>JAYEVE010001014.1:0-561329 GCA_036346375.1 Guadua angustifolia | reverse complement strand
ACAAAAGGACAATATACTTAATAATAAATAAATTCAGATAAAATCAAGAAAAATCCCATAAATTCAGAAAAATCATAAAATACACAAATAACACATTAAAATAATAATAAAATTGAGATATTACATGGTTGCAACATCGATTCAATTTGGTTGCATGGTGGAATCGATGGGGTGACCCATAATTAGCCACCACCTACATTGGTTGTTGCTTTATATTGCCACTCCCACTCATTCCTCTCTTGGTGTGTATGTGTTTGTGTGTATTAAGGTTGGAGGTGGACCTTTAGTTTAATTCCCACTTGCCAGTCCAGTCAACTTAAGTGGGGCCTTGAATTAGTTGCCAACACCCACCCAAAACCCATCCTCATTGGAGATATGACCTAAAGGCAATCATAGCGATGATTGTATTTCCTTATGTTCATAATTTATTACCTTATTCCTTGAATAATATTATTATTATTTATTAGCAAGTATGTTACTTGTTAGTGAAAGTCTATATATGACTTTGTGAAGATTATTCTAAAGTGATCCCTAGTTGATAAATATATGAGGACACATATGAATAGACTAGTTGTCGGTGTATTTCAACTGACAGGCCCGAGTCTACAGACCGGGTTTGGTTCGG
Source organism: Guadua angustifolia (assembly GCA_036346375.1). NCBI lineage: Eukaryota > Viridiplantae > Streptophyta > Magnoliopsida > Poales > Poaceae > Guadua > Guadua angustifolia. The sequence goes on along the minus strand of JAYEVE010001014.1, from coordinate 560,704 downwards.
TAGGGGGGTGTCCTTGGTAGCCGGCGAACCCTAGCAGATGGGAACCCCAGCACCTCTCACACTAACGAGTTCTCGAGTCTAAAATCCAGATGAACGCCCGATTTTACCCAGGTTCAGGCCCCCATGAAGAAGGGTAACAGCCTTACTTCCTGCTTGATCTTGGATTGAGTATTTTTGGACTTGGTTACAGAGCTTGTGGGTGACCAGCTCTTCTGTTGAGTCTACCTTTTCTCTTCTCTTTTTTCCGTTTCACCCCCCTCCCGTATGCTCTCAAGCGCCCTTATATGCACAGGCTTACACGAGTCAGATAGAGGAGGGATGTCATCATGTTTATCTTACATGCATTTATTACACCTTTATCTGCGTCCGTTCCTTTCTTCGCTAATTAATGCCAGCGCATGCCCTCGCTCGGTTCTTCGGAATGTGACCTCTCTGTGATGTAGGTGAGAGGCGTCGAGAGCTTGAGCTTGTAGCGAATTCCTTGGGACCGACATGCTCGGTACAAGTAGGGCTCTGTCTCGACCAAGACGGTTGGCGAAGGAAACTTCGGATGAAGCCACCGTATTCCACCCTTTTGCATGGCGGCGAGCAAACGGCGTGTGCTCGCCCGCATGCCACGTGGTGGGCGCCGGGCGGCGGGCGTGGTCGCCCACTGCTTTCTTGCCCACGCCACGTGGGCCGGCACCGGTGGGTGGGCGTGCTTTCGCCAACCGCCCGTCGAGCCGCCACGTGGCTGGGCGCCGCGGCGGCGTGATCGCCACTGCCGCCCGCGCCACGTGGACCGGCACCGGTGGCCGGGCGTGCTCGCCAACCGCCGCTAGGCCGCCACGGGGCTGGGCGCCGGCGGCGGCGTGGTCGCCACTGCTGCTTCGCCGCCACGTGGACCATCGCTCAGAGACGGGTGTAAACACCCACCGCCGTCCGATCGCCACGTGGGCCACGACGCTTTTGTGCGAAGAGGTACCCGTGTATAGTACGCCGACAAGAGCCGGGCCCACCCAAGAACGCACATCGAGTCTTTCAAAATCCTTACATTAAATGCCGTGCATTCTTGGATGGGGCCACCACTCATCGAGATGACGACCTCGATTCCTTCCCACATCCATTGATTTTCCTTGGGACCAAACGGCGCACAACCTTGTCCTTTCGTGAACCGTCGGTGCGAGTGGGGATACATATAGATCCATCCGCACTGTGCGCTTCACGCTTTTAGTACTCTTTGTAAACTTCGTCTTCTTCCTCTAAGCTTTTCTTGCTTCTTGTCACTTTTGCTTCCATGGCTCCTCCTGCTTCGCCTTCTATTCCTCCCTCCAGCGTAGATTCCTACACAGTAGGGAGGCTCCACACGATCGACTGGGAGGGCCCTCTCTTCTTCGGTGGGACCCCCACACCACAAATGTTCTCGCCGACGAGATCATTATCACCGTGTGGGGTATCATGGCGGGCTTGGTACCGCCTTTCTCGATTTTTCCTCACCGTCCTCCACTTCTATGAAATCAATCATCTTCACCTCACCCCCAACTCTATTCTTTTTCTCGCCATCTTCGCACACCTCTGCGAAATGTTCTTGGGGTGATGCCAAACCTCCCCTTTTTCGCTACTTTTTCCTTTGCCGCCTCCTCGACGGCGAACTCTCGAGGCTGCCATTTTCGTCTTCGGGCGTGATGGTTGCTCGCTATCTCCCTTCGGCCAGTCAAATTGGAGGGCTGGCGCCGAATGGTCAGACGTTAATGACGACAATGCATTGATCTACTGGGGTGCCCGCCGGACCAGCGACGGTCACCGAGAACTGGAACTCGCCCGTTGAAGAGACGGCGGAGCTCCGGGCAATGGCGGCCCGCATCATCAACTTGCGAGCGCCGGTTTAACTGGGCAATGGTTGTTAGGGTTTTGTATCCCAAGACTTAGCCCCTTCCGCCAGATTCGCCAAAGATGGCAATACACAGCGACGGCATTTACATCACCCGCACCTTTCCTACCGTAAGTCTTTATCTTTTCTTTTATGCTCCTTCCAGTATTGCTCCCTACCAACCGCGGTCTTTTTCTAACTTTGGCGGTGCGGGAAACTTGGATGGGCCACGATCACCGCTGCGGGTTCTCTCGGGCTCATGCGCCGGTTCGGTGATTTGGACTTCCCTTCATCGGCACGGCCACTCGCCGACTTGGAGTCTGCGGAGCGCCTGAGGATCGTCAGGTTGTTGCCGCCAATGGACTCCACCGGCCTCGCCTTCGTGCCGCCGCGCGCCCCCCTGACGATCAGGGACGCACCTCCCCACCGATCGGGCGGCGGGCAAGCGGCCACTTGTTCCGGACGCTCCAAGCCCGGACGCGAAGAAGACCCGCCGCGCGGGCGAAATCTCGGCCGCCACCAGTGCAAGGGTGGCGGTGACTTCACATGGGGCGGCAGCACCAACCGCCCCAATTGCAAAGATCGATCGACCGGCGCCGCCATCATGCGGCCAAATCTCCACCTCCGGCGCCACCGGCACCGCCACCGGTGCCATCACAACGGCGCCATTCTCCGACGACCACAATAGCCCGGTTGCTACGGCGCTGTCCTCTCCGACTCCTCTGTGGCGCCGATTTACGCCCGCGACGCCACCACCTTACGCCACGGGACTCCACCGCCACTCGACAAGGCGAGCCGAGGTCCCCAAACGGCACCGGCTTGAGGGCGACGCCAAGGCGGCCCTCAGACGCCTCGAGGAGCGAGACGCCACTGCGCCACGGCGTGAGAAACTTCGCCCGACGCCGCCAACCGCCACTACCATGGGAACGGGGGTAGACGGCCCCGACGCCAGTGCACCTCACCAACTCGCCTCCCGGACCATCGCCACCCCCGCCGAACACTCCGCTGAGCTCTTCACCGAGCTCAGCAACTTACACAGCTCGCTAGGCGCACTCCTCGCCACGGCCGCCGGGCATGGGGCCCGGACGGCGAGGCAACTGACGGGGGCCATCGATGAGCTAGCGCGGGAGCGGGAGAGGTCGGACACAGCGGTGGCGCAGGAAAGGACCACCGCGACCGCCCTGGTCACCATGCAGCAACGGGCAGAAAGGGCCGAGGCGGCACAGAGAACCTCTGAATATGAGGCTGACCGCCTCAGGCGCAATCTCGCCGCCATGCTCAAGAGAGCTTTCCAACGCATCAAAAGATGCCTGGAACCTTTGGGCGTGGCCGAGAGCGCCCTCAAGACACCGCCTGCAAGATGCCCACGCGACCAACCAGCCGCGGAGGCGCTCCGGGATTGCCGTGCCACGCCTCGCCACACGCCACCTGGGAGGGCAAGAGGTTCTGCGTGATGACCGCCACCTTCGTCTTGGCTTGTTGGGCCACCGCGATGCTTCCTTGGACCCGATGGCGCGATGGAGACCGCATCGTGGGGAACGCCGCCAAGTGGCGGCAACGCAGCGTCAGACGGCCGCCGAATACTTGGCCGAGCAGCTGCAAGTACAGCAGTCGGCCATGGATGTTGCCACCCCGGTGGTGGAGGAAGAAGACGCCGGCGACATCGACGTGGGCGATGAGTGAGGGGCTAGGCCGCCACCCCACTTTTTTGCTTTTACTTCTTTTGTTGATCAACTTCCTTTTCGTCTGTAAAAACATTTCAATTAACTTCAGTTGTAATGGATGCTTCCCAGTTTTACCTCTATGTTTGTTTGCCATGCTTATCCGATATTGCATGCTTGAAATTGCCAGTGGCGATCCAAGAACTTCGGCTAAGGCACCAATTAGGCTTTTGAGCCTAAGCAATGTCCCAGAATTCCTGCAAAGGTTGCATGCAACTAGCCACAAGTGTAAGCATTATACGCATAAGTTACATAGGGCTTAGGCAAAGCCAGCTTTGAAGCGCAATAGTTTGTGTTTGAGCACGTAATGATTTTCTTTGTCAGATTTTATGCAGGTTATCATTGGTGAAACCTCTTGAACTTAAATCCTTGTGATCTCTTAGAATCGTACCCCAGTGTGGCGCAGAAAGTAGCAAGTCCCTAGGAGTGGTCTTGGGCCAGCGGCGCTCAACGGTGACAACCAGCGGTGCTTCTAAGAGCCAACCCGAGGTGTACGAGCCGTGTTTGAGCTCCGTGCCCAACTTACACTCTAGTCACCTGACTTTACTAAACACTCACATTGAAGACTTTTCCTTTATCACCAAGGAGCCGTCAGGTTTGCGACATCCGTAATAACCATGCATAATTTAATTAATTTTAGTATTTTCATAAGCGAACAAGCAAGAGTATTACTTAAAATACTTATCTGGCTTACGCATTAGCTGGCGCCCAACCCAAGCAGTGGGGCGACCAGCCCCCAAGTACTGGGCGACCACTCGGAGCCTTCGGGCGACCAGCCCCCAAGCACTGGGCGACCACTCGGAGCCTTCGGGCGACCCTTAACTTTTTCTTCTCGAATTGAGGCAAAGCTTTCAAGTTTTACTCACGCACATACGCGGTTATTGTAAAGATAAATAAATGCCAGGCGGAACGCATTCAATACAGATTATGACAACAAAAGTCGGCGCATGGGGGAGTATTGGTTCGTCCGTTTTGGCCTCCACATTGCTGCCGTTCCTTCCAAATATAGCCCATGGCACTATGCAGCGAAGCAGCGAATGACCAGGAAGGATACTAGGCCAGCAGTGTTTGTGGTAACGACCTACGGTGCTTCTGAGAGCCAACCTGAGGTGTATGAACCACATTTAAACAACATGTTAATCCGCTCCCGGTTGCGCCCTCGATCGACAGATACCAGGCATAATTATGGACCGGTAAGGGACTGCCAAAACCTAAGAACCAATAGCCTCCATGCACCAGACTATCCCGTAGGGCGCACAAAGGAATGGAACAATGACAAAGTCGAAAACCTTTAAGACAATAACATTATCGACAACCAATGACCGCCGATCAGTTGGGGGATAAGTCTATCCTGAGGCTGATCAAAGCGAATCATTGGGTACTTACAGTTTTTCACGGATAAAATTTTCGCAACAACTCCACATTGTAGGAATTTGCCAATTCTCGGCCATCCTCAGTGGCTAGCCGGACCGCCCCGGGTCGAGATACTGAGACCACCTTAAAGGGGCCCTCCCACCGGGGAGACAGATTATGCAACCCAACATCTGCGCTGAACTCTGCGCAAGACCGGGTCACCTCGCCGGTGTTCTCTCGAAACCCGGTGGCATGGTATCGCTTTGAGACTTTGTTGGTATCGGGCGGCACTGAAGGCGGCCCGTCCACGAACTTCTTCCAGGAGGTTGACATCTTCTTGTCGGATATCTTCATGGCCTTCCTCGCTGAAAGCGAGACGCGGGAGAGCCAAACGACAGCTCGAAGGGGAGAACAGCTTCCGCTCTATACACCAAGAAGAAGGCGTCTCGCCAAGAGTCTGACATGCGTGGTCGGGCGACCACAAAGACAAATGGAAGTTCTTCAATCCAGTGCGCCCCCCGCTTATGGAGTCGATCAAACGCTCTTGTCTTGAGACCCTTCAATACTAATGCATTGGCACGCTCAGCTTGACCATTGCTCTTAGGGTGGGCAACCGAAGCAAAGCATACTTTGGTGCCCATCTCATCACAGAATTCCAGAAATGCCGCCCTGGTGAACTGAGTTCCATTGTCGGTGATAATGCGATTAGCGACTCCAAAGCGATTGAATATCCCATGCATAAATTTGATAAAGAAGCCGTGATAGCGTCTTTGCTTCAACCGACCCACTTAGTAAATTTGTCGATGGCGATTTAAGAGGTGGGTGAAGCCCCGTGGCCCGCGAACGGACCGAGATATCCGGCCCCGCACGCGAACGGCCAAGAGAGTGGGATGGTTTGCGAGCTTGGGTCTGGTCGATGGACTTGCTGGCGAAGAACCGACAAGCCGCATGTCCTCACCACCCGCAAGCATCACGGAGGGCGAGGCCAATAAAATCCTGGCGAACGCTTTGCCAACCAGCGTTCGTACGACATATGGCTCCCTTTGCGCCTCCATGGATATCGAGAGCGAGGCTCCCCTCTTCCCGAGTGATGCACTTCAGTAGAATTCCGTTTCTACTCCGGCGGTATAAGTCCCCATCCACCAGAGTATAGCATTTGGCCTTACGTGCTATTTTCTCAGCTGACGCATCATCGTCGGGGATCACTTGGTCCCGCAGGAAGGCTAGGATCGGATCCATCCACTGATTTTCCCGGCCAAGTGTGGCGAGCACTCGGTGTTCGCCTGGGTACTTTGCTGGGCCAGGCATTTCCCCTGGCGCTGCATTGGCAGCACCGCCGCCTTCCCTCCGGACACAGGGGGTTAACACACCGCTTTCCTTCCTCGAATGGCGGAGGTCAGGCGAACGCCGCCATCCCCGCCTGAGCCGGAGGCCTCGACAGCCATACCATCGTCCCCACCTGAATCGGGGGCTGCGACAGTGACACCATCATTCCCATCTGAATCATGGGCTGTAATGGACGGTCGCGATAGTCTTTCTTCGAAGACCCTGACCGGGACAGGAGCCTTCGAGGATGCAAGCTGCGAAAGCCCATCCGCAAAATGATTATCACGTCGGGGGATATGAATATATCCCAATCCTTCAAAGCGCCGCTCCATTTTCCTGACCTCCGCCAAGTACGCCGCCATGGTGGGGTCAGGGCATTGATACTCCTTCCTCGCTTGATTGATGACTAGCAGGGAGTCGCCCTTGACTTGAAGACGCCGGATACCTAGCGCCGAAGCAATACGCAACCCTGCCAGCAGACCTTCATACTCGGCAATATTATTAGTAGCTTTAAAATCAAGAGCAACAACATACTGGAGCACGTCACTAGATGGGGAGACTAAGACAACGCCAGCCCCTGCGCCCTCCAATCTGAACGAACCATCAAAAAATAAAGTCCAGGGAGGCGACGCGGGGGCTTCTTCCGCTTCAGAAGTGGCGGGAGTCCACTCGGCAATGAACTCCGCCAGCTTTTGACTTTTGATGGCAGTGCGGGGAACAAACTTAAGATTGAACTCTCCCAATTCAACTGACCATTTGGCAATGCGACCTTCTGCTTCACGGTTGAACAAGATTTCTCATAGCGGATAGGCGTAACCACGGTAACTTCCGCCCTTGGAAATAATGCCGCAACTTCCTAGACGCCACGAATCGCATCTGACATTTTAAAGAGCTTGAGGATATCGAGTTTCCGCTTCATGCAACACTTCTTGACATAATAAACCGCTTCGGACACCTTCCTCTCCGCCACCAACACAAATAATGACCACCTCGGGGTAGCAAAGAATATACAAAAGCAATGGTTCACCTTGCGTAGAAACCAGATCGGAGGAGAGGTAAGGTACCGCTTCAAGTCTTCAAAGGCCTTCAGTCTCATCACCCACTCAAAATGATTAGTTTTCTTCAATAGCTTGAATAGGGTAGGCTCCTTTCTCCCAATCGGGCAATGAATCGCCTAAGGAGGCCAGGCGACCGACCAAACATTGAACTGTTTGAGTCGTCTTTGGCGGCTTCATGTGCTCAATTCTTTGCTATTTTATCCGGATTGGCCTCAATACCCGGTTAGACACCGAAACCCAATAATTTACGGAGGGAACCCGAACACGCACTTCTCGGGATTGACTTGTGCAATTCTTAGAAGATTGGCGAAAGTTTCTTCTAAGTCTTGAATCAAGTCCTCACCTTTTTGACTTTCACGACGGATCATCAACATATACTTCAAGATTACGTCCTATCGTGGATCTAAAAGTAATGTGCATAGCATTGGTAAGTGGATCCAAAGATTCTTTAAACCAAAGGGCATCCTAATATAACAATAAACACCCATAGGGGTTACAAAAGCGCTTTTTCTTCATCCTCCACCGCCATGCTAATTTGATGGTACCCAGTGCGCATCCAAAAAGCATAATAATTCACAACCCGCCGTAGAGTCAACAATAAGGTCGACTCGCGGCAAGGGATAAGGATCGCCGGGCAAGCTTTGTTGAGGTCGGTGAAGTCGACACACATTCGCCACTTCGTTGGATTTTTGACGAGCACAGATTGGCAAGCCACTCGGGGTGAATAACCTCCCTAATGATCCTGCGCCCATAGCTTCTCCACCTCCTGCCGAATAACATCTTGCGCTCCGAGCTTGCCGCCGGATCTTTTGCCGAACCGGGCGCGCTTCGGGGAGCGTTGCCAAATGGTGCTCGATCACCTCCCTAGGGACCTCGGTCATGTCGAACGGTTGCCAGGCAAACACGTCGGAATTACACCGAAGGAAGGTGACGAGCACGTCTTCCTATTTGGCGCTGAGGCTGGCGCCAATGTTGACGGTTTTGCGGGACTCGCCCTCACTCAGGGCGACCACCTTAACCTCACCGTGAGCCAGCGTCTGTGGTCCGACTGAGGGCTCCGGCGAGGCGGCATCGGCGCGCCGGGACAAGTGGTGGCGCTCAAATCAAGCGCAAACTTATGACAGCGCAGAGCTTCGGACTGATCCACTCGAATGGTTATGGGGCCAGCAGGCCCTAGCATCTTCACCACCATATATGCATAATGGGTCACCGCCATGAACTTGGCCAGCGCCGGTCAGCCAAGCAAAGCATTGTAGGGAAGATCAAAATCAGTGACTTCAAAGTCCACCAACTCGAGACGATAATTATCCTTTTCTCCAAAAGTGGTAGGAGACGACTTTTGCCCACGGGATTGCACTAACCCCGGGGCTATTCCAAAGAAGGGCAACGACGGATGGAGATCTGCGCCACGAGATTTGAAGAGCCGAAATGCCGTAGAGGACAAGATCTTGAGAGAACTCCCTCCATCCACCAAACGACCAGTAGGACATTCCGGACGGTGGCGACACCACAATCGGAGATGTCGGTGGTGGGGCGCAATCGGGTGGTCACCGATCAAGATGATCGTCTCCTCCGACCATTTCAAAGATCCGACGCGACCACGAGCTCGGCCTTGTGCACACCTCCCTCTTCAACCGCTTGCAAGCGGTATTAGAAGCGGCGGACGAACCACCATAAATATCGCCAAAGTATGATCCGCTTTCTTTGGAAAGACAATAAGCGGGTCTTCACCACGATTATCATCACGAGTGGCGCTCATCATCACGAGGGCGCGTTCCTTGATCTGCCGCTCTACCATCCGGTCCACGACCGGCAACCGTCCGGTCATGGGTATCGATTCGATGAATCGGGCACCAAGGCCCTCTTCGTTCGCGCGCGGCGATCGTTCCCTGATCGCGGCGGTTGTCACGCCGATGGCGATCACCACGCCGATCACGGCGATCATCATCCCGCCGGTCACGGCGATTGCCACGTTGATCCCGACGGTCGCGCTCCGGCGACTCGGGGCCATCGCGGTCACGCTCGGCGGCCAAGACCCGTCGGGTCTCTCCTGCCTCACGCTTCCGCGCCTTCTTGCTTGACGGGCCGGAACCCTTTGAGGTCTCGGCTTCATCCTTGCCTCGGCCACCCTGGGGACTAGATCCTGGCCCCCTCGCCTCTGCAGCCCGTGCACACTTATGCGCGAGGGAAAATAACTCAGAAGTGGTGCCAATAGTGCGGGTGGCCATCTTCTCCTTCATCTTGCGGTCATGACGCCTCTTGGGGCGATGACGACCGATTGTTCTCAAATATGGGGAATCGTGTTGCGGCAATGGCGAACCGCGGGATAAAATCACGCGACTCCCCTTATCTTTGCTCGGGGCATGCAGATCATCCTCCACGCCCGGCTGCGCGAAGGAGCCCGAAATTGGCGACGAAGAGGCCACAGTTCCTCCACGAATGCACCGACCCTCGCGGAGGTTCAACAACTCAAAGGGCGAGCCCGTCAAGGCCGTCGAAATAATTAGCCATGACTTTTCCGGACCACGCCGCCGCTCGCACCACCGTGGTATAAATTTGCAAGAACTCCTCGGGATTGGTAGTGCGTCGTAACTTTCTATAGATCTGGGTGAAACTTTTGAACCCTCCACGGCGTAACCGGAGGAGAACGCTCGATATCCAACGCCATAGACAAACCCGGCGCCCACCGAACTTGGCCCGGAGGGCGAGATAAGACTCTCCGTGAGTCGGAGGAACTTCCGTCTTCGAGGCCGCCCGCTTGCCGCGCCCTGTTCTTGAGCCGGCGGCGCGCACATGGCCTTGGTCGCCGCTTTGCCGCTTGGCCGTCAAGATGACTCCTTAGGTCCTCACAGCCTTCGAACCGGGACCGGCCTGCACAGCCTCCTCCTTGCCCAGCCTCTGGGGCAGGGGCGCTGCCACCAGGCGGTGGAGCCTGCGAGCCCCGGCCAGCCTGCAAGGCGAGTACCACCGATGCCTGCCGGCCGGGGCCCTACTCGAAATTGAGCCGCACCAACAAGGTCGGCAAGATCCCGCACCACGGAGTGGCCGGAGTCTCTGCAAGCTCCACCGGAGGTGGTCCAGAGTAGACGAGCGGCATCGATTCTCGAGCCGAGTGGCGCTTCCATGGCCAGCCGGCATCAAGCCGGACGCCCGCACCGCCACCACGGAGCATCACGGCGCCCTCGGGGTGGGGTAAGACTCTCTTGCGATCGGCGAGAACGCCGGACACACTATGGCGTGGCCCGACCCTTCCTCTTCCCGATCTGCGAACCCACCATCTTCCAAAGCACGGATGGAAGAAAAACACCAAAACTTCATGGGAGAGATGATCGGAGAAGCCGACTCACGGACCCCTACCTAGCGCCTTACTGTCGGTGTATTTCAAGCGACAGGCCGAGTCTGAGACCGGGTTTGGTTGACAGGGGGTGTCCTAATAGCCGGCGAACCCTAGCAGATGGGAACCCGGCACCTCTCACACTAACGAGTTCTCGAGTCTAAAATCCAGATGGCGCCGATTTTACCTGTGTTGAGCCCCCATGAAGAAGGGTAATGTGACCTTACTTCTGCTTGATCTTGGATTGAGTATTTTGGACTTGGTTCTGAGCTTGTGGGTGACCGGCTCTTCATTGAGTCTACCTTTTCTCTTCTCTTTTTCCGTTTCTCCCCCTCCAGATGCTCTCAAGCGCCCTTATATGCACGGGCTTACAGAGTCGAGATAGAGGAGGATGTCATCATGTTTATCTTACATGCATTTATTACACCTTTATCTTGTTGTCCCGTTCCTTCGGCGCTAATTAATGCCAGCGCATGCCCTCGCTCGGTTCTTCTGGAATGTGACCTCTCTGTGACAGGTAGGTGAGAGGCGTCAGAGGAGCGGGCTTGTAGTAGAATTCCTTGGGACCGACATGCCTGGTACAGCAGGCCTGTCTCTGACATGGTACGGCGGCGAAGGAAACTTCAGGATGAAGCCACCGTATTCCACCCTTTTGCATGGCGTGAGCAAGCGAAGTGTGCTCACCCGCATGCCACGTGGGCCGGGCGCCGGGCGGCGAGGCGTGGTCGCCACCGCTGCTTCGCCCTAGCGCCACGTGGGCCGGCACCGGTGGGCTGGGCGTGCTTTCGCCAACCGCCCGCCAAAGCCGCCACGTGGGCTGGGCGCCGGCGCGGCGGCGTGGTCGCCCACTGCTGCGCCGCGCCCGTGGACCGGCACCGGTGGGCGGGCGTGCTTTCGCCAACCGCCGCCGAACCGCCACGTGAAATTTGGCGCCGGCGGCGGCGTGGTCGCCCACTGCTGCTTCGCCGCGCGCCACGTGGACCATCGCTCAGTAGACGGGTGTAAACACCCACCCGCCTGTCGATCGCCACGTGGGCCACGCACGCTTTTGTGCGGCGAAGAGGGTACCCCGGTGTATAGTACGCCGACACTAGTATATGTGTTGGTTGATGAATATGTTTCATAGATCATGAATAGGGAGATATCAAACAAATAATATGGACATGAATATGCAGTTGGATTGGCCCACCTTGAGATACTGTGAAAACGTTGTAATCTTACTTGTCATCAGTTGGTCTCATATACATTGTTTATGCTATATCTTTAGTCTTGAGGTTGACATATATACTCGAGATGTGTAATGACTTAATTAAGGGTTGCCAAACGCTACTCCATAACTGAGTAGTTATAAAGGTAGCTTTTGGATTTGTTGTGAAGCATGCTGTGAGGCTCTAATCAAGAAGGGATTTGCCCATCTATACAACAGGAGAGATATCTCTAGACCTCCCGAGTGGTTGGATACCGAATATGTATGGCCATGCTACTCACGGTTAAAGAGTAAACCGTAGTCGGGGATTTCGAGTCACATAATCGAGAAAGAGTGATCAAGCTAACTAAATAAGGATGTCACATACTCACCTTGAGTTTGACCGATATCATGAGGCAAAAGGAGATGCATATAACTAAGCGTTGTTAAGGTTCGTCCGATGTGATATTTACCTATACTCAGGAGTCAGCATATTCTACTAGGGACTGCTACTGATTAATAGTCGAGCAAGAGTACTCGGGTCATGTTTAAGTATATGTGAACCTATAGGGTTGCATGTTTAAAATGTTGGAACTTAATTCGAATAGTGATCTAAATTCTAATAGGCTTCGAGTTCTTAATAGTCCTCTAATGTAGAGACCCATTGTGGGGTATTGTAACATCCTAATTTTTGAATTATTTGGATTTTATGGATTTTTTTGAATTTAATGTTTTTAGAATTTATTTGAATTTTATTTATTATTATTAAATATGGCTTATTGTGAAAAGTATTTAAATAATGAAAATTTTAAATAAAGTTTTGCCAAAAATATTTTATTTGAGTTCAAGTGTCTCAATATTTTCTAGAATTTTTTTGGGTTTTTTTGATATTTTTACCATTTATTTTGGCTTAAACTATGAATTATTTTAAATCAAAAGGCTTTAAAAATGCTTTGAACAATGTTTTGGCTGAAACCCATGCAGACCCATCCCTTTTTCTATGCCAGCCAGCCTAGTCCAGCTAATTTGGTCGTTTTCTAGAACCTTAACGCCATCGCCGTTGGATTAGAGGTGGATGGCTGAGATTTGTTAGATCTGATGGAAACCCTAGATAGCTGCATCCATTTGATTTCGTGGTCGGTTAGGATTTCGCCACGTCTGGCTGTTTAGGGTGGTCCATCAAGACATGTGTGTGGCTCGGAGTTGAGCCGCGTTGCTTTGACCATCAGATCGGGACACATGTCGCACGCGCATTCATTGCCTTCGATAGGGATTCGGACTCCGCCGCCTTTACGAACCTAGAGACCTCCATCGCGTAGAGTGTAATCTTTGAGTCTATTTAAGCCACATACCCTACCCCGAGAATCCACATGAGCTGCCGCCCTTTTTGCCCTAGTTAACGTTGCCCAGGTAGCCGTAGTCGAAGAGTTAGAGCTCATCGAAGTTATTTGTGCACGCCATCGTGGTTTTTGGTGATTTTTGTCACCGTCATTGGGTCTCTGCCATCATTAGTTTCACCGCCGAGTTCGCTGCGTCAAGATCTACCAGATTTGCCAGCTAACATCACTAAAAATTCATCGAAACACTGTGCCCATGGTCTTCATCTCCAACGCTGGTGAGATTCTACTATCGTGCCATTGTTGCCTCTACATTTTTTTGTGTCCGTTCAATCTAGATTGGATTGTTAGGATTGCACCACGTGTCTGCCTTGTCCGTCTACCTTGATGAATGTCAAGCAAGCAACACTAGCCATTGGATGCATAGAGGAGTTCTAGCACGTGCGTCCACTACTTAGTCGCATCGACTACCCACCGAGCGATAACGCGAGGCAAAATAGCAAGAATGGGAAGGATTTAACCCTAACCCTGATGACTTACCTTGTAGTTTGGAAGTGTTGTAGTTGAGATCTCCATTCTAGAAATCCCAACATTTCACTTGAATGTTTGGTTTTCTAATTTATAAAAGTAAGAAAATCTCAATTGGAAATTTTAAGGGGTGACAGCAGGGGAGGAGTTGTAGGGTAGGTTGCGAGGCAATTGGGATGTTGGGGACAGGGGTAGTTGGCAGGCGAGGTACGGAAGTGACCCAAGGAGAAAGAGATGCCATAACGGGAGGGTGGAGTTTGCTTCCAAGGAGCGCAACAGGACAACGTCGAATAACAGTTGGATATTAAGAGATGCTGACTATTTTAATGGTCCTTTTATTTGGTTTTTTTAGTATAAGGATGCACACCAGTCACACACGCACACCACTACACTTACATATATATGCACACACACTTAAATAGTTGGAGGCTCCAAAACTTCCTATATTGTCTTACTGTACACGCACGCACGTGTATGTACCCATATTTTTTAAACTATTATTTCCATCCGATTCATCATTCGGACCAAAATGAACATCGTCCTCGAGCCGGACTTCGAATGCTGGTAGGCAGTGTTGCTCCAACGATGCTTGCCAAGCAAGCAAAGCCCACTTCTTGGTCCTTTTATACGTTGGTTGCTAAACAAGTTGTAGAACTAGTGATAGCTAGATGAGCTGTGCCAAATGGGCTAGCTCGAGGCCCGGAACTATAGGCATGGCCCAATAGGTCAGGTCATGCTTGGGCCAGCACCCTGGCACGACAGGCCAACACGACATGAACCATTTGTGGCATAGAATGGCCTAGCCTTGTGCTACCCATTTACGGTATGGCACTGCTCGTTCAATTTGTTTATTTGAAATATAGCCATTTTTAGTCATTGGAGGCTTTAAAAAATTGACAAATCTAAAAGAATTTCAAAAATCCTAAAGTTTTTCCTATAAATGGGGTAGCACCCCCCTCATTTCTCCACAAGCAAACTGGCAATCTCTTCTCTATATTCTCTTGTGAAAATTCTCTTACTCTTGGTGATAATTTGGCAAAATTAAAAATTATCTTGCCAAAAACTCAAAAATCTAAAATCTAACTTTTGACTTTTATCAAGAAATCAAGGTGAGAATAGTGATTTAATTTTTCATTGCCCTTATATTTTCAGTGAGATTAAATTATGGCTCAAAAATATAAAGTGTTCAACTTTTACCCCACAACACAGGGTAAGTGCTGCACTACTTGCTATACTTTGATTTGTATTATGTACACAACTCAGTTTTGTTAATTGACCATGGTGATATATCTATGTATGTTTCACTGGGTTCTAATTATAAGTCATCCAGCCACGAACTGGGTTATTTACCTTGATTCCTTACAGAGCGGTAGCCATGACTTGAATCTTATCACGAAATTAATCACTATGTAATCACGTTTCTTCCATAGATAACATGGTCATGTAGGTTGTTCAAGGTGTATGTTGCTCCTGAAATGACTAAGGCTAACCTTTTGCAATCACGTAGGTTGTTCAAAGTAAGCTTATGGAGGGCCTTCTGATAAGGATGGGGCGAACCTGAAGCACAATTTTAAATTTTCGGTATCTGCTATACACAATAATTCTATATCAAACTCCATAATAATGACTCTAGAACTAACCAATTCTATATTTGCAGTGCCATCTATAGGGAAAGGGAAATAACCGATGTGGATTTTACGTTTACCGCAACATGCAACTCCTCGTCAATACAAAAAAGACCAATGAGGCTATAATTGTGTTGAAAGAGACCGATCTGATCCAAATTTGATGGTAGCTTTGTTCCTTCTTGCTCAGTCATATCTTAAATCCAAAAGGCAAGTTCCACTCTACTTAACTTCAGGAGCTGTGATTTTTCTGGATTACCACTTGGGTTAATTGTGAAACCAGTGACATGGATTTGTGAATTGTAGTTGTGCATTCAATTAATTGGTTAATAAAATTGAGTTCCAATGGTTAATATATCTGAGTTCGTTTCTGAAATGGATATGTCGTTCAGTAATCTGTACATAATATGCTTGCACTGTGATGCAATTTAAGTTGATTGCTGAAATGGATGAAATACTTGTGATGATCTGTAATCTGCTTTTTTTCTAAGGGCATGACTAGCATTTTCTGAGGTTGGCCAATAAACAGAAAAGGTCCATATGTAGGATCACTTATCACAGATGATTCTAATTAGAAACCATCTGTAATGTTACTATATCACAGACGGTTTGGATACCGTCTGTGATGTCATATATTAACATCACTGACACATAGTTATAAACGGTTTAGAAAACTGTCTGTCATGACGGTTAGTAGTACATTTTTCTCCAAATCTTTGTTTCTCTACATGTTGATCTAGGCATCTCCATACTAAAAGCTTATGTTTGCCAAAGAAAAAATTCTTCCTTTCCATTAGTAAGTGCCTAATTCTCTTACTTTGAGGGTTTTCCTGTGTTTCAGTTCTGCACTGATATCACATATATAAATAAAACCAGGAATAATTGCTCTTGGATGCTGATAATATATACTGATTAACTGTTAATCCTGTTGCAGTGACAGAAAGAAATTCTTATCTCGTTTCATCGAGAATTATTTCATTTTATTTGCATCAACAGATTATTCCAGGGCCCTGGAAATACATGCAGATATTATTTATACAAGACTTTTTATCACCCTTAGAAGGTACAAAATTTACATTTAAGTAGTACCAAAAGGTGCGAAAAGTTGGTGCGTCCACCCTTTGAAATTTTTTGTACATTTTGATACTATCTCAATTTAATTTTTAGTACCTCTGAAAAATCAGAAAAAGTCTCATTATTTATAGGTATAAAAGGACTACCATGCCGGTGGTACCGTACTGCCCGGTCTTATTCACGTATGTACGTAGGATATATCAAGCAAAGCAAATAATAGGGATATGTATGTAGAGATGCATGGAGAGTACTGCAGATATTGAGGTGGTGCGGTGCGGTGCAAGCGGGCGGGAGGCGGCCTGACCGGACGGCCGGGTGTGGTGAATCAGATGGAGACGCTGTTGGGGATGCCCTTGCCGGTGGCACCGGTGTTGGCGTCTGGATCGCCAGAGGCGTAGGGGTAGAGCAGCGTGTAGGGGATGTTGACCGGCCCCGTCCGGTTCTTGAGCCCGGAGTCATTGTTCTTTCTCAGGATGCTCCCCTCGATCTCGATCAGCCGCGTGTGGAACCGGTCGAAGGCGCACGTGGCCTCACGGTCCGACGTCCACTCCGGCGTGTCGCGCTGACCCAGGTACACCTCGTCGGGGGAGTGGCTCGACAGCACCTCGATGAGGGAGATGCCGGTGATGCTCGGGCTCTGCTGGGTGATCGTCAGCATGAAGACCTTCTCCGGGTCCCGCTTCAGCTGCTCGTACTCGTCGGTGCCCGGTTCCGGCATCGACCGTCGGCTCATCGTCGGCCGGTTGGGCATGTAGCCCGCGTAGGGGTACTGGCCGAAGTTGACGGCCGCGTGCAGCGCGGAGGCGATCCAAATGATGGTAGCGCACGATCTGACGAGCGCCGGCACGGTCGTCATCTCCGGCCACCAGAAGCGGTCCTTGAGGTCGCCGTGGCCGACCTGGCGCACCTCCTTCCACCACGCCTGCAGCTCGACGTCGTTCTGGAGCACGCCGTCGTACGGGTAGTAGATAGCGCAGTAGTCGGCGACCCACTGCTCGATGGCCGACCAGATGGCCAGCCCGTCCTCCGCGTACGGGTAGTCCTTGATCAGCAGCCTCAGCCCATGCGGGCTGGTCGGGTCCGGCTCGGCCACGCCCCTCTTGATCAGGTCCACCGGGAGAGCCTGATCAGTGAAGTTCCAGTTCCTGTACACCTCCGAGGACAAGGCGAGCGCGTACTTGCCGGGGAAGACTGTTTGCTCGAACCCGCCGCCGGCGTTCATCAGGATCTCGCGGCCCAGGGCGTTGATGTTGATGGTGTCGCGGAAGTGCGGGTTCAGGAGCTTGTGGATGGGGTGTGTCACGCTGAGCTGCCGGTTGGTGGCGATGATGAAGGGCTCGATCACCGCGTGAGTGTTGAGCCAGTGGCTGACGAGCTGGTGCCACGCCGAGTCGTTGACGGCGGCGTACGCCTTGGCCAGCAACCAGACGGAGCCCTCGACGCCGGCCGACGCCGGCGTGTAGACCTTGCTGATGGCGCCGTGGCCGTTGACGCGGGGCAGGCTTAGCTCGATGGCGAGCGGCCTGAGGGTGCTGCCGTCGCCGCTCAGGAAGAGAAGCGTCCTCGTCGCGTAGATGTGGTTGTCCGGCAGGCTGTTGACCTCGAGAAGGTATGGCATGAGGTGGTCGTGGTGGTCAAGGATGAAGAGGCGGCCGCCGCACAGCGCCTCCTGCACGGTGAGGCCGTCGAGGTTGCCCTGGATGTGGTCCGCCGTGATCTTGCTGGTCTGGTCGCCGTACCTCTTAGGGTCAAGCGTGCTCGCCGGGGGGAACTCGGCGAGGCGCCTGATGACGACCGGGTTGACACCAGCGAGCATCTCGCGCGCGAACTCCTCGTCGGACATCCAGGCGCGCTTGTCCTCCCTTATGACCTGCGGTTTGGGGAGCTTGAGGAGGTAGTCGCCGTCGGGGGTGAGGATGTCCTTGATGAACTCGTAGGGCAACCTGCGGATCAGGTCATCGAGGGCGGGGCAGCTCGGCAACTTGATCCCGCCTTCGTAGAGCCCGATCGCGTCGTCGAAGCTGTCAAGCTCCGTGGGCGTCCAGTGGGTCAGGTCGAAGTGCGCAGACAGGTCGGTGAACGTGGCCGCCAGCTTGGACTTGATGAAGATCGCCATGAAGTAGGCCTCCTTGCGGGATGCGAAGCGCTCGTCGCGGGGCACGTAGAAATGCTGGAGGACGGGGATGATGTTCCGGCTCTCCGAGTTGGGGTCCGTGTTGGTCGGCTTCCTTGCGGTCCGGCAGCGGCGCGGGTAGGGGTGCTCGTCGGAGCCGCCCAGCACGGGGCGCGGGTTGCCGCTGTCCGGCTCACCGAGGTCGTTGTAGACGTCGTAGCGGTACACGCGGTCGTGCTCCTCGTACGGGCCCGGGCGGTCGTCTCCGCGCAGGTACCACAGCTCGTCCTCACGGTACGGCCTCAGCGCCGCCGGCATCTGGCTGGGCAGGTAGGTGTCGTTGGTGAAGAAGACGCGCTGGTAGTAGTATTTTCCAGCTGGGTAGACCCAGGAGTTGGCGACGAAGACGATGGTGCCGCTGCCGGGGACGTGGTCGAGAGTGATGGTGATGGTCTTGAGGAAGATCTCCTTCTGGTGCTCGTTCTTGACGATCACCGCCCCGGGGACGCCCTGCTTCTGGATGTCCCAGCTGAAGGTGACGTCGAATGCCACGGGATCGCCGGCCACAACGCTCAGCCCCCACTCTTTCAGGCGCTCCTCCCGCCCAACTACGCCCCTGTTCTCGTTGTCTGCAACATATACATCCATTTTTTTGGGCCATTATACACTCCGGCCTCTGTTGCTTTCTCTACTTGAAAGTTAAAAAATAATATCTACCGTATAAAGTAAGATTTTTTTTCCCGCGTCACTTTATCAAAATTACCCATCTTTGCTACTGCTATTTAATTACCCACCTTTGTCACTGTTAGTACTTTTTGCAAATAAATTTTTTATCACAAATTGAGTTTCCGTTGCAACGCACGGACACATGGCTAGTAAAAATAAAATAACTGTTCTATGCCTAGATGGATTATATTGTATATATTACCTGATGCAGCTAGTATTGTCGATAACCTATAATCTCTATCTATACAAAATTTATATACAACTTACTGTGGTCGACGACGGTGGCGCTGACGAGCTGGCATGAGACGCCCTTGTTGAACAACCCATCGATGGAGGAGAACAGGTCGAACGGCTGGCGGATCACCACCGCCTTCCCGGAGAGGGTCGGACCCTGCTGCTCTCTCGCCGCCGGCGCAATCGGCCTGGCCGGCTGGCTGCTTGCGGCCAGCACCTTCGACATATCTTCGCACTGCTAGGTTACTGGTACTAGCTAGCTAGCTAGCTGCCTGTTTCGGTGTTGATTTGTGAAACTCGATCTACAATGGCAATGCAATGAGCTGCGTGCATGCCTCCATATTTATAGATTCATCTCACTACTGGACTGGTCGATCAATGTTTTTTTTGAAGACAGACTGGTCGATCAATGTAACGACCCCTATTTTTATATAGAACGCAAAAATGGTAATCTAATGTGTTTGCAGTACTAGTCCCTGGATCAGTAGCTAGTACGCACATTTACAATAATTAGAATCACAACTATACATTATATTAATTAAGCGAAACTAATACACAGAATCTTACAACTCCGAGGGCGCCGTAATCTTCACCGCTGCTGCCGTCATAGGGGCGACGTAAGGGTCTGGTCGCATGTGTGCCACGCGGGCGTCGCCGTCATCGGGGTGGTTCCATCATGCGTGCGCAAGATGCCACCGCTTCAGGTCAAAGTCCATAGGCGTGAGACCCGGCTGCTTCAGTGCAAGGTGATGACTAAAAAATACTAGCTATCATTGTTTATTCACGATGTTATCTGTCTAGGATCTGCACCATTCAGTCATTGTGATATTTTGGAATTCCAATTTTGGATGACGAGGCTGCATTGACCAAAATGTAGAAGCACATGGGAGACTCACTAAATTATATGGTTTTGCTAAGTCAAATTGTATCCAGCCTGGATAGCTTTATCATTTGATAGAAGGGTGAGTTGGCAATTAAAATTTCAGTCTGCAGTAAAGAAATTTATATCTTGAACATAGGAGATCCATGCAATCGAAATCAGTCAGTTTTCTGCTCGTTTGTTAGGAAACATAGTCATCAGTGTCAAGGTTGTCGTGGTCTGGATTCTAAGTAGGATTGTATTCTTTATCAGTTAATGATGGTAATCTTTGATTGGTCTGTGTGGCGTTTTGATATGTCTTCTTTGGTTCACTCGGTTTGCTTAAGCTTCCATTGCGTATTCCCTCTGTCACTATGGCTTTCATCTGTACCTTTTTTTGGCTACATCTCGAGAAGAGTCCTGTCATTTCCTTAGAAACTGAGTTGTCTTTAGTTTGTAATTTCACACTAGGTAGGGTACGCGCGCTACGCCGCGCGCGGACAGAAACAAAAGTCGTAGTCTGTCAAAAGGAAGTCTGTAACTTTCGATAATTACGGCATTAGTATTTGATGAATCAGTGGAAGAGAATATTAGACCTGAATGAAGCAGTGGTAATGACTGTTCCATAATCAACTGCTTGAGAAAGAAACGAAAAGACTTCTGGAATGCTTGTCGCTGGTTAAGGAAACCCAACAAAAGAAAAGCAGAATGTCAGGCACGGTGAGCAAAAGATTGTTTTGCGCAGGATCCACAGTATAACGTGATTGCTATGATCGTTTATATAATATAATTCCTTGGGACATACAGGATACGAAACGATCAATAAATAAATGCATGGGTAACTGTGATCTTGAGCATTAAGTCGCTAGAGTACTACATCACTATGTAATGGCAAAAGTAGATAGGCAGTAAAAGGAAGATGGCTATTACTCCGTCTGGTTAAAAGGATAAGGAACATATAGTGAGTACAGTCAGACATCAGACATCAAGAAGGCTGAACCGCGACAAAATACAGCAATTATAATATTACGGTTCGTCTAAGCACGCATAGACTACGTAATTATAGAACTGCTATGGTAAATACATAGAGCGTAGCCTTTGTTGGCCATGAAGCCAAAATGGGACCGGACAGCATGCAAAGTCTTGGTCTGTTGGGAGGAGAGGACATTCGAAGGAACTGTGTCAAAGAATATAAAATTAAAATGTAAGTAATAGAACAGAGCAATGTATATGTGATTACCTGTTTTACTGTGACCCGGTTCTTTAGTCTCAAAACAGTCTCCTCTTAGTGGAAGATTTTTGTCAGCTAATACTGCGATCATTCACGACAATGAGAACAATACGTTACTACTTTGCTATAGGTGACTATAGAAGCTATGCACAGGTCAATATTGATAGAAACATAACCCTATATTGTCTTCATGAGGAGCTAGGTCAGGATCATCATCACGCAACGACCTTTTAAGCGAAGATCGTTGTTGGATTTCACTCAGAAATCAGACACCGGTAAGACTCACGATTTTGGTGCCGCTCTCAACTGCTGCAGCGTTTTCTTTGTATTGATCCTTTATTTAAAAAACAATCTGAATACAATGTATGGTAAAGAATGTTAGATGTATATATATATCTTCTTGTATATCCCCATTGTATAAGGGGTTTAGTGCATATTTAGCCTCCTGTACCGGTGTATATATATCGGCCTTAGGGCCTCATATTGAATACAAGTGCTATTCATAACATGGTATCAGAGCCATAATTAGGGTTAGGTTTTCTCTCCTCCCAAAACAAACGATCCTGGTGTTGCACTTGCACCTTCGTCGTTTTTTCGGATCGGCTCCGTTCTTCGTTTTGACGGTTTTTTCGATCTGATTTTCGTCGATCTAGTCCTCTGCTCCTGCCGGCGGTTCGTCGATCTCGTCGCCCGGTGGCCACCAGCCTCTCCCACGGGTCCTCTGCTTCTGCTGGCGGTTCGTTTTCGGTGGCATTTTGTCGCGCCTCGTCGTCCACTTGACTGCAACTCCGCTTGCCGTGTCTCGTCGTCCGTCACTTTGTCGGCTCCGCCCTTGCCACTCGCTCTGCCCTTGCCGCCCACTCCTTGCCCGTCCGCCGGCCCCTGCGTGCATCTGCGGCCTTGGCCTTCTCGTCCGACCGCCGGATCGCGCGTCGTCTGCCCAGCGTCGGTAACCTCTGCGCTGAGTCTTCTGCGGCAGCTCGCCCGTCAGCTTCTTGGCGCTCATTGTCTTCCGCGAGCTGCGCGTGGCTTCCATCTTGCGCCTTGACCTCTCTGTTTCTCTTGTTTAAGTGACTTGTTAGGTCACGCTTGGTATATAAAAAAAACTTGCTTCCGCCGCTATTCTATTTGCGCTCTAGCCGTCGACCATTGCTGTTCTGTGATGGCGCCCTCTTAAATCTTCTTGACGGCGTTCTGTTCTCGCTGCCCGGTGTTGTTTGATGGTACCAACTATCGTGGTTGGGTTTCTCATATGCGTGGCCTTCGTCTTTGGGATTTTCTCCTTTGGCGAGCTTCCTGCCCACCTCGTCCTCTGCTCCCCACGGCCGTGATTCGGACAAGGCTTGATGCGGATAAGGAAAAGCTTCTTGCAGATTATTATCGTGCCCGAATTTACAACCCGGACACTCGTGTATTACGCACTAGTCGAGGATCGCGCTAGTGCACACATGCTTAACGGTATAATATCACATCATACAGCGGAATATTAAATAAGTATCTCAAACATGTATATAAGCGAGTATGCGACCTTATGGTCAACCTTACAATAATGCCACCACAGGGCTTACATTATTCAAAGTAAGCGATAAATAGCGGCGGAAAGTAAAACTTCGTGATGACCCATCCATCGCCACGAGCGCTCCGTGAAGCTTGCTTCCACGGTTCTCCGGCCCTTCAACGAACTCCTCTTCATAGGCGGTAGTCTCTTCTTCTTACAGTAGGTTTGTCCGCAAGGGTGAGTACACACGTACTCAACAAGTTATGCACAAAATGCACATCTATATACTATATGCATGGCTCATTTCAAAGGAAAGGCTCGTCGGTTAATTTGCTTTTGCAACATTATTTTAAACTAACATTTAGTTAGATTGAAAGCATCAAAGCCATATAATCACTATATTTCTCAAATTGTATTTCTCACCTTTTTGGACACACAGTCTCTAATCACATTTCTTTGGCACACACCCCCACCCATTTATTTTCAAACACTACCCCTTGTTGTAATTCCAGTATTGTCCATTCACCGTGGACTCGGCTATTGAACGAGTTTTAACACTCTGCGAGAGGTTGTACACTTTACCCACAAGATCTGATCGCACACCACAAAAGCGATTAACTTAGTAACAAAGTCTTTGAGACTTCTACCTTAGCCTAAGAACCTCTCCGTGTTGCCTCCACTATCACTCCCCTCACAGAGGCCGTATAGAATGAGACAAACACCGTTGGGCGGTACCAAGCCAGAAGCAGGCACGCTCCCCATCTGATTACCCCGTGTAGCGCCACCCCAGAGTATCAAAGGTAAGATATCGAGAATCCTACTAAACTAGGTCCTCCCATTCAGACATGTGGTTGTCACGGAAGACTTCGAGGTCAAAGGCTTGCAAGGTAAGGTCCTTAGCCCCAAGGCAAGACATCCTTCTCTCACATTTTGGCACCAGCCCTCACAACACTCAACCCATCCCCAATGCCACGAAGGCCCACAGCAAGCCTCGGTCCACTTGCCCCAGTCTAAATCAATTCCACCCCAAGTTGTTAACGATTGCAACACATGCTCATATTCATCTTTCATGTAGAACCACAGGCCTCTACATGTCAATGTTAATACCAACATCATTCCACATTTCATTTTAAAAGCATTCACTATTCTTTAGTCGGTGTTGATTTTGTAATCCAAATAGAATGGTTCACGTACATGCATGGCTAAGCAACTATTCGGTCTAGCCTCCCGTGTTGGCACAATATATATCATCAACCAACTAGATTTACCCAACTTAGGTTAACAAGGAATCATGGCATACAAATGATATCAAGGTGGCATAAACAATTTGGTTGGATAGCTAATTCACCCAAAATAATTAAAGTCATTTTTAGTTGAATTAGCATGCATAGTTTAAAACAAAGTATATTTCAAAAATTAGGAGCAACATGGTCAAAGCATAACTTGTCTTCGAAAAGTTGCTGATCCTGATCCGAAGTCAAATATTGTACTAGAAATTCCCCCTCGCAATCTCCCGACAAATCAACGTCTAATTAAAATCAACATACACACAATAAATACATTTTCCAGAGAGCTAAATCAACTCTAAAAATTCTACAAAATTCACCAATAAATAGATCTTGATTTTACAAATTTTTAGAAATTGGAATCACTCAAATCGGAGTTAAAACGTGAAAGTTATAAGCATTTGAAGTTTCTAAAATAAATTAAAAAGAATAAACCGAATTGATTTATTTATTTTTATTCTGAAAATCCCGAAAATTATGATGTCAGCACAGTGGTTTATAACGTCCTCACCAAATTGATTTTCTACCGGAAGATATATATTTAAAATTAATTATGACGTCATCCTTACTATTTATGACGTCAGCATCGACCGAGAGGTTAGATTATTCTCAACCGTCGGATTAAAAATGAACGGCGAAATCTAACGACTGTTCGATTCATATTACTGTGAAGTCGACACGTGGCGCATTCTCATCCTTTAGACTAAAATCCAACGGCGATATTTAAACCGAATAACAACTCGATTTTCCCGGTTATGCGTCAAGATTAAGTGCGATGTGATCAAAGGCTAAGATCGCCTGCGGCATTTTTAATCACAACCAGCGGTACCAACATGTGGCGCCAATCATGGTGACGATTTGAATCTAACGGCGGTAATTATTGGGTGACATCGACCATAGCGGCAATTGCGTCGCCTCGATTTCAGCGTACCGCAGCGTTGATCTGAGACTTGGCTCGGTGTCTTGGCGAAATCGGGTTCATCAATTCGAAACCTCGGCTCGGATTAATTTGAAACAACCGTTTAATATTTTCAATTTAGTATCTCTGATTAAATGAACAACATGGTACATTATCAGCCGTGCGATTGAAATCGATCAGCCAGTGATTGAAGATTCGGTTCACTACTACTAAAATTACGTGGCTTAATACAGATTATCTAGTATGAATCTTACGGCCATTAGCTAACGAAATTTTTAAGCACACTTGGACAATCCTTTTCCTGGGCACATGACACTAATCCTAACCTTACATTTCTAATTCCTCGGCTAAGTCTTATAGCAGATTGTTACGGTTTCTAGCATAAAAAAAACCGTGGACCAACCTCAATCGCGATGCAAAATCGACGGCGGCGTTGGCCAAAAGCTTGGCGAACCACGGCGAATCTGACGGCGATGGCAATGAGGTTGGGGAAGAACAGCGACTCGGCGGTGCTCGGCGCGATTCGGCGAAGAAGTGGTCGCCGGGTGCGGCTCGGCGAGCTTCACTCCGGTGGGTGCGGCGGCGGAGAAGTCACCGAAGCGGCCTGGCAGCGGCGGAAAACCGCGAACCGGCGAAGTCTTGCGGTGTCTGGCGATCCTCGGTTTGCGTGAAAAAGCTCTACGGGTGCGGAACGAGGTGCTTTATCCCGTGAACCAGCTAGTGAAGCGGCAGAGTTACTCGCCGTCGCGTAATGGCGCCGATTCTGGTCGAAACGCATGGGCGGCGGCGCTCGTTTCCCACAGAGCGAAGCGGCGGAGATTCAATGAAGCCGATTTTTGGATCAGCAACGCAGTGCGGGGTGATTAGGTTTTCGGCGAGTGCCGATAATGGGTTGACCCATTCTTTCATTCACCAATTTCAATAGTTTTTGAGTAAAACAATTCGAATATTCATTTATTTCATTTGGGGCACTTAAAATATTAGAAAAATTTTAGAAAAATCCCGAAAAATATTTTAAGACATTTTGAACTCAAATAAAATATTTCCACTTATATTTTATTAAAACTTTTCATTAATAAATAAATTTCCAAGAAAAACTAATTTCCAAAAATTCAAATAAATCTAAATAAATTCCAGAAATTCTTAAAAATTCAAATAAATTATAAAATTTAAATTTAGCCAAATTTGAGGATGTTACAATTATGAGGACAGTTTGGTATCTTATGAGTCTCAGTTTAGTGCTTACAGGACATGGTTCGATGAGGATGCTCGTCTTTGGTTCTATTAGTTTGCTAGCATGGAGGCTCGTTTAGGCGATGACATTGTTGCATTTGAGCATGCTCATCGGATGTGGTCTTTTCTTCGTGATCGTTATGAGCCCTTTGGTCGATCTACCTATCTTCTTGCTATTCGTCGGGGCGGCTTCTCTGTCGAGGTGATTCTAGTGTTGATGAGTTCTACACCCGGATATGCGCTATCTGGCGTCGGCTTGATCGCTTGGTCCTCGATTGTCACCTAGTACATGTCGGTTACATCGAGTCGAAGTCGATCTTGAGATCGTCGCACTTATGACTTCTTGACCGGCCGTGATGAGTTTGAGCCTCTTCGTGCTCACCTTCTTGCTCGTCATCCTTGTGTTTCGTTGATGGATGCTCTTGGCGATGTGCGTAAAAGGTTCGTCTTGATTGCCGGTCTACTGATCGTCTTGATTTTGGTACATTCGTTCTTGACGCCTCGACCCATTGCTCCTCCACTGTTCTGCGTCGGCTTCCTCTCCTTACTTTCGTGGTGAGGGTGGTGGTCTTCATTATACTCACTTTGTGGGAAAAAGTGGCCATGTGGAGCTTTTATTCTGAGGAAGAAGAAGAAGGAAGCGAGGGCTCGGGCTCGCCGTTCTTCACGCGAGGTTACGATAGTGCTAGTATTGGAGACTCTCGGAGGAGTTCTAATGATTGATCACCGAGGAGATGCTCATGCTCCTTCGTCGCCTTCTTTGCCTCTTCACCGTCCGGGAATGCTAGTGTTGTGACTTCGAGACTTACACCTTTGCTGGTTCTGCTGCTTTCCCTATCTTCTCTTGAGGGCCACCTACGCTTCCACTTGAGTACTCATGCATGGATTCTCGATTACAGTGCTTCTTTTCATATGACTCCTCATTGCACCTATCTTTCTTCCATGCGTCATTGTTCTCGTTCTCTTCACCGTTCATACGGCTAATGGATCTCCTCTCATGCATTCTTTGGGCCAGGGCACCCTTTGTCTAACTCTTTTCATGTTCTGATGTTTCACATGTTCCAAACCTAACCATGCGGCTTATGTCCGTGGCGACTTCTTGATCATAGTATCGCGTTATTCTTGATTCGACTTTTGTTATGTTCGGGATCATCATACGGAGATCGCTGGTTGGTCTTGGCCCTCGCCGCCGTGACTCTCAGCGTCTCTGGGAGCTTGGTAGCTTCATCTTTCTTCAGCTGCTGCCCGATCTGTCGGTTCCGCTTTGTTTGTTTCGTCCCCTTCGTCTTTTGCTCGGTGGCATCATCGGTTTGGGTCATCTTTGTGGCTCCGTTTGTCTACTTTGATTAAATCGTGGTCTTTTAGGTTTGGTTTGGTCATGAGTCCTTAGCCCGATGTCGGGGTTGTCGATTGGGAAGCGATTGACTTCCTTATCATTCTAGTGAGTCGATGTCTGGCGTCCTTTTGATCTTGTTCACTTTCGGATGTATGGGGTCCTGCTCCTTTTGTTTCCAAAGGAGATCCACAGATATTATATTCTTTTTATAGATGATTTTTCTGCCACACATGGATTTATTTTATGAAAAATCGTAGTGAGGCTTTATCCATCTATAAAATTTCTCTTTATGGTTCGTACTCATTTCGACACTTCTATTCGTGTTTTTCGTCTTTGACTCTGCGAGCAAGTATCTTCGAGGCTCTTAAATCGGAGTTCTTTACGAGCAAGGTACTCTTGCTCGGTTTTCTTATCTGGTGCTCATGCTCGAAATGGCATTCTTGGCATAAGCATCGTCATCTTCTTGAGGCGCTCGTGCTCTCATGCTCGCTTCTTCTGTTCCCCCTCATACGGGTTGAAATTGTTTCTCTTGCCACTTATTTGACTAACATTGAGTAGTCTTGACCCTTGAGGTGGTATTCCTTTGAGCATCTTTGTAACAAGGTGCTGACTACTCGACCTTCGTCTTTTTTGGCTGCGTGTGCTATATGCTTCTTGCGCCCGTGGCGCACTAAGTTGGCCCCTTTCGGTCGGTGAGTGTGTTTTTCTTGGGTATAGTCTTGAGCACAAGGGATATCGGTGTTAGGATCTGTTGCTCGGCGGATCACGGGTTTCTCGAGATGTGGTCTTCGATGAATCTCGTCCTTTTATCCTCGTCCTTCCTCGATGCTTCCTCTGCGTCTCTTGTTGATCCTCTTTCTTTTACATTTATTCACGATCTTTGCTATTGCGCATGTGCCGACTTCTAGATTGGTACCTTCTTACGTAGCACCTTCCTGTTGTGCCTTCCTCGACGCCAATGTCTGTGGTGTCTTCTTTGGAGCCTTCTCCTTTGGTTCTGACTATCTTGCCAAGCCTCTGTCACCTGAGTCTATACGTCGACATCCTATGGATGCTTCTTCTCCCTTCACCTTCCTCCGATGTGCCATCTTCTCCACGATGCTTGACTTCTCTGCTGAATCATCTTTTCTGTTGGGACATCTGCTCTGGTTCTTCTTCCCACAGCGGCCTATTAAATGCGTGGGACATCGGCCGTCGTGGGTTGATCGGTATGGTTTTGGACGATTACTTGGCGAGGGTTTTCTTTGATGCCGTTCTTTACGAGCCGACTTCCTCTGAGATGCTATTCTTCATCTGAATGGCGACTTGCGATGTCTGAGATTCTGCTCTTGGCGCCTGCGAGCCGCGTGGGATCTTATTCTGTTCCCCTCGCGTCCGTCCGATTACTGTAAGTGGGTCTATAAAGTTAAGACTTCGCTCGATGGTTCTCTTGGCGCTATAAGGCCCGTCTCGTTGCTCGTGGTTTTCGGCGAGGAACATGGTCGGGATTATGATGAGACCTTTGCTCTGTTGCTCACATGACCCTTGTTCGCACTCTTCTTCTTTGTGGCCTCTGTTAGTGAGTGGTCCATATCTCGACTTGATGTTAGAATGCCTTCCTTAATGGCGAGTTGCATGAGGAGGTCTATATCAGCCACCCACAGGTAATACATTCTGAGGTATGGTTTGTGCCTTAAATAAGCTCACTTTATGGCCTCAAGCGGGCTCCCGCTTGGTTTCAGCGTTTTATACCGTAATTCTTTGCTGCTTTGGGTTTTACGCTAGTGATCATGATCTGCTTTGTTTGTGCACACATCGTCTCGTGGTCGGACTCTTCTTCTCCTTTATGTTGATGACATGATTCTTCTTGGGGATGATCCTCGATTATATTGCCTTTGTTAAAACGCGTCTGAGTGGCGATTTCTTATATCGATCTTGGTCCTCTTCGTTATTTTCTTGGGATTGAGGTTTCCTCACGCTGAGGGCTTCTATCTTTCTCAAGAAAAATACATTGAGGTCTTCTTGATCGTGCTTCTCTTCTTGATCACGGATTGTGGAGACTCCCATGGAGCTCAATGTTCATCTTCTTGATGATGGTGTGCCTCTTTACGATCCTACTCGTTATCGTCACATCATAGGGAGTTTAGTCTATCTGGGTGTCACTCGTCACGATATTTTGTATCTTTGTGCATATTCTGAGTCGGTTTGTTTACCCCTACCGGCTTCTCTGGTCATACGCCCGTGTTCTGCGTTATCTTGGCACTATCTCTCGTCGCTTTGTTCTTTCCTCGCTCTAGCTCCTTAGAGCTCGAGGCCCTCTTGTGATGCTACAGGCTAGCGATTCCTCGATCGTCGATCTCTTTACGCCTATTGTGTTTTTCTTGGTGGTTCCCTCATTTCTTGGAAGACTAAAGCGGATAGCGATATCTCGTTAATCTGAGTGAGTTGCGTGCTATGGCTCTTGTGGCGAGAGGTGACTTAGCTCTGGTGGTTGCTTGCGATTTTGGTGTTTACGTTTCTATCCGACTCCTCTTTTGTCAGCGGTCTGGTGCTATTAGTATTGCTTTCGTGATCCGGTAAAGCATGAGCTTACTAAGCATATTGGTGTTGGCCTTCTTATACAGCGCTTTCGAGTTGAGGATGATATTATTGCCCTTCGCTATGTTTCTTGAGCTTGGTGGTGATTTCTTCACGAAAGCGCAAACGAGCTTCGGCATCAGTTCTTTCTCTCCAAACTTCGGTGTGTTTGATCCACCTTGAGTTTGAGGGTGTTAGATGTATATATATATCTTCTTGTATATCCCCATTGTATAAGGGGTTTAGTGCATATTTAGCCTCTGTGCGGTGTATATATATATAGCCTTAGGGCCTCATATTGAATACAAGTGCTATTCATAACAAAGGAAAATATCTAAGAAACTCGGAAGCAGGATCATCCAGAGCTAAGGAAACAAGGAAATGGAAATCGGAGATTTGACTAATCAACTAACTAAGGAAAGTTAGAAAATGGAAGGAAATAACGAGAATCAATTAAGACCTGGATTATCTAACAATTGTCCCCCTAATCCTTGGTCGATGACTTCTTGGGCCTAATCAGGCGCTAAGCTTGGAAGCGATCACGCAGAGTGGCTTAGTCAAGATGTCCGCCGATTCTTGATTCGGTGGGAGTATCTTAGAAGAATGATTTGATTCTGTCAATGCACTCTTGGATGAAGTGAAATTTGGTGTCGATGTGCTTGCTCGATCGTGGAGCAGGATTTTTGCTAAGAGGCGATGGCGGTTGGTTGTCCACCTTGAGCTCTGGCGCTCGAGTTTGATGCCGACCATGTCGGTCACCAACCGAAACTAGCGGATTACTGACCGCGTCGCCGTAGCTGCTGCGATGTACTCCGTCTCACAAGAGGAAAGAGCCACCACCTTCTGCTTGGACGATTGCCAGGTGATCGCGTTGCCGCCGAGGAAGAAAATGACGCCGCTGGTGCTCTTTCGTGCATCGATGTCACCGGCCATGTCTGCATCACTGAAGCCGAGCAACTGCGCTTGTCCCTCCTCCTTCTTGACATAGAACACACCATGACTGCGTGTTCGACCACATCTGAAAGTACGCGCTTTACGCAATGAGGTGATCTTCATGCGGCGATTCCATGAACCGGCTTAAATAGCCCACGCGTAGGCTAGATCGGCGAGTGTGAACCGAATCTGGGAGGCCCGGATGATCGTCGGTGATACATTGCGTTCACCAGGGGCCTCAACTGTTCTTGCTCAACTTCAACTTTGGTTCCATGGGCGTTAACGCTTGAGTTGCAAGAGTCCATGCCAGCTGCGCTCAAGCAACTTCCTAGCATATGCCGGTAGCGCGGGGTGATGCCCATGGGGCCTTGGCTCACCTCGATGCCTGGGTAATATGACAACGGCCAGGTCGCTCATGGAGAACAAAGCGCTTCATTTCGGCTTGAATCTTTGTAATCTCGTCATTCTTTGGTGCGGTGATGATCGGTCGTCGGCGTGAAGCGCCAGCGACCGGCCGCAACCCGTCTCGACTCACGGATGTACCGCCATGCTCCGAGCCGCACCTCTGGAAGCGAGTGAAGCGGGGGGCGTCAAGCAGCATTCCAAGCCCTAGGTGCCTGTAGCAACCCATACAGCGCCTTGCGCAGGCGAAGAACCTTGTTCTTGCTACCGTCGACGATGAAGCCAGGCGGCTGCGACACAAACACCTCCTCCTTGAGCTCTCCATTGAGAAATGCGCTTTTAACGTCCATATGGTGCACTTGCCAGCGTTGGTGTGCAGCCAACACAAGCATGACCCGTACGGACTCCATCCGCGCCACCGGAGCAAAAACTTCGTCGAAGTCGATCCGACCTGCTGGGCGTAGCCCCGCCATACACCGGGCTTTGTGGTGCCGCGATGTTGCTTGCCCGTCGCGTTCACCTTGAACACCCACTTGAGCCCGATCGCTCGGTGCCCAGCGGGGAAGTGCGGAGAGCTCCCATGTGCTGTTATCCTCAATCGCCTTCATTTCCTCGCGCATGGCCTCCCTCCAGCAAGCCTCTTGCTCGGCTTATAAAAAGCGGCTCGTCGCCGTGGTGAAAGTAGCTCCTCGTTGAGCACCACGAGGAGCAGCCCGGCGGCGGCGAGCCTTGATGCGTCGATGGCGCGGAACGAAGTGGTCGCGTCGTGTTCAGCGTCGAGTTCGTCTCCCAATCTTGAGCGTGAGACAAACTCCACAGGATCGGGAGGGTTAGCCGAGGTTCTTTGGCGTGCCGGTGGTGGTGGAGACGGTGCAGCCGGGCTTGGCGTTTGTGATCCAGAGTTGAAAGATGGAAGCGAGCCGGGGCGGACTTGATGCGAAGCCGGCCGGCGACCACGAGTCCTTAAGGCGGGTGCGACTTCATACTCCACCTCGAAGGATTGATCACCTGAATCTGCATGCTCGTGCCCGGGTTCCCAGCTCCACTGCGCGCCTTCGTTGAACACCACATCGCGCGACACGATGATGCGCCTGGTCACCGGGTTGTAGCAGCGGAAAGCCTTGGACCCTGGTTCGTAGCCAACGAAGATTGTGGGAATCTGCGGTCATCCAGCTTCTTCAAACGGTAGCGTATCCTTGGCGTGTGCGATGCACGAAGGTGCGGAAATAGTGAGCAATGGCTTCCTCCATGCCGCGCCTCGTAAGGCGTCATTCCTTCGAGGCGCGTAATCGGCGAGTGGTTGAGGATGAAGACGCCGTCGTGGCGGCCTCGCCCAAAAGATGCCGGTAGTCCTTGGACTTGAGCATGCGGCGCGCCATCGCTCGATGCTCTGGTTCGCGCTCCACCACCCGTTCTGGCGAGGAGAATAGGGGCGGTGAGTTAGCGCGATACTCCCGAACTTCGGCGGTGAACTCCCCCACGATCGGTCCGAAGCATTTTGAGCTTGCGCGGTTTCAACTTCCACGCAGCTTGAAAGTTCACGATTGCAGCGGTGCTTGGTCCTTCTTTGGCGAGGCGAAGGCACATGAGGCGACTCATGTCATCCACCAAGAGCAAGAAATACTGTTGCGCTTCGGAGTAGAGGAGAGATTGAGCCGCCTGGATCACCATGGACTAAATCCGGGATATGGCGGCCCTTCGCGTCTTGACCGGAAAGGGAAGCGCCATTGTTTGCCGATGAGGCGGCCGTCACACGGTTGGCGGCATCAAGGAACAACAAGCCGGACTAGCCCCTCCTAGCCGGCTTCCGGATTGCCGAAGCCGGATGCGTGCCGCCCATGCGAGCGAGGCGGCCTCTGAGCCGGCGACCCGAGCACACCCGGCCGACCGATCTTTAGCTCCGGGATATAGAGGCATGACTCCGTCCGTTTCACCGTCTGAACGGCATCTGTTCTTGATCGAAGATCACGGAAGATCTGGGATGCTATCTCCGCGCCGGCCGGTCTTATCGATTGACCAATCTTGGCGATGTTGGTCGTCGGTGCGGGTATAAGTACACCCGATCAATGCGCGCGGTGTTCTCCATTCTTGCGATCGAGAATGATGGTGCATGGCTGTAGGGTCGAGATGCGCCTAGAGGGGGTGAATAGGCGTTTCTGAAGTGTCGCTCACTAAAATTGATCGCTCTAATACACCCCTAAATCAAAACCTAATCAATTTATATATGCGGAAGCGATAAATAGGTTTTGACAATTAAAGCCTAAATCAACTAGGGTCACTAGTGTACTAACTAAATTATGTCTCTACACTAGAATTGCTAAATTGAACAATCAACTAATACTAAGCAATTCTAATACATTCAAGCAATTGATTAATATGCAAAAGATAAATATTTGAATGTAAAGAGACAAGAGACAACCGATGTTTTTCCGTGGTGTTCGGAGACTTGCCGGTCTCCCCTAGTCCACGTTGAGGCTAGCCCGACCACTTGGACCGCTCCGCTCGAGCACCCACCTCTTTCCACTAGTCGTGGTTTTTCACGCTCGTGGCGTAGGCTCAACCCGAACCTTCACAAACTTGCGGGCTTCTCACCTCGAGGCTCCAGCGCCGCAGCGCCTATGCTGTCTAGGGTCGGCAACCTCCAAGAGTAACAAGCCGCTCCTTCACTTGAACTTCACCGAGCACAACGAATCGCTCCCGGTGATCACCAAGTGCAACACATGCACAAGGCCTCCCTCAAGTGCAACACATGCACAAGAGGCTCTCAAATCACTTCCTAATTGCAACACATGCAATTAGTCTCACTCTTAAGCTCAAGAGGCAAATGGAGAAGAGCAACACATGCACACACTCCTACACACGCAACAACACTTCCCCAACACCCCAAGGCCTCCTTTTATAGCCACCATGCCAAAACTAGCCGTTGGGGGGCAAATTGGTAACAGACCTTTTATGGTACTACCGCCCTCTAAGGGCAGTAGTACCGCCAGGCCATAACTTCTTGATTAGGCTAACGGTCACTTGTCCGTACTACCGCCCTCGTAGCGGTAGTATCGACTTCAGCCAGTACTACTGGTTCCTCCTCGTGATAGTGCCGGGCCTCGAGACCACCAGAAAAACAAAGCCTCTGCCAAAAACCTACCGGTGCCTTAGGCCCGGTAGTACCGCCCTTGCGGTACTACACGCCCTGCACGCGATAGTCTGACCCACGCCACACCAAACAAAACACCGCCACTAGAAAATAGCTACAGGCACTATATGCCGGTAGTACCGCTTACTTGATTACTACAGCCCATGCTACTTGATAGTCTTGCCACAGAGAATTTCATAATTCAACTCGAAATCCGATTATCCAAAAACCGAAACCCATTCTTTGAGCCATAAGATGATCAACACATGATCATACACACGTGCAAAACACATTTGCACCAACAGCCATGCTCAAAAATTCAAACCAAATTGCAACGCATTTAGCAACCAACTCAAGAACTATTTGCAAAAGCGTATTAAGCGAATCAAACTCGAGTTTATGAGATTAATCCCCCTAGCCATGTGAAGGTCAACACAAGACCCGGTCAACTTGCCAACACTCGATGCAAGCCCCACTCACATGCTCTCGGAATTCCGGACTCATAAACCTCAATTTATTACGCTGTGAACTTGCAAATAACGCAATAAACACATTTCATGCTTGAGCACTACTCTTTGCAACACATGCAAAAGTCTAGCTCCAAGCAACATCAAATCAAGGTGCATGAACTCTCCAATTGCAACACAAGCAATTCTCTAGATCCATGCAACACCAAATCGAACTCCAGACTTAACACCAAAACCAAATCACATGTATGAGCTCTTTACTCGCAACACATGCAAGCCTCTAGCTCCATACGAACACACAAATACTAAATCATGCTTGAGCTCTCTCCTTTTGCAACACATGCAAAACTTAGCTCCAAGCAACCACACGGTTTTATAAAGATTGTTTTTGCGAAACCAACGCATGAAGCTTCAACTAATGCAACACATGCAAAAATGAACTTCACGCAAAAGCCAACGCACTAGCTTATCCTATTTGCAACACATGCAAATCAAAGCATTATGCGAAAACCAAATACAACCAAGCATAAGTTTAACCCATTCGCAACACATGCCAAATGGTTTACCCTCATGCAGAAACCAAATCAAATAAGATTTGAGCTTGAGTGAACGTGGAATGAGATCACCAACACATGATGAAGCTCAAGCTAGGAGACAACCCCTCTTAATAGCACGGCGATTAAAACCTTAGACTCAAAGACTATAAAGTCCTTAGCCTATCTAATTATACCTTCGCCGCCGCGCACAAGCAATCCCCTTTGGGGTCTTTATGAACATCACTTTAATACTCCCCCGGGATATCCACTCGACTCCTCTTCGGGATCCACTCTTGACGCCCATCAACTCATGATGCCGTCCTTGTCCCGTTCTCATCATCTCATCCATCTTTGGACCTAACTCAAACATAACTCAAGAAACTTGTTAGTCCAAGATGCATGGTTATTTCAATTATCTCTTGCACTCCATTAACACATAATGGATGCCTCTAGATCAATTGAGCACAACCCTAAATTAATAGAAATGATTTAAGTGTGTCTTGAGTACAATAATGCAACTCATACTTTATTATACTTAAGAACTATTCATTTGTCCTCAATTAATCACGGAACACCATCAACACATGATGAAGTGTTTGTTAATAATTAATTAAGACAAATGAACTCAATTTAAATTATCATTTAAATTGATATGAGTATATATTAACTACACAAGTTTTCATATACTCATGTTGATGGAAAGTAATGATCCATTATATGTAAATTGTATGGAAATGATCATTACTCTAGATCAACTATAGAATACACCCCACATGTATATGTGCATAAATATGATTGACTTGGAGATAATATGCACATATTCAAATTGATCGTATTGGAGTATATCCTATATTACCATGAGTATACTATAGCTAGGCAATTCAAATATATACTCAAGGATTTAGTTTCTTTGTCTTGATCTTTATATGTGTCAATAACTAATCGATCAATACAAAGAGACTTTCAAGTTAAACTACAAACTCCCCCTAAATATGTGCACCCATGTAATATAAGGATTGAGAAACATAATGCACATTTTGTGGTTAATATAATGGGGACATTCATATTTTAACTTGACTCCAAAGTATGCAACTAATACTAGAATGAATATGCAAACATACCTTGGGTTTTCCATTTTTCAATGCGATGAGACTAATCAAAGATATTCTAAATATTAGATTTGTCATTAATAATAAAATCACATTAATGGATAATCACAATATTAGATTTGTCATTAACACCAAAATCATAACTAATGAATGTTGAACTTACACGCCCCCTCAATTTCAACAATGGAGTCATCACCAAACTGTGGAACCCGCGGATGCTGCGTCGAGCTCAGAGAAGGCGGAGCGCGCACCGGTCATGTGGTTTGTCGCTCCGGTATCGAGAACCCAGCGCCGGTGATCACGGTCCTCCCTCGGCCCGAGCTGCGCGAAGACTTCGGCCTCGACAATCTCAACGCGGCGCTTGGCCACCGTGGAGGCGGACACCATCATCAGGGTGTTGTCGTCCTCTTCTCCTTCCACATGGTGCACTTGGGGCTGCTTCTTGGGCTTACTCCGGCAGTCCTTGGCCCAGTGCCCCGCCTTGCCACAGTTGCGGCAGCTATTGTCTTGCTGCCGTTCGTTGCTTCTGGTGCCGATGAGTTCTCCTTCGCATCGCGGCTTCCACTTCCTCGCCCACGTCGCGTCTTGCCGCGCCGCCTGCCGCCCCCGGAGGTACTGCTATCACCGTTGTCACGCAGCTTCAACCTTGCAAGCCACTCTTCTTCGCTGAGAAGAAGCTGGCCATCCTTGTTGTGGACGGCCGTCGGTGGCAATGCAGTCTTCTTAAGCCGTTCCTCGACTTGCCGAAGTCTCCCAACAACCTCCTAGATTGTGAGAGAGTCGCAGTCAAGGAATGTCTCGATGGCGATGGCGATTTGCGTTAGGTGATCCGGAACCACCTGTAGCATCTTCTTGACGATCTCCGCGTCCGTTACATCGCTACCGAGAACACGGATGTTGTTGGCGAGGCCGACGATGCGAAGGGCGAAGTCGTCGACAGACTCTCCCTCCTTGAATGTGATTTCGCCGAACTCCTTGCGCAGCTGCTGTGCGTTGGCCTCGCGCACGCGCTGGACGCCGACTCGGACGGTCTTCACTGCCTCCCAAGCCGAACGCGCTGTGCGCTTACGCGCCAACGATTCGAGCATCTCCGGTGGAGCAGCCGCGAGATTGCCGCCAGCAAGGCGATCCTCGCGATACTCGGCGATCTCGTCTTCTTCGGCTCCTTTGCCCACGGGCCTTGCGCTGCAAGTTCACGCGCATCATCAACGACCGGACTTGGTAGTTGGTGCGCGTGAGCATTGGGTATCTTGGACCGTGCGGCGGACTCCTTCTGCGCGCTCGGCGACAACCTCTCCACCTCGCGGCGCCCTCGGCGCGGCGAAGAAATCTTGAGGCAGCAGCGCCGTTGTGGTGGTGATGGCGAGCGAACGACACCTGACTGGCGCGAGAGGATGTAGACATTGTCTATGGTGGCTCGATACCAAATGTTGGATTTCACTCGAAAATCGAACCTTTGGTAAGACTCACGATTTTGGTCTTTGCTCTCAAGCTAGCTGCGGCGTTTTCTTTGTATTGATCCTTTATTTAAAAAACAATCTGAATACAATGTATGGTAAAGAAAACTATCTAAGGAAACTCAGGAAACAGGATCATCCGACTAAGGAAACAAGGAAATGGAAATCGAAGATTTCAGCTAATCAACTAACTAAGGAAAGTTAGAAAATGGAAGGAAATAACAGAATCAATTAAGACCCTGGATTATCTAACAATCGTGTCTCCAGTAACATCTGTAGTACGTAGAGGCGAGGTATGTAACAATACTTAGATTGTAGAGGAAGAAATAAGCTATATGGCTGTGTAACGATTGGATTGACTAACCTACGATGATGGCGGGGTTCTTTGAGCTAAAACAGCAGGAACTTCAATGTTTTCATGGAATTAGAAGCATATACATATCCATGCGAAGAGAAGTTTTAGATAGAAATAACGTCAATGGTTTGTTGACATCACAAGCATATACATATTCATGTGAAGAGAAGTTTTAGATAGAAATAACCACAGGTTTCTCTGCACCATATATAGAGTATAGTATATATCATGAGGATAGTAAAAGCGTAAGATGTGTTGACTGTTTGGTTACAAATCAGAATCACCACATCTTGTTGGTTGGTGTATGTAAGCAACATTTTTTAGCACAGACTACATATGAACAGAGTATAAACATTGTTAAGGAAGAAAGATGACAGACAATACGCATTTTGTAAATAAAAATATGTATATGTAAATAGGAAAATGCATAGGTATGGAAATAAAGCAGTGGAGCAAGGACAATATTAATATTGCAGAGGAAGAAATAAGTTATATGTTCACGTAACAATTGGAATAACTAACCTCTGGTGACGGTGGGGTTCTCTGAGCTGAAACAGCCGGAACTTCAATGTTTTCCTGGAATCAGAAGCATATACATATCCACGTGAAGAGAAGTTTTAGATAGAAATAATGTCAATGGTTTACTGACATCACAAGCATATACATATTCATACGAAGAGAAGCTTTAAATATAAATAATCAAAGGTTTCTCTGTACCATACATAGAGTATAGTATATATCACGAGGATAGTAAAAGCGTAAGATGTGTTGCCTGTTTGGTTTCACGACATCTTTTTGCTTGGTGTATGTAAGCAATATTTTGCAGCATAGACTACATATGAACGGAGTATAAACATCGTTAAGGAAGAAAGATGAAAGGTAAATAGGTAACATGTATTGTGTAACTAAAAATATGTATATGTGGATAGGAAAAGGCATAGCTATGGAAATAAAGCAGTGGAGTAAGGATACACCTTGTGAGTTCCAGGAAGCTCTTGGAGTACATCAACAAAGCCAGATGGAGTTGATTCGACAGGTTCAGAGCTCATATAGGTTAGAAGCATGGTTAATATAGAATCTAAAGGTACTTAAAATCATAACGTGAAGTTATCTTTGAAGCATAACAATACAAGACACATAAGAATCGAAATAGCAGGAGCAATGTACGTAGTCACGCGCATGTTTTCAAATTTCAATAAAAGCGTTGTAATGTTACATTAGAAATAGACTGATAAAGGGACACATCAGAGGTATAGTCTATATAGCCATAAACTTATGAATAACACCACGATGCCAAAATCAATTTAGTAGATAGCCAACTTTGCAAAAGTAAAGCATCGTATTATCAAATTGTGCAATACAAGTGACTTGCTTCTTGAGGATATCACATCATTTGGATTTAGTGGAGATCAATAAGATTATTTATTAGGCATAGAAACGAGCGTATGTATATATGCTTTATATCAGTTCTTTTTCGAGAAAATAACTATATCAAAGCATATCTCTCATATTTCGTCAATACAAAAAAGTATAAAGAGTTGTACCAAATCTAGGTTCTCTACAATAGGCCTGGCATGTCCGATAAAGCGAAATAATTAATACGAAAAGAAGTTGAATAGCTTGCTTGATAAGCTCAAAGTAGTGCTAGTTTCCTCTTGTAACTTTGAATTTGTACTATCGATAATAAATAATTAGGTAATCACCACTTCAAAACAAAAGCAAGCTATTTTTAATCGGAAGAAAAAGTACCCACTCAAAAAGCGGGCTTCTATTGCAGCCTTGAAAAATTGGATAGACTAAGAATTACGATCTCAGTAACCGCATATACATGGTGTCGTACTGTAATCGGAAGAAAAGGCACCCACCCAAAAGAAGTGTGCCTTTGTTATAGGCCTGAAAAAAAGGATATACTTAGAGCTGTGATCTCGACAAGCTGCATGTATCTTGGTGACATCTTTATGTCGGAAGAAAAAGCACCTCTGAAAAGAAGCGTGCCTTTGTTTGGGAAAATGGTATACTTAGAACTGCGTTCTCGCTAACTCCATGTACATGGTGACATACTTGGTTTGATCGTTTTGAGCGATAGCACAAAAATGTACCGGGAAATATAATTAAGGAAAAATATTAACGAGAAAACAATGACCTGAAAGAATACGACTTATAAAGTAAGGATGATTTGTATTTACACAAGAAGCTGAAAATAAGGGAGCGGGCACGAAATGCTACCAAGGCTAAAAAGATTAATAGAAGTATAAACCTGTCTGAGAATTCCTATCAAACATATGGTAGGCATATCACAACAAAATTCAAGTTACTTTTCTAACCTATTTTTAGTTCAAACTATTATCAATAAAAAGTATAAAGCATGGCGTGATGTTCATAGAAAATGCTATTGAAGCTTATTTTTTAGAAATAAATAAAGGGAGCTAATGCTGTCGGTAGTGTTTGACCTCTCTATCCCATCTTCCAGCTTGTATAATGGTTTAGGATTCAATTCCTAGACTTAACATGAAAGCACATTTTATATTTTAGAAATGGCTAGTTTTTACCAAAAGGTATCTATGGAGGTACATAGAGGAATCCTCAGGACCTCAACAATAGCATGAATCGAAAGCTATATTAGTTAGTACCAAGACAGTGCAGGCCCAAGATCGTATCTGACGGTGATAATTTTTCCTATCAAATAAACGGCGATAAAAGCGATTATTATTACATTATTAAGTAAATAATATCATTGTCCTAAACCTCCACACAAACCACAAAAAAAACCCCGTAATCGCTATAAAACACTAAAATTCAGTAATAACAACATCTTGATATTGACTTGCGGTTCATAAAAAAACTGGAAAATACACTGAAAAGATGAGAAGATCATAGCTACTAAAGGATACTATGACTGGTATTGACTTGCAGTTTTTTCATAATATAAAGATACGACAGAAGGATCATAATACCATAGCCGCTGCATAGAGACAAGAGAAATGTGTCTGCTACACGTATCTTGCCCTCACATACATCTGTCTATAAGAATAGGCCTCCACATTATTCACAAAGCAATATAAACAAGAAACATAATCTCCCTCTTAACAAAACTTTCTCTACACCTTTTTTCCTTGACTGAATCCTAAAAGATCGCTAAATGCTAATCACGAAGAAAAAATCACAGTAGTGATGGTATAGATGAAAGTCTGGTACCTGCAAGCATAAAGAATGCTTTCACAAAAAGTTGAATCAGTACATAGATGATAACATTTTTATCTCCAAGGAAACCTGAAATAAAATTATCCAGCTACAATCCCCTATCCTTATTATCTATTAAGGAAAATATGCCCAGTTAGCTCTTGCCTACATATTTTTCAGAACATCCTAAAGCAGAAACAAAAAACGTCATAGCTAGATTACAGAGGCACACTATTTTATTTAATTGCAGCCAATCCAAATACATCTACATTTGTGGCTTCATAAAGAGCCACAAGGCTAAGCATGGCCTCCTATAGTATCTATAGGCCAAGGAATATATGCATGATGCTGATAGATATGTAAATGCATGATCTTTTCAAGATCATAGCCAATGTGCATATGATTCAAACATAGGGAAACACCTTGCTTAACAGAGACCCTGTTATCCTCTGATGTTTATATGGCATCGCATGGCATAGCAGAAAATGAGACAGAATAACTTTTAAGGTGACAGACCAAGGTGAATTGTAATTTGAATATGTTAATGAGGGCAGAAGCAGATCACGTGAATAGGAAAGAAACAACACAATAATGGAACTACATCTAGAAGTAAAGTAAATGTTTAAGATTCTACCTTCGATAAATAAAACTAAAACCGATTCCAATTCCAATCCCCTATTCTGATAGGAATACATACACCCTCTCTATCATAGGTTTAAAGAATTGGGAAATGGTGAGTATAATCTAGGCAAAGCGCAGGCTTATGTAAATAAGAAGCGCATATGCATGAAACACAGAAAATTAGCTGAAATAAATAAATTTAGTAGTAGCAACATTACTCATCCTCATGGAAAACCACCAATAAGCATCTAATCTCCATCCTCGACCTCATAAGTGAGCACAAGTTCAGTCCTATTTTTAGTATCCATCAGTCAGCAATCAGATAATCTATCTCTCTTTGATTTCCCATCTGATTCATTATTACCTGCAGAAGCACAAAATTCGATATATCTAGAACGACCTGGACAATCTATACAGCGTAAAAAGGGGCATCAGGAGGAAAAGTAGAATAAAATAGAAGAACGCTAGAGCTCTGAGATAGTATCTAGCACAGGACAAAGACAGTAGCTTCTTATGATGCGGATGTTGAGACCGTAAATGAATCAGCGAGGAGGAAGAACACATACCATGAGTAGGGCATCCGCATTGACGATCCGACCCAATCACAGCGTCCATACAAATTGGCTATACAATGATCACAAAAGAAAGATTTAACAAACTACGATAGGCCAAAGCCTTACTTCATATATCAATGGTTCAGCTCTTCTTAAGCAAGACAATCTGGAAATAAAAGGACATTATGGTACCATTGATTGGATGAAACAAGTTTAAATGAGTAGCTAATTGAGAACCTGAATCACAAACACAGAGACAAGCAGCGAGTTACGTGATTCTTGGTGAATCCTACGGGATAAGTAGCACACCATGGTATTTCCACGACATGGATACCTATGGCTTCAATCTATTACAATACCCTAAATATTCCTCGGTTAAAAATATCTACGGATATTGTTCCAAAAATTGCTTCAAATAAAATATTAAAATAATTATACATATCTACTTGTGCCCTTGTTTTGCATTCCCTCACATATCTTGTTTATAATTTCCATCAATTTGAGTTTGGGACAATGATCAAATCATACCATGTTTGGATGTGATTGAAGTGCACATCCGAAAGCGACATGAGATGCTCTTGACCCATCGGATGGACGAAGTAGCGATCTTGATAAAGGAACAACATATCAACAAAGTGGTATCTTAGAGATAATTAATTAGGGTGGTCGATATAAGCCGGTTGAATTTAGCAATATGAATGGATGCTCGAAAACCACCTTCACGGTAGAGATTGCATTGAGGCAAATATTGCTAGAAGCGAAAAAGAAATTTCCATACAAAATGGCAGGGTGACAGAAAAGACGGTGACATCTTGTATTGTAAACTTTTCACAGTGTTTTCATGGTTACGTATATTACTGTGACAATTCTAGTACCTTACGATGTTTACCTTGCACCTTTGTATCAAATCAACTGTTGTCTCAACAAAGCTGGTTCTTGAGATCGCCATTCAACGAAACATGCATGCCCACCACATGTTTAATGGAGCGTCGGCTCTAAGAGATTACATGGTGCATCTAAAGAACATCGACATTTGAAATTACTACTTAAACTTATACAATTATAGCTTGGTCTTCTGGACACGGGTCCCACAAGCTTTGCGACATCTAGCGGAGATTAACTGCATGCTTAACTATACTAAGAGAAACATTTGAGAAGTGAAATCACTACATCATATAGGCGAGATCACTATGATTTAACAAATACCCTACATTTTAATAGCATGGCACACTATAAAAGAACAGTAAATAACACATGTGTTATATCTTTGATAACAGAGCGCTCAAGTATGACAAACCTATTTTGGAATGGAACCGACAACTACATGCAAAATGAGTAAAAACAAAGCTCGCTTCATTTTGAGATATCACGCATTCTATCGATTATTCCTATTAGTACACGCAACCACGAAGCGGGCCATCCAGGATTCGAGATAGCGGCATGTAGTCATCAAAGCATTCACTTGGTTAGTTATGCAGATCACATAGATACTCCTACTGAAAGCAAATCGAAACCACCTTGGAAAAAAGCAAGCATCTATTTGTCACCCTAAAAATAACGAAGCAAGTCAAGAATCAAGAAAAAGTAAATGCACAAACCACAGTATGAAGCATCTTGTATGAATCCTGTATGAATCCTTGTAAGAATATGTCACCCCTAAGAATAACAGAAG
Organism: Guadua angustifolia; assembly: GCA_036346375.1. Classification (NCBI taxonomy): domain Eukaryota; kingdom Viridiplantae; phylum Streptophyta; class Magnoliopsida; order Poales; family Poaceae; genus Guadua; species Guadua angustifolia. The sequence goes on along the minus strand of JAYEVE010001014.1, from coordinate 515,906 downwards.
CATCTTGTATGAATCCTTGTATGAAGCAAGAACATCACAAATGATCTCCAATGCCTTGTCTGCAAACATTCCCTTGGTACCACCTATACACAAACACAAACTACTAATGTAAGCAGAAATCAAATTCTCTACCCTTTGAGATAACGAAAAAGTTATGCGAAATATTCTATCTAGATGCTCGTTGCTATTACTCGAAAGACCCAATCCATCATCGAAATGGCATATTTGTAATTACGTGAGAATTGATAAACAAGACTATTCTATCTAGATGATAACAATTATTAGGAGTAGAATTACTAATGAATCCATAGAGGACATTGTGAGGATCGTGAGCCTTGAGAGCATCGTGGAGTCCCCAGAGCACATTGTGCCCTTTGCACAAACCAGAGCGCCGATTCCATGATCCTCTCCCGAATCACAAACTGGACAAGTTCATTCCCAAAGAAATTCGCACCCACACTGCTACACAACATCAGTTGTTGCGCCAAAAAAAGTGCATCTAAAATTTGGATGGCGCCCTAAACCCCAAAATACCAACAAAATATCAAGGAAAAGAGAATCAGTTCAATTGATTTCCTCAAGGCATGACTTAACAAGAATGAATCAGAAACAGTAAATCACAAAGAAAAATAAATCAAGACTGGACGAGCGGATTGTGAGCGTCCAGAACATTTGTCCCGCGCCGCGTTCCCCGTGAACTCCAGGACTTGGTCGAACAACGGAAACCAAGAATCACACAGGACAACCTGGCCGGGGGTGAGGACGTGGGAGGAGGCGTCGACGTTGGATTGGCGGTGGCCTCCTGCAAGCAAAGGCATCATAGCGGCTGGTGAGGGCACGGGTAACGCGAGGAAGCGAGCAGATCACCGACAGAGGCGATTAGCGGCTCGGCTCGATTCAGGCGAGATGGCATGAGGCGAGATGAGGGCGCAAGGGCGGGGAGGTCACTTCGCGCAGCGGAGGAGGCGAGGGACGAGGCGGTGGACCGTCGAAGCGGTAGCGAGCACGAGGCGGGGGTTCGTGAGCTCATGGGCCGAGAAAACGAAGAGAGGGATCTGGGAGGCGCAAGCACAGCGCGTGTGGAAGAGCACACGCTAGGGTTTTGGTGCGGGAGTCGAAGAATCGATCTGGGCCGTTCGTTGGGATCCGTCCGATCCGGTGGCGACGCAAGATCCTGGAGACGCAAGACTTCTGAGTGCAGGATCCTGATCGCATGGCCGCGACGCGAACGTTGTACGGAAGCGGCTGGGAGGCCAGCAAACCTTCTACGCTTAATAGATATATTATGCTTCAATGTACCTTTTGGCTTTTATAACTAAGGGCCTGTTTGGTAGGACTTCAGATCCTGCTTTTCTAGATCCAGATCTAGCTTCCTGAAGGATCTACTTCACGGAGAAGCTGGATCAGTCTGACAAAAGCGTTTGGCTAGGAGATTAGCTCTAGAGATCTTGAAGGGAGGAATGAAGACAAATAGACCATGCTACCCTTTGGTTGTAACTCTTCATTTTTCTTTATTTATGTTTATTTCTATTTTTGTACTAATCTAGCAGTGTACAGCTCTAATGCATAATTTCGGCCAATCTACCCATGAATCGCTGCTCCAAATTGAAGTTTGATATAAGTCGAACAAATCCATAGAAAAGATTACAATTCACTAAAACTAACAGGCACACGATCAAATTAATGTCTACATTCATATCGTCGGAACTGTACAAATCTGTTCACCTTCTCTTCAATCCATCCAAAATATTTTGCACATGTCTACAGCTAGCTTGTAAGATTAGATCATTCAGAAAAAATGTCTTTGCTTAGATCCACACTGTAGTATTTTTAAGCCTCTTCCCTGGAAAGAATAATTGCAACGGATTTGCTGGCTGCAGATGGAATGCACAATCTAAAAATATGGACAGTTTTTTAGTAGCTAACCAATCATCCAAACAGAAAACTTGCAACAAAACATGATATACAATTAGGGATGAAAACGGTTCGGATATTTTCCGACCGATCCGGATATTTTCGGATACGGATTTTGTCGGATCGGATATTTGTCGGATAGTTTCGGATCGGATACGGATACGGATATTTTTTTGTCGGATACGGATACGGATTCGGTAGCTCATTATCCGTCGGATACGGATACGGATTCGGATAATCCGGATAATGGTGGGTCGGATATCCGGATAGATATATGGGCTGGGCCAAGACTACTCTTTTGGCCCAAAAGGGTTTCTTAATTTCAGAATTATTTTTTAATTTAATTAATCTCTAAAGCAAGTTTCAATTATTAAAATTAGCAAACCAACTCCAAAAATTATGAAATTTTTTTGACAAAGTTCAGTAACAATATAACATTGAAAAATTATTTACAATATTTTATCAGATTTTATTTTTCTCAAAAATTCAGAAACTCGTATTCTTGATAGGAAAATATATTAAATAAGTAGCTAAAAATGCATAAAACTCATAAATACATAATTTATTATTTTAAACATAATTCAACTAAGAATATAAATATTGAGTTATTACATGTAAGTGTTATATACTTTTCCTAGAGATATGATATCTAAGTATTATCAAACTTTTAGTGTGTTATGTGTTTGCTTCTATTTGTATCTCTGAGCAAGGATTACCTTTATTTTTATGTTTTAATCTATGTGTATGATGAACTAATCGTGTTTGTGATAAACTAAACCTTATATAATTTTGTTTGCGACATGGTATCTAATTATTGTCTAAGTGAATGAAAATGTTTACATTTGTTCAATTTTCAATAATATTTTGATCAAATCAATTAGTTATGTGTTTATGTTGGTTTTTTCTGTACAATTTAAGGGGTTATCATGTTCCGATAAATATTCGAAACCGTATCCGATTCGATTCGTATTCGATCCGTATCCGTATTCGATACTATCCGTATCCGTATTCGTATCCGGACTATCCGTATCCATATCCGCATCCGAGGAAAAATATGAAAACAAATATGGTAGAGCTATTATCCGTCCGTATCCGATCCGTTTTCACCCCTATATACAATTGCTATCGCCATTTGTCATGAGTTGCTGTGCAGTGTAACCAAAGCAGGGGATAGATTTCACCTTGAGCAAAAACAGGCACTATGGCATGTTGTACACGTTCGTATACCAAACATGAGAAGAGAACATCTAAACAACCTTGAGTGCATAACTTAAGTAAAAAAGATTCGCCACCTAAGGGCCACGGGATGCGCCGCCTGGAGCTCGAGGGATTGATGCCGCAGCCTGGATCTTGAGGGAGGCCGCCTAGAGTCCACGTGAGGCCACCGCTGCCGCCTGGATCCGCGGAAGGCCACCCACGATTCACCGTCGAGTCGCCCGAGCTGATGAGAACGAGATCTGGATCCCGAACGGGCACGAGTGACGGAGTGAGGATGCTCGGGGCGAGCGAGTTGAGGGGTAAGTGAGTGGCAAAAGCGGGTAATTTTCTAGAACTTCGATGGGCATTTTTATTTTTTCTGCATTGGCTCCGCCGTGGATCGCCCAAGACCCAACTCCACGCGTTATGTACATTTTCAGCTCCGCTCCTCCCGGATCCATGGATCACTTTTTTTTTAGGTTACAGTGTTTGGTTTAGCTTCAGCTCCTCTGAATGAGAATCTAGAATCCAGAGCCCTACCAAACAGCCTTTAAATCAGCTTCCGATACGTAAGCTTGATGGCAATGTAAATGCTTGGTTGCCAACATTGTAGGCTGTTCCCCTCAGTGCACGAAAAGCTGGTGGAGGTAACTCGGAAGGAATAGTACCTTCCTTGCAGCTGCCATATTTTAGTAGGGATGGCAACGGGTCCGGGTACCTGAGACTCAAAATTTGGACCCGAACCCGAAGTTAGTCACGTGTCTAAACTCGGATCCGGACCCGGACCCGAACGGGTACCCGGACCCGTTATTATTGCTGTCGTCGAACCGCCCGACTTGACCCGTACGCCCGCAAGACGCTCACGCGCATCTCAAAGCAAATCATTAGCCATCCAAAAATCACAGGAGAACGCGGTAGTGCGGCTGTTGCCCTCCCTCCTCTCTCCTCGCACCGGAAGCCTCACCAATGAAATTAAACTAGATCTGCGGCGCGCGCACGCATGCCATGCGCCAAATCATATCTGAAATTCATTTTTTCCGCCAAAAAGCGATCTAGATGTAATTTTAAAAATCTACAGGATGGATTGTATAATTTTACGCTACGTCACAGTAACTCGAGAAGCTTCCGAGACTCTGCGATGAGAAGTCCGCCTCTGCGATAAATTCTATGTAATCCTAAAATGTCTTGAAACTTGAATAATTTTTTGAAGTGATTCCCATGAAAACAGGGTCTTACCGAGAAGAAAGGGATCTAGAAGTAAGCCGCAAAAATCTTTGAGGCAAAAAAATGGCAAACATGCAATTTTAGAAAGGCGAGCGTGAATTTCCACATAGGAAAATATGCTAAAAACAAAGAACGGAAGTTCCGGAGGTTCCCTACAAACGAAAGACCAGCATGTCCTTGCGTACACGGGAAAAAGTACTAATCATCCTAAAATGTTTTCGAAATTCCGGATTTATTTTTTTTGGACGCGATTTTAACAAAAGGCAAAGTAATCCACAAAAATCTTTGAGGCAAAAAAAAAATGGCAAGTGTCTTCTAGGTCCACACACGCACGGGAAGAAATGGCCTTCCGATTTTTTTGCCTCAGACGCGTCGGCGGGCGGGAAAATTTTACACACGCACGGGACGGGAAAAAAATCGGGCGGGTAAAATCCAGCGCCACGCGTCGGCCCGGTAAAATCGGACATAGCCTTGAGATCGGATCGAACGAGCTCTCTTCCTTCGACGCTGACAGCGACCATGCGCTTCTGGCGCCGTTCTGACTAATCACCGCGAAATACCACTTAACCCTAACAACGCGTGAATAAAGTAGGCGGCGTGGCTCAACGATTTTCACGCCCGTCGAGCAGCTTCGTTTTTCCTGTCGCGTCTTGCGCGACAGCGGAGGGCTAGCGCGCGGACACGACGCCAAAATGGTGACGCGGCGCGCGGAGAAGGCCGGAAACCTCCGGACTTTATATACGGTAGTATTCGGCTTTGAGATACGATTGGGTCCGCTCTGAGCTCTGACGCCTCACGTGACTGAAGCTTCCAGACTCTCAGTTCTTTGGTAGAGGCAAGAGGCTCGGTTCTTTGGTACAGGCAAGAATCTCAGTTCTTTGGTACAGGCAAGAGACTCGGTTCTTTGGTACAGGCAAGAAACAAGGAGTACTTGTTACTAACTTAAGGTGTGTATGCATTTTTATTCAAATAAAATGAAAAAAAAAGCTAAAATAGGTTCGGATCTAAATACCCACGAGTTCAAAATAAGACCCAAACTCAGACCCAAATTCATCGGGTCGGGTACCTGCGGGTACCCGGACCCACGGGTATTTTTACCATCCCTATATTTTAGTGAAGCGACTTGCAAAAAAAATTGCACGCAAGGTATTTCCTTTAGTGCCCTCTCAGTCATTATTGGAAAAAGTAAATAGAACAAAGGAAGATCGCAAAGTCAATAGTCTGTATCTTAAAACTGTGCTTTTAATTTTAAAGGTCGTCTCCGCGCAGGTACCACAGCTCGTCCTCACGGTACGGCCTCAGCGCCGCCGGCATCTGGCTGGGCAGGTAGGTGTCGTTGGTGAAGAAGACGCGCTGGTAGTAGTATTTTCCAGCTGGGTAGACCCAGGAGTTGGCGACGAAGACGATGGTGCCGCTGCCGGGGACGTGGTCGAGAGTGATGGTGATGGTCTTGAGGAAGATCTCCTTCTGGTGCTCGTTCTTGACGATACATTGTTGAGGAAAATATGTGAGCAGATTTGTTCCAAGAAATACTGCTGTCGCATTGTTGTAATTTTTATTATTGGGTTTTGACGATACATTTCAATAAAAATTAATTTGTGTTTAAAGTTATATTTCGAATACTATTTCAATGTCCAAAACAAGTCTTATTCGTGACAGGCGAGGGTAGCATTTTACAGGTCCTGTGTATACACATACAAACAAGCATATAGCTAGCTAGTTGTGTTACACGTGCATGACCGATTCCATACATATGCATCATATACCTTCTATTAATCCTGGCAGACTTCACGCCACCGCACGCGTTTGAGCCGGCTCGAGCCGAGCCAGTCGGCTTGGCTCAATTTTTTTTTTGCGTTTTGGTTCTTTTATAAATAATGAATAAGCCCTTTGCGATTTTTTGTGAGATGAAGATATTTTCTCCGAAAATCGCGTTTGGATCCCTCGTGCGCTATTTTACGGAAAAAGCTCCTGTTAAATTCAAATCGCGAACAAGCCCTTTTCTAATTTTTCAGGATAGCGGACATGTCCAAAAACGTAACATTCAGGTCCTTACTCCTTACGTCTAGGTCCTTTCTTCGTTTTTTCCCGAAAAAAATATTTTCGTCACTAGAGATATGTGTGCAGCTCTATCTTTAGACTTTTACTTTTTCCCAACCGCCTCTAGACTTTTTCCCCACCACGGTTTTCCAGTTCGGTCTCCAATATTTTCCAAATAATTCATCGAAAGAGCTCTATCTCTCTATTTTTTCCCCGTTTCGCTCATTATTTCGACGATTTAAAAAATGAAATGCCGTCGAAAAAAAAAAGAAATTTTTTCTACCGAAAAACGGCACGTGCGGCGTGTTACGTCACGAAAAATTTTGTCTTCTTTCAGCCGTTTCGCTCATTATTTCAACGATTTAAAAAATAAAACACCGCCGGAAAAAAAAGGAATTTTTTCTACGAAAAACGACACGCGTGACGTGTTACGCCACGAAAAAAATGTGTTCTTTCAGTCGTTTCGCTCATTATTTCGATGATTTAAAAAATAAAACATCGCCGAAAAAAATTTTTCCTTATGAAAAGCGACACGCGGTGTCTTAAAAAACGTATTGGCGTTTGGATTTTTCATGAGAGGACCCTAAATAGATACGAAAAAACGTATTGGCGTTTCGATCATTCGATTGTTTTACACGAAAAGGACCTTTCAATTTAGCGCAAATGCAGATGTACTTTTGTTTTTTCAACCGTTTCACGCGTTTCCTCGATGATTTTTTAAAAAAACGCCGACAGGAAAAAAAACAAAAATTTTCTCGCGAAAAAAACAACGCACGCGGCGTGTACGCCGCGCAAACTATCCTAGTATATTTAATCTCTGCAAGGTTCGGCGCCAGGGAGGAGGCCACGTCGCCTCGCGCGGCTCGCGCTTGCGTAGGAGCCGGCTCGTCTTTTTTTTGTGTAGGTCTCTTAAAAAATACGTAATTACGTATAGATCTTTTCACGATTTTTTACGAAAAGGACCTTCTGATTCAGAAAAAACGTGGATTTTTCATGAAAAGACCCTAGATAAATACCGAAAAAGAGCAGTTACGTTTGGATCATTCCAGCTATTTTTCACGAAAAGGACCTTTCGATTTAGCGCTATCAGGGATCCTTCGTGAGAAGGCGCCAGATAGATGCGAAAAAAATGTGATTGCATTTGTATCATTTCAACCGTTTCACGCGTTTTTCTTGACGATTTTGAAAAAAAAACACCGCCGAAAAAAAAACAAAATTGTCTCTGCGAAAAAAAACAACGCATACGACGTATCACGCCACAAAAACTATCTAGTAGATGATACGATCACAGAAATTATTCTACTCTTAATTCATCTGGGAAATGAGGGAAAATCATAAAACTTTTGTTTCCCCAGCTGGTAGTTCAGATCGAAGTGGTTGGGATAGATCGTTCGAGTGGAATAAATATTACTGGAATAAAACGAGTAGCATCAATGTGTTATTGCGGTGCAAATAATCTAGCTAAATTGGTAACGGCGTCACTATATATATGTCTCACAAAATTAGTATAAGTTTTGTCGGACCTGTATTATCAAAATCGAAACCCGAAACCCTGTGTGTTTACTGTATCAATACAAAATCAAAAAATTACTGTATTAGTCCAAAATCAATAAACAATGATAGCAATGCATAATAGCTCAAAACATAAATACTTTGCAAATAGTAGGTTCAATACTATCAAAGGTTACGACTTCCTTGTACATTATTGCTGCTAGGCGGTCTTGCTTTTTAAATCCTTTGTTCACTTCCCGGGGATTAATGTTTACCGAAAGAGAAGAGCGGAATGCATATAAATACTAAATGGGCACTCAAATAACTCCAAATTAAATTAAAAGAATACTAGCAGAAAGAGCTCGATTTTATATTGAATTTAAAAAGAAGAATGGATTGAATTGGAGTTCGTATAAGTGAGAAAAGGATCTCATAAATTTGAACAGAGGGAAAAGATGAAAGAGGTTACTATTGCTGACACATGGGTCCTATTGATTTTCAGGATTTTTGGAATACAAGAAATTCAGAAATTGCTATCAAAGGCTGATAGGTGGGGGCATGGTCCAAGGACTATGTCCACGGTTTGCGCTGGTCTATAGGGAACCAGGTACACCGAGGTATGGGGCCTGACTAGTGGATCCCACACATGAGTGACTCAAGTACAGATCTAGGATTTGGGTTTGGATCAATGCCTCGTTGCTACTAACAAGACAACACGAAGGCTATGTGCTCTCTCCTGACCCGAATTCACATCCTGTCTCACTAAGCATTCTGCACTTCAGTTACTCTCTTTAACTTTCTCTGACTCAGCAGCAATAGCCTTCGCGCGCCTATGTCACATGGCCGATGTCAACTTTCTGAAATACTTGAGCCAACAACACTAATAGCCATCCTTTCTCATTGCTAATCTTACATATGAGCTCTACGATTTCAGCCTCTTCAGTTCCACTAACTCTTAATACATGTAGTCCTATCTTTGATAGCCTACATTGTGTAAATTCAGATCATGCAACTTACGGTCCAACGAGAATATGTGGTACAACCATCTTCTTACCGTGTCCCATGAACACCCTATTGTATGTAACAGACTAGCCACCACACTTGGTGAAAGTTCACGCTCCATTAATTTGGTTTTGGTGTTAATGACAAATCTAATATTGAGACTAACCCTTGGATAATCATAATATTGATTAGTCTCAATTGTTAATTAATGACAAATCTTTTATAAGACTAACTCTCTTATTGAGCTTAACTCTCATTAGTCTCCTTTGGATGAAAAGATGGAAATATCAAATGTATGCATTCAAGTTCATATTATCATATCTTTGTTGTATTCCTTGGATATAATATTCATGATCATATTGATAAGTCCAAATATGAGACTAACTCTTTTATTGAGTATATTGTTGATTAGTCTTAACTCATTGAAAAATAGAAATCTCAAAGGCATGCATCCAATGCAACTCTATTATTTCTAGATGCATTTCTTGGATTCAAGATAAAGGATAAACTTCACTGTAGTCTCAATCTTAAATTGTGCATTTTATTTCCAATTCTATATATACATGAATGCACACATGTAGAGGGAGTTCATATTTAATTTTGAAGTTTCAATAGTATTGATCCCTTTTATCTCCTTCCATCTATAAAGGATCATTACTTTGAAACAAACTCTTGAGTGTGTATATATATATATATATATATATATATATATATATATATATATATATATATAGTAGAAAACCACCTCTCTTGAATTTGTCTTTTCATATCTTTCAAATGCGATTGAGTTTCATCTTCAAATTTTTCAAGATTGTAGAAGTTCACCTCCCCTACATATGGTAGTTTTTTGAGAATTTTTCAAAACTTCTACGGGTGGTTTCCACGGAGTTTTCATGGAATGGGTGATTTTCAATGAATATTTCGCCATATATATATATATATAATTTGTGTAGTTGTAGTATACTCATGTTAATATGAGACAAACTCCAAATTAATCAAAAATTGAATATGTGCATATTGATTCAAGTTCAATTTTATATATGCACATATTTAATGGAGTTTATTCCATAATTAATGGTCTTGAGAGTATTGATCCTTTTCCACCACTCTATAAAAATTGAATCATTACTTTTAAATTCCATCAAATTGAGTATATGAAACTTGTGTAGTTGATATATACTCATGTCAATTTAAATTCAATTTAAATTGTATTTGGTTGCCATTCAATCAACAAAGAACTAGTTATGTGCTGATGGTTTATTTTGTTGATCCTAGGGCAATCAAAAGTTCTTGAGTATATGAACGATTAGTTGCATTAGTATACTCAAGACACAATTAATCTTTCAATCAATTGTCTTTGGGTTGTAGTCATTCATCAAAAGATAAGATCAAAGGATCTTGAGAGCATCTATTATGTGTTAATGGAGTGCATTGATGATCGAGACAACCATATATTTTACACTAACACTTTCAATATGGTTTTTGCATAGAGCTAAGTTTTGCATGTGTTGCAAAAGGTGAGAGCTTATGCTCAGTGTTTTAACTTGTGACTTGATCATGTGTTGATCATCACAAAGACTAAGTAAAGTTTATACTTTGTATTTGCAAAATGTGTTTTTGAAAAATATTGATTTGTTATTTGCAAATGTGTTTTGCAGATAAGTTAGAGGTTATGGGTTTCAATACTAGAGCATGTGTTGGTATTTGCAAATATGTTTTGCTAAGTGTCAAGATCGTGTGTTGATCCTAACATGGCTAGAGAATTGATCTCATAGCTTTTCGGGTTATTTACAAATGTGTTTTGTAAAATATTGACGTTCATTTGATCTTGGAGCATGTGATTAGAATTTACAAATGTGTTTTGTAAAAATTATTTTGATCATGAATTGATCATCACATGGCTCAAGATTTGATCTTATTAACTCTTACTAACTTGTAGTCATGCTTGTGATCAAGTCTTTGTGAAGGATTTCGAAAATCAGACTTTAGGCTTGAGTGACTATATTAGAGTCTATATTTTTATGATATTTAAAAATGTCTATAGTTTTTTAAATCTTAAAAATATGTGGAGAGTATAGCCCTCTTGATAAGCTTCGCATAGAGTCCACATTCACCTAAATCGGAGTTTGGACTAAAAAGGTTATGACTGTTTTAGTGGCTGAAACATTGGTAACTAGCACCGCCCCTAGATGGGTGGTAGCACCTCCCAAGGCAGTGCTACCACTACAAAGGGTGGTGTAAAAATCCCAGAACGTGTGTTTTTAGCTCAAGAAAAAGGAAAAAGGCTCGGTGCCACCTCCCGAAGCCCGGTAGCATCGGATTTTCTGATTAACTACTAGTTTTTCTAACCGTTGGCCTAGAGGCCGGTGCTACTGGCCCTAGTAGGGCGGTAGCACCGGGTTTACTACATTTTTTGCCTATTTTTACCCCCCAACGACTAGTTTTCTTTGGGGAGACTATAAAAGAAGCCTTAGGGCTAGCATTTGAGGTGTGCTGGCTTTGGAGAAGGTTTGTGGGAGTTGTGTGCATATGTTGCTCTCTTCTATTTGGTTTTTGAGCTAAGAATTAACCTTATTTATATGAGTTGCATTTAGGAGAGGATTAAGAGCCTCTTGTGCATGTGTTGCACTTGAGGGGAGTCTTGCGTATGTGTTGCACTCGGTGATCACCTTGTACATGTGCTGTACTTGGTGGAGCTTAAGTTAGAGGGTTTGATTTGTTACTTTTGGTGTTTGCCGACACCTAGACGGTGTGTGAAGGCGATGATGACCTTCCCAAGGAGATTGTAAAAAGGCCCGGCAAAGTTGTGAAGGTCAAAACTCGCCTACCCGGAGAGGGAAAAAGCTACCACTAGTGGAACTAAGGCGGGTGCTTAATTCATAGAGTCGGTCCAAAGTGGTTTGGGCTTGTCTCAATGTGAATTAGGGGAGACCGTCAAATCTCCGAACACCATAGTAAAAAATATCATGTCTTCTTGTGTATATTTGTAATTCTCTATTTACATTGTTGCAATTTATGCTCTTAGAATTAAATTTCTTACTTGTTTTTAGGATTGTAATTTTTGTTAGAGACATAATTAGTTAATACACTTAGTGAGTCTTATTGATTTAGGCTTTAATTTGTCAAAACCTTAGTTTATCATTTCCGTATCTATTATCATTTAGGTTTTAACATGAAGGAACTTAGGCGAGATTTTAATCGTAGAAGAAATTTTTATAGCCACCTATTCACCCCCCTTTAGTCGACATCTTCGATCTAACACTTGAAAAATGGTTCAGTTCCACTCCTTGTGCACCCATATGAGGAACCCGTTCTCTATAGTGTATTTTAAATTATACTTGTTCATCTATACATGTTGACTATTTCATCAAATTGTTATTACATGCATAACATAACACTATCTTGTCTACACTACATGAATTGAAATGAGTATTGCAAACATTCATAAATTTAATTTCTGAACTACGTACTACCGCACATACTTTTCATAATTTTCCATGCCGAATCCAATCTATTCTACACATTTCAAATACTACTACAAATCTTAAAACACTTACATAACTACGCAACTATTGCTACTCTATACATTTAAAACAAAAATTGATAGAAACAAAAATTATACATATGATTCTTCTTCCTCTCTCTTGCCCTTCCTTCACCTCAGTTTCCTTCCCTTCGTCTTCCTCCTCCTCTTCTTACTCCTCCTTCCCCTTTCCTTTCTCCCTATTTTTCTTTCTCCTTCCCCTCTTTCTTTCTCTCGACTGGTGATATGAGTAAAAATATGGCTGTTCTGACTGACAGCCCCTTGCTTGTCCAGTTTTTAGCGGCACCACCTCACCGAGGATGTCGATTGGTCTCATGGCGACGATCGCTCCTTCCATTACGGTGGTCCACATGTAACCACGGTTCCAAAAACCAGCTAGATTTCGAAAATCTTGGCCAAGATCTCAAATTTCAGCTGAGGATGGGATCTAAAATCCTAGTCAGATAAAAAAATTTGAAAAAAATAAATTGCTATAGTAATCTTGGAAAGTCTCACCAAAATCTTAGTTAATTTGACCTGAATTTAACTTTTTTGACTAGATTTGTCCCAATAACCCTTAAGAAAGTCATCTTCTATGAAATTTTATTGAAAAACCAAAATTTTGAGATGTTTTAAAATTTTGGCAGAAACGCTGCTAGATTTTTATAAAATTGTACAAGTTTGATCATACTTTGAAAAATTTATGGTACTATCTTTAGAAGCGTAGGATCATACAAAAATTAAAATAATTTAAATTTATTTTTTATATTTAAAAAATTAAAAACAGAATAAACATAATGAGACAAGAATCTTGTCAAAATTTTATAAATTTTGAGTGTGATCATGATCCAAAATTTTTAGGAGATCTTAATCATTGCCTAAGAACCTTTTTTCTAAAATTTTTAAAATTTTTAAACTTTATTTATTTGCTCAACCAAATATATGGATGCATTGAACTTCATTTGTTACCTTTCAAAAATCAAAAACACAAGAAACACAAATGGTACAATACCATTGTAAGAATTTTATAAATTTACTGTTGTGTGATTTTGATCCAAAATTTTTATGACAGCTTAAGAATTACGTCAGCACCATTCTAAAAAATTTTCAAAAATTCTAACAATTTTTTGTTTATGAAGAAAATCTATGTATTGATCATCAGGCTTTTATCAAGATGTAATACTATCAGATTTTGTGAAAATTCTTGAATTTTGATCATCATCTGAAAATTTTATAGAAACATTGATGATAAATTAGGACCATCCAAAAAAAATTTAAAATTTTCTAACGCAGTTTGGATCATTTTCATTTGGTTGAAGTTTGCTAGTAAGGCTTTTATGAGAACAGCAGCATTGTCTGAATCTTAAAAAATTCCTAGAGCTTGATCATCATTTAAATATTTTATGATAATATTAATAATGTATTAGAACCATAAAAAAATTAAAAATTTTCTAACGTGGTTTGTTCCATTTTTCATTTGATTCAAATTTGTTGGTCAGTGTTTTATCAGGGCAGTAGCACTTTCTGAATTTTTAAAAATTCCTCAGGTTTAATAATTATCTGAACTTTTTATGAAAATATTACTACTGTGTTAGGACCCTCTAAAAGAAATTTCAAAATTTTTTAACATCGTTTGAACCATTTTTCATTCAGTTTAATTTCACCAAAATTGTCGAAATCTTGCTGAGATTTTGGAAATTTTGACAAAAAGATTGAATTTGAATTTTTGTATTTCGTCTAAAATTTGTTTGAAGTTCCAAAATCTTGGTGAGCCACCTCGCAGATTTCACCCGAAAACAAGAACTGAAACCTCGCATTTAACTCACCGCTCCCCTCTCTCTCTTCTTCCAGTGGCTACGGGCTACCTATGTACAATGATTCATTCATGCTTAAGGATTTTGATTAAGCGCTTGTTGTATCCTTGTTTGGTCTTTAACTTGAGGTGCCGCAGCAGGCAGGGGGCGGCTCGAGCGCCGCGCCCATCTGGCTTGCTTGCGACGAGCGGGAGCTAGTGCGGGGCAGTGGGGACGAAGCCGAGGAGCCGGCAAGCAGCTCGCGGCGGCCGGCGGTAGCATCTAGCAAGGCAGCACCCAAAAACCACAGCAGCGCTGGCAGCATGTATTGTCTCTCTCTCATGGGATGGGATTTGGGAGCACTTAGCGCACTTCTCATCGCCACCAGCAACGGCCCACTTCTGCATTACTTCTGCTGCCGCCGAAGCCCGCCGGCTACCACCGCAGTGCCTCTACCGCCACCAAGCAGGAATGCAGGATGGCCGCCACATGTTCGATAAAATGTCCCCACAAGGTACCAAATTTCCTCTGTACGAACACAGTCGCAAACGGCACAGGACCAGCTAAAACTAATTAGATGTCGTGTGATTTTTTCCAGGGAGCAATTTTTGTGTCAAGGTAATCTTCATCCTTCTGTTATTATTGTTACAACAATATATCAAGAGAACCTATTTTCTGTTCTAGGCTAGCGATGTAAACGAACGAATTAACATTTTGCACATTGCTCTATCTGGCCAACCTCCATCCAGCTGCCAAGAATTTTATGTCTATGTCTCCATTTCTATAGCTCGTCAACCTCCATACCTCTGTCCACAATTTCAGGTATGTGCCTCAGACCTTCAGTCTTTTAGTCGCTTCTCAGACCCATTCAAAATAAAAGGATGGTGTATTGGATCAAATTGTTTATACTAAATTTAGATTTTAGATCGTTTGAAATGCCATGGTAGAGGTAGCCACACTTTTAGCTTGATGGTAGCCGTGTTGGTACTTTTCTGGTTGGATTGGTTGTATCTTGAAGCGTTAAAGTTCAGCTTTTTAATTTGTGTGAATTTTTTGTAATACGCAACTGAAGAACAAGGGTGGTTCAGGTAGTGTCTGCTGTTGGCACTGATTGAGGTTGTGCATTGGAGTTAAACATTGCATTTGAGAAATATTCACATGTTGCTAGGATTATGTGCAGAAGTATGTTGCTGAATTCTTAGTGAGGTTAATTGCATTGCTAATGCTATGTTGTAGAGTTAATAAGGTTGGATGCATTTCTGGGACCATCCTGGTCAATTTTTGTCTGTTTGTTCAATTTTTTGTGACTATGTTACTGTACTATCATTGAATTGGTGAGCACATAGCACATTGGTTCTTAGTGTTTGGTTATAGGTGATGGAATGCTAAATTGATTTTAGTTGCTAATTTCTATAGGTTCTTGCAGTTGTTCAACAAAATTGGATAGATCCGTCTCTTGGCCTCACGCTTTACGATGTCAACAAGCACTATTTTGAAGCACCTTATGATAAGAACTGGAAGGTATGGTGGCCCATCTTATGATAAGCACTACTGATAGAAAAGTTACCATTTTAGAAAATCACAACTGTATAAATGAAAATTTATAGCATGTGGAAATAGTAATTGTGGAAACAATATTAAACAAGCAGGCTGGTCCCTTTGAATTCCAATTCTTGCGCTTCCAGGTCTCTTCTTCTCCTCTCCTTTTTCCTTAGTTTTGTGAGATTTTGATATCTAGATGTTAGTTCCAACACAGATGATGTTTTTTTGTGCTCACAAGTTCAGAGTAAATATGTCTTATTAGTTTTGTTTGTTACGGCATGCATTGCCACAGAGATATGTTTTTTCGGTTCTGTGACATCAAATCCTGCACATGTGTATTGAAAGCTTAAGTAATGTTTTATTTGCCCTTTTCCATATCCTCATGCTACCATAGATATTCATGTCATAGCAAAAATCAGAAGCGCACATTCAATGATTCAATATCAAATCTTCAGTCCATTATTACCACTTCAGGTGTGGTGACAATGTGACATCATTGGTGTTGGTTGTGTTAGTCTTTTCGTATTAGAAGTAAACTGACGGCAAGAAAAATGTTTGTGTGTCTGTAAGTAGCTGCTCCTTTCAGCATGTAAATGTCCTATAGATAGATATCATAAAACAATGTGTTGAGTAGTTCTGGTGGATCACATCATTCTTTTATTGTCTAATTTTCTTTTGTTCTGTTTCTGGCTGCATATATCCTGTGGCGTGTACAACTTATTTCTATGTCTAGGTCACAATGTGTCAGAAATCGGAAAATATTTCCACTTCCATATAATGCCAATCATGAAACCTCAATTTTCATTTAAGTGTTTGTCCATTTTTTATATATCGCACTTAAATTCCACCACTGTACACGTGCATACCCAGAATGATTAGATACTACATTAGATGCTTCATCAAATTACTGAATCTGCATTGGCTAGCTTTGGTTGACATCAAATGCTTTTCTAATTTGGGACATTATTACTTCTGCCATGTACCATTTTCTTTAATGCTGGTCAACTACCAAATGGAAATATTGACACAGGTTAATAAGTCACAAGTAATTATCTGTGATATGTATCCAGCATTGAATTGTGATGCTTAGACCTAGAAATGACAACAGTGAATCCCATATGCATTTTTTGATACATACAGTCACATGTGCATTTTGGGATACGGACAAGTAATTATCTGCCTTATGGATCCAACAGTGAATTGTAATGCACTTTGCCTAGACCTGTCACTGAAACAATTCCATATGCATTTTTGGATAATGTCAGCTCTGACAACTAAGAGTTGTTGGGGAGGTGGTGTTCATGTGTAAGCATCAGACATCTGATAAAACAAAGTCCTTTCTAATACACTAAAAGCTTGCTCATTAACTTTTTATTTGAGGTATGATTGAGTAATTGTTCAGTTGGTCATTCTTCCTATAGTCACGTTCAAGAAATGTGCCACTGCCACCTTTACAAACCATGTCGTGGTCTGCCTGTGGAGCATCATTGCCTCCAAACTTGAATCCTTCTCACGGCAGGTAAGCTGTTTCCTTTCATATGTAAGTAACAATACCTGATTGTGCCAATGCTCTTGAAGGTTTGGTAAAAACAGTGACTCCTACCATCGAAGAAATGATAAAGGAGTTTGACACGGTTATGATAATCTAAGCATTTCAGACTTGTTTTAGCTGGGTCAAATAGCTTGTATACTCGATTAACTTGTAAGATTTAACAATGTGCATCTTAATTATTATCTAGAAAAACTTTGATTTTGCGTGTTTGCTTGCAACATAATTTGTTGAATATTGTCAGAAGCAATTGTGGTTTGCAGTTATTTCAGGGAGGTATAGAACATATATAAGCTAAGTTTCAGACTTTCAGTCTTCACAACACTTTCTCAGGAAAAAAAAAACAGAGCTCTCGTAATTTTGGAAATTGTGTTTTTGTGCATCCTGTAACCTGAGAAACACAAAGAATGTACAATTGTGATGCAGCAAACTGCTAATATTTGTTGGTGCAGAGCTGCTAATGAAGCCCAAACTGCTTTCTGTTGCCAACGATATCAGTGTCCTACTCCCTTAGTGTATACCTGCAGTTTCTTCGCTGTGTGTGTGTGTGTGTGTTAAATCTATAATTTTCAGCATGGTAACCTCAGATGTTCTGCTGGAAAACTAGCTCATGGGTTCTTTAGATCATAATGGGGTAAACGCCGCTAGCCGAGGAGGCACTGGCAGAGAATAAGAGAGGGGAGGAAGGAAATTCTTTATTCCTCGATTAGAATGGTGTGGCTCCCCTCTTTATATAGATGAGGTTAGCCCCTAATAATATGGAAACTATCTTATCTAATACAACCAATCACTAAAGATAAAGTAATATCTATACTATCCAAATATAGAGATATGCATCTAATCATTCATAGTACTAAGATATGCATCTAACTATTCCTAATATGAAGATATATTACTAGTAGCCTTCCTTGCGTGTAGCCCCCTAATGGGCCGTGGCTACCTGTGGACTCATGCCCATAACACTTCACCAACCTTTGCCAGACATCTCGTCCATAAGCTGTTAGGTGGTTGCCAAGGATGAAGCCCATTATGACCCCACGTTGAAGACAAGCTGCATCGTCGAAGCTGCATTGGGTGTGGGATCTGTAGCATTGGCAAGGACATGGTGGCGCTGGCCAATGTTGAGGAAGAGACTAGCGGCATGGGAAATCAACACGGGTAGCAATGTTACTCTTTCCATTAAAGCATCTTCAAGAGGAGCCCTAAATAGGTTGATAATTGTAATTATAGGGTTTTGATGGAAAAAAAACACTCCAACAGAGGTTGTATTTTGAGAAAAATTATCAAAATAGGTTTAGGACTCGGAGCTCTGTTGCTATATTTGGCAACGCTCCTCTCCAGCCCCATCCTATTCACGCGTTTAGGGTCTAATTGCTGGAGTCAATAGTTATCTTGAGCCCTAATTCTTTTAGTTTAGGCCCTATTTTGAGGTATAGGACTCCATTTTAAGACCTGATTGTTGGAGATGCTCTTACGGAAAACTACCATGGTTAGCGGAACGTGAGAACATCACTGTTCCCCACATGACAGTCGTCACATTCCACACTCCAAAAGCATGGTGTCGGTCGGCGACAAGGAGTAGATGGTCATGACACCGTGACAGTCTTCTCCTTCGGCAAAGGAGCCAAGGGCAGCACGACTGGAAGAGGAGGTTTTATCGGTGGTGTTGTGGTAAGCGATGGTGCTAGCACAGGAAGTAACACCGGGAGCTCCACACTAGCACCCTTGTTGTTGAACATTGTTGTGCGTACAATTACCACTTCGGCTTTCTCACTGATGTTCGCTTTCTCCAAGTGTACAAGCCACACATCGTGGTTGTCAAGGCGGTTGTTGATATCTGATCTAACTTGGTGCTGAAAGTCTTGGAATCAAATCTCTTGTCACCTATTATGATTGGCTCTGATACCAAATTGTTATGGTCTTTAGATCATAATGGGGTAAACACCGCCAGCTGAGGAGGCATTGGCGACACAGAGAAGAAGAGAGGGGAGGAAGGAACTTCTTTATTCCTTGATTAGAATGGTGCAACTCTTTTCTTTATATAGACGAGGTTAACCCCTAATAATATGGAAACTATCTTATCTAATACAACCGATCACTGAGGATAAGATAATATCTATACTATCCAAATATGAAGATATGTATCTAACTATTCCTAATATGAAGATATACTACTAGTAGCCTTCCTTACGTATAGCCCCCTAATGGGCCGTGGCTACATGGGCTCATGCCCATGACACTCAGTTTGTTTGGCGAGTTAACATGTGGACTTGCACCCTTCTTATTATGTAAGATTTTGGTTCTGTGACCAGAGGAAAAGTAAACTTGTGGTGATTATGTTATCTGCAAGTCATTATGTTTGATTTATTTTAGTAGAATCTGATATGTTGGACTCTGGGTCTCCCCAATATCTCTGACATAGGCATAAGTGTCGATATACCGCTCTTAAAATTAGTAATATAGTATTAGAAAAATCTTGTTTTGCTTGAGAGGATTGTATTGGGTGCTCCTGCAAATTGGTATCTGCATTGTGAAAACTGACGGTCTGCCTCTCAGACTCTCTGTCTTTAATCTACCGATCAATTATGCTACAACAAAGATTTGAAAAATGGGTCTCATCTGATCATTATGCATGGCCATGATGTTAACAGAATTTGGTGATTAGTCCATGATTCTTAATATGTATTTCATTACATTTTCGTTCACAACAATTTACCATTTTGAACTTATATAGCTCTGATTGTGCAAACTGATCATTTATGTCAGTTATCCTTCTTGTGCTAACAATTAGGGCGAAGAGGGAAACATTTCCGAAGCTCCCCAAGCGGAGATGTAGCAGATGTCTTGGATATACACCTATTGTAAATCCTTAGTTGATGTACTGATCTAACGAAAAAAATGATGGTTTCTGATATATCTAGCAATCATTTCTACTCTACAATTCCATCTTTAATATTTCCGAACAGTGGATAGTGTTACTAGAGTGACAATGATGAAGGTATCAATTTGTCAAGGTAGGGTGAATGCAACAATTAGATACATCTATCATCCCTACCAACATAGCAATTTTTATTGAAATTACACGCATGCATAGTAGCACATACTTTCCTTTCTTAGGCCTTGTTCAGGAAAGCTCCAGATCCCAGCTCCAGCTCAGATCTGAAACTTATAGGCTAAAATAAAGTAAATTAAGTTTATATTTTTAGTCTAAAATGTAAACAAGATGATTTACCTAAACATTCTTAATGTACCCACAGCTCCATAAATTTCTGGAGCTAGGAATACCCTGCTCCACCAACTCCACAGATTTTGGTGGAGCTGGAGCTGTCCCAAACACCCCCTAATTATGCCATCTCAACCCCAGCCAAATATTTCAAAACTTTGTTATCAAAAGTATAGGCATTGTTTGAAATTGAATTGCAAACAGGGTCACGGTGCGCACAAAGAAATACAAAAGCACCGTGTACCAACTTGTCAGGATGAGACCTAGACTGGAAGAGAAACATGACATTCCATCATGATGCTGCTATGCTATCAAATTGTATTCGACTTACCATCCTTGCTCCATAAAATGTTTCGTGCTGCTGCATGAAGTATCCATAACTCATCCAATTTTGGGACTAGGTCACTGAAACTTGGCTTTTGGTCTCGCTGCCTGACTCCCAACTATAGATCTATCTCGTTATCTGTCAACATGCAAGACGAGAGAAAGGGAATCATTCACACTAATACTAGATCGTGCCTTGTAGCACCGAGTGTTATGGATGGGGGTGCTAGCTGCAGGGGATAGATACTTTGATCACATCGAGCTGTTTGCAATTCAAAACATGCCTTTTGTAGTTTCAATGTTTTGTTTTCTCAGTTTTTATGCTTGAAAAGGGCTCTTTTAGGTCATTCAGTCATTACATAATTTCGATTCTTTTTCACTCAACTTTCTCGTTAAGGATGATGTAGGTCGGAAACCACCTTTTAAAGTAATATGGAGTTGTGGTTGTACGACTCTATCTAGGAGGGTTCAAATCCTAGTCCATGTTTATGCATACATGAGTGCACTTAGTAGGACCTTTATAAGGCTGTGATTTATCCTCAGCATTTGTGAGGCATGCCCAACATAAGTTTAGTCGCATATTTGTGTATGTGTGTGGTGGTGCGTAAGTGTCTTTCTTGTAATTAAAAAAAAAGTGATGTATGTCACCAGTCACGTTGAAATATCGGACAACTGATTTATTTCCCAGCCTGCTTGACCCAAATCACACTAATTTTCAAACTAGTTTTTCGATTCATGTATCTGATTTCACCTAGAAAATTATAACATTGACACGCTGATCACTCTGCCTTCGACAAATTTGTTGCAAACTTTAATCATGTTTCTCTTCTTAATGGACGGATATAATTAATCAATTTTATATTGTTATCTATCATCTTTCTTCAAATCTTTGTTTCTCTACATGTTGATCTGGGCATCTCCATTTGAATTGTCGTCCAGTAACATCCCAATTTTTGTATTTGAGTTGATTTAATGTGTTATTGTATTTTTGAGATTTTTTAAAATTTTATTTGCAATTTAGATATTAATACGGTTTTCCCTTAGGAAAAAACGTATTTAATATGGAATTTTTTAAGGAATATTTGATAAAAATATTTTATTTAAGTTATATATGCTTTAAAGTATTTTATAGAATTTTCTGAGATTTTTCGAATTTATTTGAAGATATTTGCATTTTCTGCATTAATTTAAAAATAAAAAATCATTTGGAAATCTGAAAGAGGCTTTGAGTCGAAATTCTTCGGCTCAGCCCATTTCTTCGCGTGTGGGCCCAAACCACCCAGCCTAGTCACGTTGCATTAGCCTAGTCCGCTTTGCCCGGCCAGCCCGCAACTTGCACTCGGAGCACGCCATCGTGTCCATCACGAACAAGGAGGCCATTTCAGGCATGCCAGGATGCCGAGGAACTATAAAAGGGAGCACTGGGATCGCCTCAAAGCCCTCAACCCCAAACCCTAGATCCATTCACCTCACGTCATTGATTTCTCGTCAGATTTTGAAGATTTTGCAGAGCATCGCAGCCAGAGTAAAGTCGTCGATTCACTGCCGATTGTCGCATAAGTAATCGTAAAATGTTGCAACTATTCTTTTCAAATATTGAAGTATTGTGCTATTATAACATTCTTTGTTTACGATGTCTGAATCATTTTAAAAATGTGGCTAGATTCTATATTCATGATTTTATCCAATTTAGATTTTTTATCGACATTCTCACTATTATAGTATATTTCTTGCATGCGGTGATTATAATTATTACACGTAATATTCAAAGATGTTGCGCCGACGACGTCCGATTGCTGGTCCTTGCCATAGTTAAATTATAATCCGGTGTTACCTCGTGCTAAATAAAAATTTATCCCACTCAGCAGTGTCCCTCCTCCCTCCCCACGTACCACCTATCCCCCCTCCAAGCCCGCTATGGCTACCTCTCAAGCCCCGTGAGACACACACTTCCGTACCCCTCTCCCCCACTTCCACCATTTGCGGCGCCGCAACGGCAGCAGCGACGTTGCCGGGGCCCCTCCCGCCACCGAAGCCAATCCTTTGCCTGGAGCTGGATTGCTAGGCGGCCCGCGCCAGCCGCCTTCGCTTCGCGCACAAGTTGGTTAGTCCAATAGCATGTACACTTACATGTATTCACATGACTAAATGGTATCACATACCTATAATCCAGGAAACGTGATTATCAGTCAATTTATGTGCTTGTTTTCAATAAAATTTATTGGTGTCCCAACTAATAAATAAACAAGAAATAATTTATAATAATATCATAATTAAATTATAGAGTTTCATGATCAAGTCATATGCTTGATGATCTGTAATATAATATTATTAAAGAAAAAACATAAGCATAAATACAAGATTATTATCTTCATGATTGACCTTTTTGGGCATATTTCTAACAGTAATATGAAAACAAGCCAAATTTAATGAGAAATTTGACTGTATATACCCACTAAGATTTGCCACTCTCAGACAATGTTTGGATGGTGGGAAATGAGGGGTGGGCAAGAAATCAGGATAGGTGAATCTATTATCGATCCAACGTTTAAATTTATCATACCTCGTATTCCAATCCCCACCCCTCATATCCAACTATCAAAATGGTCCATTCATGTCATACTCCCTCCGGTCACAAATAGTTGTTATTTTGGACATTGATACAGTCATCAAAACTCTACTTTGATCAATAATTTCTATTATAATATATTTAAAAAATCTAATAAAATTATAATATTATGAAAGTATGTTTCAAGACGAATCTACACATATGATTTTCATGCATCTAATTTAAATATTTAAAAAGATATTAACAGCTAAAATTTCAAAAGTTTGACTGCACGTATCCCAAACCGATAAGTTTGTTGTGAACCGCAGGGAGTAATTGATCAAATGCCAATATGTCCATCTATTCCTTGAGGAAATACCACTTTTGGACTTGAATTGTTCATTTTGCCTATCTTTTTTCTCCTCTTCTTTTCTCCCTGCCACCGCTCACCACGCTTGCCGCTACGTTCTTCAAGCTCGCTAGGCGCACCGCAGCGCTCAAAAGCACGCATGGTCGTTGCCCATATGTTGTCCATCCTACTCTCACCTTGCATTCACCTCAGGGGCGCTCCTCCATTGCCTCTTCTTGCTCTGCGATACGTTGCCGCTACTTGACTACCTTGATGAGAGAGTGAGGAAGAGAGAAGTTGGAAGAAGAAGGGGAAGGGTATAATTGTCCGCACTAGATTAATGCCACATTTTGTTGGACTTTTTCTCTAGCTTAAAGCCAAAAAAACCTAAGCTAAACAAAGTGATGGCTTTTTAACTGAGCTTTTTCAAAAGTTATAAACATCTTTATAAGTAAAAGCCGAAAACCATCCTTTTGTAGTTGAATCTTCCCGTTCTAGCTTATTGAGTGTATAGATTCTTTTTGAAATGCAATCTATTCCCACGTCACTCTTCTCATCGAAGATGTGTTTTTTGATCATTGAGGGGGTATTTAGACTAATGGTACTAAAGTTAGGGTATCATAGCTATCCACCTCTACTAGTACAAATATATATGAACTACTTTTAAGCTATTTAAGTTTAAAAAAACTTGTTTTAAGCTTGAGCCTACGTAAAGAGGACCTCAAAGATTTGGATGGCATATGATTAATGTCCACGGGAAGAATGGCAAAATCCTAGAAGGCCAAACTACGCAGTGGCACACTATTAATTTTCCCATATTTAATCTAAGCAGGCACGAAGTTTTCTATTTCCTAATGTACAATGCAACGGCAACGCCGCCATCGGCGGCGTCGCGACTTCGACGGAGTCGTGGAGGCAACGAGCCAACGACGTCGACCTCCGTTACGGCCTCTCCATCGTTGTGGCCTCTCCATCGTTGTCTGCATGGTGTGCTCTCTCTGGCTATCTCCACGTAACTTGCAATGATAGGAGTCTTTCTCGATGTTTTTGGCAGGTGCTTGACTTGCACTGCGAGCGTGTGCGACGACAAAAGGCGGGGAGTACTTGCGGTGCGCACACGGGAGCAATTTTCCAACGTACAACGGTGATCCTCGTCGCCAACTCAGGGCAAACGGTATGTCCTGCCAAAACCAGCCTGACGGCCTCCGAGACGCGGGTCCCCACCAGACAACGCCCAACCGAGCAAGGACGGCCAGCTGTCGCTAGCAGCCGCCGGCCGCCGCGCGGTGCCAAACGCAACAGCCGATCAACGGATTGCTTCCTCCCACCATTTCGCCACCGCCGAACTGCCCGCGCCGCGCAGCCACCCTGCAATACCGGCACGAATCGAAGCCAATCAAATCCACTCGAGTTCTGCTGCTGTTTGTTATGCGGTGATGGCGCCCTGCCCTGGCGGCGCCGGCGTGCACGCGCGTTGGACGGCGCGGTCGCTGGCCGGCGCGTTCCTCGACCTCGCCCTCGTCTTTGCCTTCCTCTGCGCCGCTGCCGCCGCCTCCGCCGCGTCTCGCCTGCTCGCGTTCTTCGGCCTCCCGCTCCCCTGCACCTGCTCCCGCCCCCACCTCCCCTGCCTCCTCGCCTTCCTCTCCCGCTACCCCTCCCGCGCCCTCACTTCCCTAATCACCTCCCTCCTCTCCCGCTTCCCATTCGCCTCCGACGACCGTCAGGAAAAAGAGGAAGAGGAAGATTCCATCGATGGGGAGGAAGAGAAAGAGGGGGATCTGAGGGGAGAGGTGGAGGAGGGGAGGGACGCGCGCGCGGCGCTGCAGCGGGAGCTGGAGAAGGAGCGCAGCGCCGCAGCGTCGGCGGCCGAGGAGGCCATGGCGATGATCCTGCGCCTGCAGAAGGAGAAATCCGCGCTCGACATGGAGGTGCGGCAGCAGCGGCGCACCGCCGACGAGCGGTGCGCCTTCTACGAGGACGAGGTGGAGGAGCTCCGCGACATCGTCCTCATGCGGGAGCGCGAGGCCCGCGCTCTGCAGAAGGAGGTGGAGGCCTACCGGCGGCTGCTCGGCCTCGCCGGGGACGACGATGAGGATGAGGAAGAGATGGTGACGGCACGCAATTTCATGCCGGAAGACGAGCCGAGCTCGTCCAGTTCGGTCGAAAGGAATGGGGCAAATGACAGGATATTACAGTTGGGGAATGATTCTGTGTTCAGCTTCAAGACGGCGTTCTTGCGCGAAGAATTGGAGTCACCGATTCATGTTGATCATGTCAAGGGGGTAAATGAGGATAGGTTGCCTGCTGAGACACTGGGTGAAGGTCCTGTTGCTGGGTCGAAAATGGATGTGGATAGCTGCGATGACACGGGGACAGTAGAAATTCTCCCTCTATCTGCCCGGTGTTTGGATCAAGGTGGTGATGTTGATGCAGCTTGTATGGAAACTGTGGAGGAGCAGCCTGATGATTTTCAGGAAGTAGAATGTGGATGTAAAGACAAGATTGGACATGATCTCGCTGGAAGTGAGAATGATGCAAATATCTACGATGTGCATGTAGTTGATGATATATGCTTCTCGACTGAAGGTATGAGTTATGTAGAAATGAAGCTGAATTGATGATTGCTATCTATTGTATGGCATGTGGAAGCATCCTTTACATCCTAAAAAGCATAAGCCTATAAATTCATTTGTGGAAGATCTTGATAAGTACATGCTACAGGATTTTCAAATGTGACCTATAATCAATTCATTTAAGACATTCCATGTGTGCATGTTTTTCTTAAATTTTCTGTTCCTTATTAGATGTCGTTAGAGGATATGGTCAGTATTTTGCTTCGAATGTCTGTACTGTCTCCTATGGTTTCAATTTGTAAGTGACTGTTCTTTTTTTTTTGTTATGATTTTATATGAGTTCATACCTGTAGTATCAGTTGCTACTATTGATTTGTTGTTACAACTACTTCTGTAGCTTTTAAAATTGAGATATATTGTGCCTACATCATTCTGAATTTTGTTTAGCGATACATTTGAACATTTATGCATCTGTCTATAGTCCATACCATAGAGCATTTGACTCATATCTATCCCTGTCTGCATTTGGTGCTTAACCAGTATGATATGCTTAATTCCTACCAAGGTTGACACATTCACTGTTTCTGCAGAATTTGTTCTTTCTCATATCTTGGAGATGTGTTTGAATTTGATCTTGAAATTTTGCAAAGATATAGTTTGCTGTTTTTTTTTTTGGGAGAAATTTTGGAAATTTTCACGCTTGCTTTTCACAGATTCTAAATACTTAACTGGTTTTCACAGGATATTTGGCTCTCTCAGAAAGCATTTTGGTCAGTTGAAACTGGTACTGAAAATCAGTTGTTTATATGCAGTTAAGGGCCTGATTGACAGAAGCTTCTCAGATGCAACAATGCAAGCAAAGAAGTTGCAGAATCGAGCTGCTGCAGATGATCTCCTGGGGAAAAGTCTGAATGCCATTAAAGGAGCACAAGACAAGATACGACTTGTGGTAAATGAAAGGAGTCAATCGTTACAGTTGCAACTATTAGAAGACATAGCTAATCGACTTCAAGAAATCAAGGATGCTACAGAAGCAGGGCAACACTTGCAATGTGCTTCTCCTAAAAATTCCAAGAATAGCTAGGTCACTACTAATTACTACATGCAATTATCTTTAGTTGCTTACTTTCTTGAAATATGTTTTTTTCCTTGGTGCCGTATGTAGCTTAACTAATTTTTTTGGTGATGCATCGATGAGACATCACAAATGACGTCTGGTAGAAGTGATAATCTATATCTACAAAGGCCACAAAGGTCCTTGGGGCCTATCCAATAAGGTAGCTTATTAAGTTTGCAGCCTTTTAATCCAATAAGTAAACTTAGATAGGGCCCAGAAGTTCTTTGAATAAACCTAGATTATGTAAGATTTTGCAAACTTAAGTTAAGCTTTGGTATTTTTAGTCTAAGATGGCTGTAAGCTTCTAAGTTAAACCCAACAAGAAGGTTCAGCCCACCTTAAGGTGTAATGCTCCAGGATCCAAAACACATTTACTACTTGGGTTGTTTGGTTTTTGTCCCCTGTTTGCACACATCGGTAACCCAACTTTGTACGGTTGTCTCCCTAGGCAATATATACAACACTTTCTCATCCTATCTTTCTCGTATGCAACTAATTCCATGCATCACCAATCCTCATTACGGCAAACTTAGGTGGGGTTATTTCATCAGGCTCCTCTTAATTTTGTTTTCTCCATGAGATTTGCTCAGACATAAAAATTTTAGGATTTATTTTTCTTTTACTTTTTCTTCATGAAAGGTATTCATTTCCGGATACACTAATAAACCAACATATTTTCCTGTCTATTTGTTTGTAAAGGTTGCATTGGTTTATTAGATTAGATTGCAGCTACCAATATGCTAGTCTGATAATTTAATGTTCAAAAGCATTTCTACAGTTTCTGGTACATGTTGTAAGATAGTAATTTATAAAATGTCAGAGCTAAATTATGATATCTGACTAGTTCTTAATATCGTGCAATTCTTAGCAAGTCTTTCTCAGTGTTCTACTCTGTGTTCCTAGTTGAAGTGCTAAATTATGATATCTGACTAGTTCTTAATATCGTGCAATTCTTAGCAAGTCTTTCTCAGTGTTCTACTCTGCGTTCCTAATTGAATTGTCTAATTCCTTTTCTGTCGTTATTTTAACTCCTTGGGCCCACTAACCACAAATTACATAATGGACTACAACTTCCTAGGATATTATTGTACCTGTATTTCTTATCCCATGCAATATGGAGGAATTATATATCATGTGATTGCTGTATGGATAAGGCACTGTTTGTTACATGAGAGATTGCATTTTGAATTTACACTATCAGGAGGTAAGTGTATTGGACTTTTTGGGGAGAGCTAATCCATTTTGCCAGCTCATAATTCTTGAAACAATTTCATCTCTCTAGCTATAACTCCACCAGCTTTGTTCTCTCACAGATAGCTCAGCACACTGTTGTTATCGTGGCACTAATTATTAAGCATCCTTGTGACCCTGTAAATATAAATTGTTGTTACGTCTAGCATGCTATTATTACTTTCCTAGTACACATTCATAAATCAGAAGACCTGATCCTATCAGTATGAATCCATATCATTGAACCTAAATCAACTACAATTGGCAACGTTTTGATGCAAATCGGCTCTTGAGTTACTTTATGATTTTTTCAGTTTCTTTTTTCTTGGGAAAGCATATAAGCACTCCCAAAAGTAAGCAGGACTAAATAGATCCTATTAAGAAGATGAAAAATATCTATGGACAAAAATTAATGTAGATTTTGAATTATATAGGTTGTGAAAGTTCATTACAAAAATATAGGCTGTGCTGACACATGTTCGCTGACAGTTTCGGGAACAGATCACAGACATGATTTTGTTTAGTCATAAAAAAGGCATGCAACGGGTGACAAATTGGTATCCCATTTGGTATGGATCCACCGGAATGGCTTTGTTTTCCTTTTTGTTTTGTTTGAAAGTTCAGCACATGAAATTCCAAATTTTTCTGTGGAGGATGCAGTATTTGACTTTGCCCATATTTTTGCAGGACAAGCATAATACGTCGCGGTAACACGGTTGATATTGTAAATACTAGTTTTCATTTGTAGTTTGTTGATTTTGTTGCATCATTAAGGTCTGTTTGTTATTCTGTTTGTTCTTTTAAATAAATATGGACATAAAAAAGAGATTAATTTGTTGTTTGTAATCCTCTATCTGCTTTACACAGGTAGCATAGTCAGTGTGTTTGTTTTCCTTTGTCAGACAAGAAGATTGGTACTTGCTTTTGTTGTACCAATCAAGAAAGAAACAGAGAGAAGTTTTACCATATTGTTCATATGAATTGTCGCCTACGGCATGAATCTCATGGGAGTTCCTATTCACTTCATTTCTGGTAGTCTGCTGTGTAATCCCACGCGTGCCGTTTAGAAATTGTAGTTTATATAATTATATATTTAGACTACTTTCAGTTTGATCACCAGTTCAGCAGCTGGCTTGCGATTAAATTGTTCCATCTGACTCTCATGAATAGAAACTGGCTCCTATAGTCCTATATATGCAACAAATTGGTAGGCATGACATGAGCCTCACTTAACTTGAACGAATCATCATCACTCGTCATAAAGATCTTGCCACAACGACGAAAGATATAAGAGGGCCAGAACAGAAGTACATGTAGAGTTAAACCTGCTTTTACAGAGAAAATGGCACTGCACACACAAACACAAAAATACAGTACTTTCTCTGCACGCAAAAAATTCAGGTAAATAAAAAGTAACCAGTAGAACAAACAAACAAACAAGACGCACGTAGAAGGAAGAAACCAGACTGAGACTGAGAGTAGCTATGAACAATCTCTTGCAGATGTTGATGCTGCTGTGGAAGGAAGAGAATCCCAAATGAGATCCATGTCAAGGGAAGGCATACGGCTAAGCAGCACCCCGTCTGCATCCAACCCATGCGCCGTCGCCTCCTTGCCTCCCGTCTCCGGCCGCACCGGCTCCACGCTGCCGCCGGCGACGTCCTTCATGTGCCTCTTGGAGGCACCCGGCGACAACGGCGATGCACGGCCAAAGCGGCGCTGCACGGTGGCCGTCAGCTTGGCCTCCAGGAGCGCGACCGTGGCCCCGCACCTGTGATGGGCCCGCGCGTGCGCGCCCACGATCAGCTGGTGCTTGAGGTGGGGGAAGTTGAGCCAGGCCGCGTCGCCGCGGAGCCGGTAGGCCGCTGTGTCGTACGCGACGGCGGCCTCCTCGGCCGTCTCGAACGTGCCGAGCCACACCCTCGCGCGGTTCCGCGGCAGCCGTATCTCCGCCACCCACTTTCCCCATCGCCGCTGCCTCACGCCCCTGTACTGCTTCTGCCCCTTGCCGTTGTTGCCACTGCGATCGGCAGTGCCACCTGCAGCAGTGCTGGCAAGCGTGCCGGTCCTGACCTCCGCGTTGCCGCCGACGGCGTCCGGAACGGCACATCGACATTGTCGGCGGCAAGATCTTCTTGAAGCTTCCATATTTCGATGGGTTTGGTCCTAGCTAGCTAGCACGTTCTTTGCTACAAGTAAAGCGTAAGAGGAGGATGCTGACCAAAAGGGCGGGGAGAGAGGAGAGAAACACATGGACGAGCATCTGCATGCGCTGTGTGAGCTTGCCTTGTCGCTTTCTGCTGTTCTAATTCCATTTCTCATGATAGGCAGCATTAAACAACGAGCATCAACACCAGGTAATATATTAGTCATTGTTGTTCAGTGGCTAAAGAATTGGACAAACAGCCTTCTGCAGAGCTGGTGAAGTGTGTGCTTTCCTCTACAATATTCCGGATTAATTGAAGGATGGAGGAAACATCCAAGCAGCTGCTCAATTTGTTGCTGTTGTTCAGGAGTACAAGCTGGTACTGTTCCTACCTCTTTGGTACAAGCTGTCCATAGTGCCCTTTTGAAATATGCTTGAGCCTTGATGCTAGCTGTTCATAGAAATGGATTACGTACCCTAAAGCATTACATATCAGTTTTAAGTACATAATGTTAAATAAAACAGGGTCTACAAATAAAGAAGTCCTGAATTAGTCCTTAGACTTGGGGATCCTTTTTGGGGGTCTAAACTTCATATAAGGTTCAATAAAGCAAGATCCAACGCCCCAGGTTGCATGTTTGCGTGATTGAGTGCAGAGACCGGTTTGCATCTGATATGTCACCAACTCAAAATGATGCTTTTCCATGTTTGATGGTGTACCTTTCTATTTGAGGAAAACAAGAAATATATAGCCAATACATGATCCCATCACAAAATTTCATGTTTCCATGGAATTTTCTTTATTTGATTTGCTAACATCCAAATTAAACAAAATCAGTTGCAAGGATCACTTATCTTTTTTCCACTGCTAGTGAAGGTGTACTGTAGATTATTGGGGAAAAATGTGTCTTGTAGATTTTATTGAAATAAGTAACTGCTGTTGATTTCTTCTCTGGACTGTCATGAATGCATATTATGTACATTGGGAGTACTATATAAATGTCACTATTTGGTGACTCTGAGCAGATCTATTTCTTTGGAGTAAATTATATTAATAAAAAAATTGGCATATCTATACAAGATAAATATACCATTTCAGCATGTCCTAAGTTGTGTTTCTCTGATCCTATAATTTCTGATGTCACATTACAAATTCTTATCCTTCACTTAGTTGTCTATGGACGACATAGAGTGGAAACTTATATCCCACAAGTGATTGAGTAGCCATGCGTCTACTTTTGGTCAACTTCTTATACTTATGGCATCTTTGTTGGACATAATTGCTATGTTGGTCAAGCAAAGGCAGTTAGAAGAGAAGCCTGAAACAGTCTATGCAGAATGGATGACAAAATTCCTTGTCAATTTAATTTGCTCCAATGAAATAGACCTACTCAAAGTGATCAAATATTGATAGGTAGTACTTTCATTATACAAAAGATATATGTGTCTGTCAAGGAGATATTCAAGGAGCAATTTCACATCTTTCCTTTTGGCACTGGGTAAACAAGATTTAGCCATTTGACAGCTTGTCTTGTTTTAAATGTTGCAATCAAATGGAAAACAGACAACAGAAATACATGGAAAAACAACTCACGGCTTATATGATTTAATATCAAAGGCATTGTAGCATGCCACTGTTAGATAGTTTGTATAGTTAGATAGGTTATAATCCACAACATAATGTTTATTTAGAATTCTTGGGCTTAGTTAACACCTTATATAATTATTCCTTACTAACCGGATCAAGGAAAGTAACCCTTGAGAGGCCAAGCTGGGTGACACTCATTGAAGGGACTATAGATATCCCAATTGTCTTGACAATTGTATACTCTAACCATTCATGAATGGAAAAGTTACATTTTGTTTCTTCATCTCTCGGCACATGCCTATGCTAGGACCTAAACCTTTGGATCATTTCGGTCCCTCATCTTTCGAGTTATGTGCCACTTTGGCCCTTCTATTTTAAACTGAAATCATGGGCCATGGTTAGACTTCTAATAAATGACAAATACCTCCTAAAAAAAAAGACATATATGTGTTTCTGGATCCACATTTCAGTTGTATGGAGTCCTTGTACTAGGACCAAAAGTTGAGGGTGGAATGAAATATTCCAAGGTTCAGAATTGAAGGACAAAAGGCGGAGCTTCCCATCAAGAATTGAGTCAAATTTGAAATCAACAAGAGGTCAAAATAAAATCAATTAAAATTAGCATTGCAAATACATCTTTTCCTTCCTACATCTCTAGTTTCAGTGTACCATAGGATAAAACTGACAGATCTCATCGATCACCATACATTAAGAGAACAAGATCGACAAAAATAAACCATCCACCACAGATAACATACCTTTGGTACAAGTTGTCGAAAATGCCTTTTCTGAACATGCTTGAGCCTTGATGATAGCTGTTCATAGAAATGGATTACATACTCTAAACTCTAAGCATTCATTACATATCAGTTTTGTGTACGCAAAATACATAAAACAGGTCCTACAAATAAAGAAGTTATGTATTAGCCCTCAAAGTTCTAGTGCTGATCCTCTTTTGGGTTCTAAACTTCATATGAGGTCCAAGCAATGAAGCAAAGCAACATCCGACATGACTGGTTTTTTGTTTGTATGATTGCACACAGAAGCTGGTTTGCACCTGCTATGTCGCCAACTAAAAATAATGCTCTTCCATGTTCAATGTTACACCTTTCTAGTTGAGGAAAACAAGAACTGTATAATCAATACATGATCCCTTCACAAAATTTCTTGTTTCCATGTAATTTGTTTTGTTTGATTTGCTAACATCCAAATTAAACAATATTAGTTGATAAATGACCTTATCTTTTTCCTATTGCTGGTGAAGGTGTATATAGATTATACTGAAATAAGTAACTGCTGTTAATTTCTTCTTGACTGACATGAATGCATGTTATGTACAATGGTAGCACTACATGTTGCTATTTGGTGACTCTGAGCAGATCTATTTCATTGGAGCAAACTGTAAAAATAAAAAATTGGCCTATGCATCGAAGCTTCATATATCATTTCCTAAGTTATGTTCAGTGATCCTATAATTTCTGGTGTTAGACTACAGTCCCTACCCTTCACTTAGTCATGCACCTACTTTAGGTCAACTTCTTAAATTTATGGCATTGGACATAATTGCTACCTTGATCTAGCAAGTTAGTTAGAAAAAAAAAGAATCAAACAGTATATGTAGAATGGACAACCAAATTCCTCGTCAATTCAATTTGCTCCAATAAAATAGACCTCCTCAAAGTGATCAAATAATATTGATTGACAGTACTTGCATTATACAAAAAATACACAAGTGTCTGTCAAGGACATTCAAGGAGCAATTTTACATATGTTTCCTTCTACCATATTCCTTCACCACTGGGTGCACAAGATTTAGCCATTTCACAGATTGTGTTGCTTTAATTGTTGCAAATCAAATGAAAAATAAACCCCAAAATATAAATAATTGTAAGCATAATATATTACAAGATCTTGTTCTGTTTAGGGTTTTTTTTTTTCTAGTCTAGCAGAGTAAGGTGAACTAAGGTTTCTGGCAGATGTTGGAGCAGTGGTGCGTCTACTTTAGGTCACTTTATTTTATTTGGCTGAGATTTTTGTTGCAGCCAGCAGGAAGACAAGATTTTTAGCCATTTGATAGCTTGTTGTATACTTGTATTGCTTTACATGTTGCAAATCACATAATAATTAGACAAAAATCCCGGCCCATCCACAGGGATCCCGGGCGGGAATAGACTTCCCAAACCAAGCCTAAAGGATTGGCTTAAGCACTCATGCTACTCTGTGCAGTAGTTCAACATTAACTTACGCACCCATGGTTTGTTCTGTCTATGGGGGAGGGAAATGTGCTGCGTAGGCTGGGCAACACTGTTGGCAACACAGTTAACTGATCCTCTTAGTGTTGGTAACCGTGACTGTTCTGAATTTCTCTTGGAAGGGAAAATTTTTTCCATTGCTGATCAGCTTGGGACGCTGGCATCTGAAATTCATGGCAGTTATCAAATCATGTAACAACTATCAGGAAGGTATTAAATCAATGAAACGTAACGTTGCAAGTGGAAACAAGATCAATACATATAACATAGGGTGTATAATGGTTTTTATATATTAAGGTAGTAATTAGTTTAGGATTATTTTACGGTGAAAAGTACTTTCGGCTCTAAAATTAAATTGCCATAGTTTTTAGTATAAGCATGGAAATAAAATAAGTATAAATAAAACTCTAGATTTCATGTACCAGCTTATTGTTGGTTCTACGCCTTCTGCTCCAGGGAAATAGATCCGCTAAACGTGACCTGAAAATGTTAGGTGTTTCTGTACACAACAAAACATGAAGGATCTCACCCTTGTTGTGTACATGGTGAAGGACAACATAAAGATATAATCTTATGCTGTTTATCTCGTTTTTGTTAATTTTGATTTGACCCTTTTGAGTCTGTAAATTCCTCAACCTCTCTTTACTTATAATAGGGGCCTTAGTGCCACGCACTTGTAGCACTTGTAATAGGGACCTTTCCTAGACCTAGAGACATCCTTCCACATGCTTCTGCTTGGACCTAAACTTTGGGATCATTTTGGTCCCTTGTCTTGAGTTATGTGCCACTTTGGCCCTTCTATTAAAAAATGAGATCATGAAATGTTGTAGGGCTGAATGAAAGGTTCGAAGGTTCAAAACAAAAGGACAAAAGGGGAGGTTCCCACAAAGAATTGAGTCTAAAACAATCACAAATCAAAATCAACTAAAATAAAACTAGCAATAATAGCGCGTTACGCTGCGCCGTTCTGTAGAGTCGATAGGACCCGTCAGCAAATCCATGGGGATTGTATTTTCGGTTTTCATATTTATTTAAAAAAATAGGTCGTTAGCTATAAACCTTCAACGAATCTACGTTTTTTTTAGAAAACCGCGGCCTTCGATGAATCCGCGTTTAATCTACGGGTTACTATAAACCTTCGATGAATCTGTGCTTTTTTTATAAAACCGTGGTTGTTTTTTTACGCATTTCGGGATATTTGATCGTTTTTTTGTTTTTTGTGTTTGTTAAAAAAAATGGGTCGTTAGGACCCGCCGGCGAATATATGGGTCGCTATAAATCTTTGGACGAATCTACGTTTTTTTTAAAAAAATCCGCGGTTATGACCCGTTGGCAAATCCATAAGTTGTTATAAACCTTCGACGAATTCGTGTTTTTTTGTTGATGCGTGTTTTATTTAGAAAATTGCGGTTGAATATGTGTTTTTTGCTTTTTTTTTTGTTTTTTGTGTTTGTTAAAAAAAATGGGGCGTTAGGATCCATCGGCGAATCTATGAGTCGCTATAAATCTTTGGACGAATCTACTTTTTTTTTAAAAAAAACCCGCGGTTATGACCCGTTGGCAAATCCACAAATTATAAACCTTCGATTTAATCCGTGTTTTTTTTGTCGATCGTGTTTTATTTAGAAAATTGCGTTGAATCTGTTTTTTTGCTTTTTAAAAGAAAAGTGCGGCCGCTTTTTTATGTATTTCCTTTTTAAAAGGTCGCTTTAATTCGATGGCTTAATCCATGAACTCGCTATAAACCTTCGACAAATCTGTGTTTTTTTGGTGACGAAAACATTTTTTCCGGGTTTTTTTGGTGACGAAAATATTTTTTTGGAAAAACGGAGAAAGGATCTAGACGTAAGAAGCAGGGGCCTGTTTGTTATTTTTTTGGACCTGTTTGCTATCCTGAAAAATTAGAAAAGAGCTTGTTTGCAATTTGAACTTAACGGGAGGTTTTCCCGTAAAATACCGCACCAGGGACCAAAACGCGATGAAAAAAATATCTTCATCTCACAAAAAAATCGCGAAGGACCTATTTGTAATCCGAAAGGACCTATCCGTAATTCAAAGAAATGGAGGGGCTTTTTTGCAAAAACAGCTTAGGGGACACCTGGCTCACCTCTCCTTCCGGTAATTCTTAGCGCTATAAAGGGTGTAGCCATTAGCAAGCAAATGCATCTTTTACTAGATCTCTAGTTTGAGTGTGCAGCAGTATAAACACTAACAGATCTCATCAACCACCAGACTCGAAGACAACTAGATCCACCAAAATAATAATAATAATAATAATAATAATAATAAAAATAAATAATCCACCATAGGTAACTTACCTAGAATTATCAGTTAGTGATAGAACTATACTCATGGTGTTATATGGTCATAGCCTGAGTTATAGTCCCTTTCTAGCACAGGGGCAGACCCAACATAGGCAGCTAGGGTGGAAGTACCTCCTACCACCAATGGGACCCTAGGTACCCCAAGCACCGGTATCTATTGGTCGTTAGAGAGGGAGTTCAGTCTGGAGGTAGTACAAGACTAAGGTCCTATGAGCACCCCTTCATTTTAATCTTGGGTACACCATTGTTCTAGCATCTAAACGTTGGATGAAGGATTGTGGTGATGATATAGGGGGATAGCAATGGTGTATATGGTGTCACACCAGAAGATATTAGATCTGGTGACCATCCCTCCAATCTCTCCACTGCATTTGTGAAACGAGATTCACGTAGCAATCATGGGTGGAGACTATAAATATCGAGTGGAGAGAACTAGGGCAACAATAAGGTTGCCATATATGGATTGTGCAACTTGGGCCAATGACATTAGAGGAACCAGGAGATGGGCCATGGCTAGTCTAAAGGAGACCTCACCGGTTAATAGAAGTACCATAAAAGTTAGCCTACAAGCTTAGAGATATATGGATGTACATATATTCAATACATCCAATTCTTAAAACATTAGAAAATGCTAAATCCATATAGGCTTTCTAAATACTTCTTGAATTGTTTCTCTAATTTAGATATTTCTTCGGGTATTTTTTGGAAGAGTAGTTTTCACCATGAATCCACATCTTTCATCAAGTTATCATCTATTTCTTACACATTTCAATCTCATCAATAAGTCCCATGCATATATTTCATTTTACTTTTACTAAACCTCCCTCTTATATTTTGTTGTCTAAATCACCAACTTGTTTGTTGACTTGTTCTGGCAGGTTCTACTGCTGCTTGTGCTCTGACATCAAGCTAATGGTAATGGGAACGACTAGGACTCATACGTTTACATGTCAATGCAACACCGCTAAACAATACATGCAATGATTGTAATTAGTATGTGCAACAAAATGCGAAAAAAGAAGTACAATGCCTCAAAAAATTGGGGAAACTATAAAATTTCTCCCTGAAATTTGAATAAAAACCACATGTATAGAAGAAAGGTATGGTTTAAAATTAGTTCAGGTATCTGAATCAAACAAATTCGTGTTGAAATGTTGCAACATTTCAAAAAAAAATAGTGGCAACATTCAAAGATAATTGTGAGACAACTAATTCAATCCGATGCAAGAAAACAATCCTAGAAGTGCAACAAGTAATTCATATGTTTGCAAAAAAATCTTTACTTTGGATGCAACAAACACAAAATTAATAAACAAAATTATGCAACAAATTTGAACTATTGGGTCAACAAATACAATGACCTATTGCAACAAGAGTTAAAACTTATTGCAATAACAAAGAAACCATTCAACAAATACAACGATCTACAACATATGATGTTTCCTACTGCAACATTCAAAAACAACTATTGCAACAACTCGACTAACTAGTGCAATTATTTCAAGATGAGCATAGAGGAGGTAGGGGACGAGGCTAGCCCATATCACCATCCCCATCCCCAGTGTGCTCGAATCCATAGCCGGTGAGCAGAAGGCACTGATGCGGTCCATAGCATCCTTAAACTAGTGGCATCTTTCACATCTCATCTACATCCCCGCCTCCTCTATATCTAGTGAGCTCCTACTGCAATAGCAATAAATCTGGTAAGCTTTGGGCACTTCTCGGAAAAAGGGAGACTTTTAGTGAGCTTTGGCTATGGCAGAAGGCCTCCCTTGAGTACGAATTGTACACGCATGTAATGGCTTGGTTGGAGCTCACTTGGCGATGCTTAGAGGGGGGGGGGGAGAGAGAGAGGAGGAGGAGGAAGTCCCATGGGAGAGAGGCGGGACTTCGGCCGGTGAGTCACTGGAAGGGGATAAGGGGAGGGGAGATGAGATGTAGGTGGGGAGGTTTGATATTTGGGGCAGAAGAAGATATCATAGGAGGGAGGAGAATATGATACGTATAAAATGGGCAGACGTGGTAAGGGAGACATGTGGAGGGAGAGGCAAGTGGATGAGAATTATGTGGTGTGCAGCATATGTGTTAGATCAAAGATGAAGGCTAGATGTGTTGTTCAACGGGAGACTTTGGGATCAGACGTAAGAGCCATAACAATTCCGAATGGTAAGCATGTTGCGAGTGGAGGTCAGCATGTTGCGAGTGGGGAGCTACTTACCTGCATTGTTCTCTTAGCTGCTGACCCGCAGGTTAAGGAGGTTTGGTCGGCCATCAGGCCACTGTATTGTAGTAGTATCATCTATTGTCAGGTGGGTCTAGGCTTCAAAGCCTTTGTTGTATCAGTCATGCTGTCGACTATGATATTTATGAACATCGCTGGGTGTAGAATTCCCCATGCAGTGGAGTCAATCGTCCGTAATGTCGGCAAACTGCACTATTCTTTCGTGGAACGTTAGAGGGTTAAATGATCCCGCTAAGAGAAATAGTGTCAAACAATTTATCCTGTCAAGCGGGGCTACGATCGTATGCCTCCAGGAAACGAAGATTGAGAATTGGACAACAGGCTTGCTATATGATACCCTTGGGGCGAGACTAGCAACCTAGACTATCTCGGCTCCGTCCAACGGGGCATCAGGTGGAATCCTGCTGGCGGCCATGGATGATCACTTCGATCTTCAGAACCCGAGAATCGCGCAGCACACTATCACCGCGACTTTAAAGTCTCGTTACGATGCGTCGTCATAGGACATTACTGGGGTATACGGGCCGCAAGCAAATGAGGAGAAAAGAAGATTTCTCATGGACCTCGAAGCATTGCAGGGATCAGTGCTTCCTTGTTGGCTGCTTTTAGGGGACTTTAACCTCATCAGACAAGCATCTGAGAAGAACAAAGGGATGGTAAATAGGGGAATGATACGACGCTTCAATCAAACTATTAATAGATTGCAGCTTTTGGAGATTGACCTTCAGGGTCGCAGGTACACGTGGACAAATGAACAAGAACAACCCACTATGACAAGAATTGATCGCTTCCTGGCAACAACGGAATGGCACGATGCATTTTCAAATGCGGACCTATGCGCGATGCCAACGATGACATCTGATCACTGTCCCCTCCTCATGCAAGGAAATACAACATTTGACTATTTCAGAGGTTTTCGGTTCGAAGCTTGCTGGATCAAGATGGCGGGATTCCAAGAAGTAGTGACTCAATCTTGGACACAGCCGGTGCACACGTCGGATCCTATGCTAAAGCTACATATCAAAATGAATAGAACTGCTAAGGCATTAAAAATCTGGAGAAGGAAAACTTTTGCAAATATAGCTCTACAAACAGCGTTGATACAAGTAACACTCGCTATTCTAGAGAGCTCGCAAGAAAGAAGATTGCTATCCCCAGATGAGCATGAATTCAGAAAGGCTCTTAAAGCTAAACTGCTCGGCCTAGCCGCTATTCAAAAATCTAGAGCTAGACAACACTCAAGAATAACCAAAATTCGACTTGGGGACTCCAATACACGGTTTTTCCACTTAATGGCCAGCTCAAGAAGGCGAAGGAACACGATTCGGGTTCTTAAAAGAGAGGACAGAATGATGATCACGCAGCAAGATAAAATGAAAGAAGCTTACCAGTATTTCAAAAAAGCATTAGGAGACCATGAGGTTAGGGACAAAGCATTGCGTTGGAACATCTTGGGCTACTCTGCAAGAGACCTAAGAGAACTAGAGACTCAGATCACGGAGAATGAAGTGATTAACACGATACAGGAACTTCCGAATCAGAAAGCTCCAGGTCCAGATGGCTACATTGGGATATTCTATAAAACATGCCTCCACATCATCAAAGGTGACCTGCTAGATGCATTAAGAGGCTTCTTCGACCTTCGTCATCAAATGTTGCACAAGTGTAATGAAGCAAACATTATCCTTCTTCCGAAAATAGACAACGCTGACAGATTAGAATGCTTCAGGCCTATTAGCCTCATAAACAGCTTTATGAAGATTATAACCAAAATTCTGGCAAACAGGCTCGCGACTAAATTAGATGAGTTGGTTTCAGTCGCGCAAAATGCCTTCATCAGGAAGAGATACATCCATGATAATTTCCTATATGTTCAAAGGGTAATTCGACAACTCCACAGAGACAAAAAGCCAGCCCTGTTCATCAAATTAGATATCTCAAAAGCCTTCGATTTGCTAAACTGGACGTATCTTTTGGAGGTGCTTCAGGCTCTAGGCTTTGGCCATAAATGGCGGGAATGGATTGCGGCAATTCTGAGGACATCCGCTTCTAAGGTTCTAATCAACGGTCAGCCGACGTCAACAATAAGACACGCGCGTGGAGTACGTCAGGGAGATCCCTTATCCCCCCTGCTCTTCATCCTGGCAATTGACCCTCTGCAGAAGATGCTCGAACTGGCGGAAAATCGAGGCATTTTAAAATCGGTACTTCCGGTAGCAGCCAAACTACGTTGTTCTCTTTACGCGGATGATGCTGGAATATTTTTAAATGCAGATGCGACAGAGCTCACAACCCTTGGTCGAATACTAGATATTTTCGGAAGATGCTCCGGGTTGAAAATCAACATCTCCAAGACCGAAATCTACCCGATCAGATGCCAAGATGACCTCATACAAGAATTATTGAATGTCTTCCCTGGGAAACTCGCATCCTTCCCAGGGAAATACCTTGGTCTTCCATTACACATCAGACAGTTAAGAAGAATCGAGATTCAGCCGTTGATTGACAAAATTAGCAACAGGCTCTCAGGATGGAAAGGCAAATTTCTCTCCAAGGTTGGAAGAGAGATCCTCGTTAAGTCAGTGTTTAACTCACAACCTATATATCATCTGACGGTATTCCAGGCTCAAAAATGGCTGATTCGACGTATTGACAAACTTAGATGAAGTTTCTCCGAGTGGGAATGAACTGTAAAAGCGCAATGGGCCATCGCTGATAAACCGCCAACGACCTGCCTACCAAAAGCCAAAGGAGGGCTCGGTATCAAAGACCTAGACCGCTTCGCTAGAGCTTTAAGACTTCGATGGCTCTGGTATAGATGGAAAAACAATGAAAGGGCATGGACGGGACTGCACCTGCCTTGCGATGAAACAGATGTGAACCTTTTCAATGTTTCAACGATCGTCACGGTGGGAAACGGTAAGCTAGCAGACTTCTGGAGATCAAGTTGGGTGGAAGGAAAAGCTCCAAAAAACATGGCACCAAATCTTTTTCAAGCAGCAAAAAGAAAGCACATCTCAGTACATCATGCCTTGACGAACAACTATTGGGCCCGTTTTTGTTCACTGATGAATTCGCAAACTGAAATATGTGAATTTGTAGCACTTTATGAAGCAATACGACAGATCAATAGAGATGAAGAGAGAGAAGATCAAATAATATGGCGCTGGACAACAGATGGTCAATATTCCATAAGGAGTGCATACCTAGTACAATTCGACACGGTGTACTGCAAGTTAAACATCTGCCCGATATGGAAGGCGAAAGCTGAACCTAAATGCCGTTTTTTCGCATGGACGTTGCTGCACAACAAAATATTAACAGCAGATAATATGCTCAAAAGAGGGTGGCCATGTAACGCAATCTGCAGCCTTTGCCACATAGAACCAGAAACAACAAAGCACCTTTGTAAAGATTGCACCTTTGCTAGACAAGTCTGGGGTCTCCTACTCAGTTGGGGCAATCTCGATCGGTGGCAAAACCTAAGTCATAATGGCTCAATATACAACTGGTGGAAGAGACTACGAACCCAATATGACAGACATAATCGTCGGGAGTTGGATGGTCTATTCATTTACTACTGGTGGAACCACTGGTTGGAACGGAACCAACGAATTTTTCAAGGGATGACAAGAACGACGGAACAAGTGGCCACTTTGATAAAGGAGGCGGTGCTAAATTGTAGATTTTCTCGGTCAACAAACACAACAGTTTAGGTTCCGGTGGTCATCCATTTTCTTGCATTTTTTACATTTTAGTGGGCTGTTCGATGTTTTTTCCTTTCTGTTTCGTGTGTTCTTGTTCACGGCTGGCGTGAGTGGGGTGTAGTTTTTGAGGACTTTGAGATGAGTAGGGTTTGGATGTAAGGTGTTTTTTTTTTCTCGGGCTCGGTTTTTTCCACAAAAAACTGCCCATCTCCCCCCTCTTCTTCTTCTTCCCCTTAATAAATTCAGCGGCAACTCTCATGCCGCTCTTTCGAAAAAAATTCATTGTGGTGCTCAACTCACAAGCTTTGTCAGCTTCTGATTTGGTCAATGATGTGCACAGCGACACTACTAGCACTATATATATGTATCAGTGTATCACATGGTAGGAATTACTAAATCAGATTAAATCATGCCAGGTAATTAAACACTAAATTTATGTATCATCCTAGCTTCCATTAAATATTATTAGAGCCACCATTTTGTATATATGTGTCAGTAGGTATACTAGAGAAAAGCTTGAGGTGTTGGCCATTCTCAAAGAGGTGTGTCCCTACCGTATACTACCTTTCTTAAATGTCGAAGGATTCCCGTGCTCCTGGCCGTTTGACCGGCTCGGCTTAATTTTTTTTTGCATTTTGGTCCTTTTAGAAATTACGAATAGGTCCTTCGCGATTTTTTGTGAGGTGAAAATATATTTTCCTTAAATCGCGTTTGGATCCCTCGTGCGCTGTTTTACGAAAAAAAAAACTCCCGTTAAATTCAAATCGCGGACAAGCCCTTTTCTAATTTTTAAAGATAGCGGACAGGTCCAAAAACATAACAATTAGGTCCTTACTCCTTACGTCTAGATCCTTTCTCCGTTTTTCCCAGGAAAAAATGTTTTCATTGCCAGAAATATGTGTGTTTTCACAGCTCGATTTCCCATCTCGATCTCTGATATTTTTTAAAACGTGTAATATTGCTCGGTGAACGCGTAGAGTGTTAAACTCGACAAAAGAAGGTTGTTGTCTCTAATAATTTTTCGCCCTTTTCCCTCTAGACTTTGACTTTTTCCCCACCGCGGTTTTCCATCTCGGTCTCCAATATTTCCCAAATAATTTGTCGAAAGAGATATTTCTACAACTCTAGCTCTCTATTTTTTCCCCGTTTCGCTCATTATTTTGACGATTTAAAAAATAAAACGCCGCCGAAAAAAAAGAAACTTATTCTATGAAAAAACGACACGCGCGGCGTGTTACGCCACGAAAATTTTTGTGTTCTTTCAGCCGTTTCGCTCATCAATTCGACGATTTAGAAAATAAGACACCATCGGAAAAAAAAGAAATTTTTTCTACGAAAAAACGATCTCTGATATTTTTTAAAACATGTATTATT
Organism: Guadua angustifolia; assembly: GCA_036346375.1. Taxonomy (NCBI): domain Eukaryota; kingdom Viridiplantae; phylum Streptophyta; class Magnoliopsida; order Poales; family Poaceae; genus Guadua; species Guadua angustifolia. The sequence goes on along the minus strand of JAYEVE010001014.1, from coordinate 471,634 downwards.
ACTCGGTGAACGGGTAGAGTGTTAGACTCGACAAAAGAAGGTTGTCATCTCTAATAATTTTTCACCCTTTTCCCTCTAGACTTTTTCCCCACCGCGGTTTTCCAGCTCGGTCTCTAATATTTTCCAAATAATTCGTCGAAAGAGATATTTCTACAACTCTATCTCTCTATTTTCCCCTATTTCGCTCATTATTTCGATGATTTAAAGAATAGAACGCCACTAAAAAAAAGAAAATTTTTCTGCGAGAAATATGTGTGTTTTCACAGCTCGATTTCCCATCTCGATCTCTGATATTTTTTAAAACATGTATTATTGCTCGGTGAACGCGTAGAGTGTTAAACTCGACAAAAGAAGGTTGTCGTTTCTAATAATTTTTCGCCCTTTTCCCTCTAGACTTTTTCCCCACCGTAGTTTTCCATCTCGATCTCCAATATTTCCCAAATAATTTGTCGAAAGAGATATCTCTACAACTCTAGCTCTCTATTTTTTCCCCATTTCGTTCATTATTTCGATGATTTAAAAAATAAAACACCGCCGAAAAAAAAGAAACTTATTCTACGAAAAAACGACACGCGCAGTGTGAAGAAACTTTTTCTACGAAAAAACGACACGCGCGCATGTTAGGCCGCGAAAAATTTTTGTGTTCTTTCGGCTGTTTCGCTCATCATTTTGACGATTAAGAAAATAAGACGCCGTCGGAAAAAAAAAGAAATTTTTTCTACGAAAAAACGATCTCTGATATTTTTTAAAACATGTATTATTACTCAGTGAACGGGTAGAGTGTTAGACTCGACAAAAGAAGGTTGTCATCTCTAATAATTTTTCACCCTTTTCCCTCTAAACTTTTTCCCCACCGCGGTTTTTCAGCTCGGTCTCTAATATTTTTCAAATAATTCGTTGAAAGAGATATTTCTACAACTCTATCTCCCTATTTTTCCCCGTTTTGCTCATTATTTTGATGATTTAAAGAATAGAACGCCACAAAAAAAACAATTTTTTCTGCGAAAAAACGACGCGTGCGGCGTGTTACTGTTACACCGCGAAAAATTTTGTGTTCTATCAGCCGTTTCGCTCATTATTTCGACGATTTAAAAAATAAAACATCGTCGAAAAAAAAATTACGAAAAAACGACGCGCACGACGTGTTACGCCACGAAAAATTTCCCATAATAACTAACCTCTCGTAGCGGAACTAAATCGCGAGCAGCCGAAGCACCAGGTTAGCCGTATTTGCAGAAAGGCCCTCCCATTTTGGTAATTGCGCACAGGTCCCCATTGCCAACAGCCATCGATCTTCCGTGTTGGTGCAGATCTGGCCGTCCACGCGTCCCCAGACCCCAACCCTTGCCTCGCCCGGAAATAGCCCCGCAGAGCCCTCGAGGGGCGGCTCCCGTTTTCCCCGCCATCGCCGCGATACCCTTCTCCTCGCTCGCGCCGCTCTCACCCCGCCTAGATCCTCTTGCAGCGTCATCGCCGCCATCGCCGCCGCCCTGCTGCCTTCCGCGCCGCTATCATTTCACCCTGTGGCCGTCAGCCCTCCACCGTAGCTCCCATTCCCCCTGCCTCCTCCGAACCCACCAGATCCGGCGCGTGAAACTCGCAGGCGTGGGCGAATCCACTGCCCCTCCTCCTCCCCGCTATGCTTCGCACCGAACAAGGAAGGCCAGCTCCGGCTCACGAATCTCGCCTGCGGGGCCGAATCCACTGTGGCACCGTCCGATATCGGGACCTCCTCCTCCCTGCTATTCTCCGCACCGAACAAGGAAGGCCAGCTCTGGCGGTCGGATCTCGCCAGCAGGGCCGAATCCATGCCTGCCTCCTTGTGCATCCCTCGCGCGGTCCGCCAGCTAGATCGTGCCGCCCCACTTGCTGATTCATGGTGGTGGCTCCGATCCATATCCCCTTCCACTCACCATATGCCTCTAGGGACCCAGGTAGTCTCAACATCTACCGGTAGGTCCGATCCCCAAATTACATCTGCCTTTAGGCCCTCCAGATCCACCCATGCTATGTTGTGCAGTTTTAAGTTATTTAGCATTAAATGTTTCTCACCACTGCTGGTTTTCTTACGCAATTTGTTCAGTTTTCCAATGAGTAATGCGGTGATATTGATAGTTTCAAGCGATAACTTTTGTTCATTCTGATTATAGGATGTTCCTGCCCTAGCCTTTGCCGGGCAATTTTGCAGTGAGCTATGATGCTTGCCTGATGTCAAGGATGCAGAAGATGTCACTGGATTATCATTTGAAGGTAGAGCAGGAATCAGGCTCATCTATGCATGCTTTCTTTGGTTTCAATGGTAAGAGCCAATGTCACACCATTTACATGAGATCGAGTCTATTCGTAACAGCAGCACTGATCCTTTTACAGGTATTGATTAATGAGGCAGGATGATGGAAGGATCACACAACTGTTGAAGACATGGAGTTGGCCGTATGGTCAAGCCTCAAGGGAGGCAATTCTTGTATGTTGGCGATATAAGGGTATGCCTTTCTGCAACATTCAAATCATTGATTCTTCAATAAGCATGTGTATAATGTAACTTGTTGCGATAGCAAATCTTATACAGGTTAAGAGTGAACTCCCAAGCACCTTCAAGGCCTACCATCATCAGCAGCATAGTGGACCTGTGGTGTCGCCAACCTCTTCGGAACGGGAAATTGTTATAAGCAAGGCAAACATTCTTGTGTACGACACAATGAAATAAGTTACAGGGTTCTTATGCAATATGTTTATTTACCGACTATGCGTGTCGCAGGGTGTATCTATATGGAAGAAACTTCACCTTCTGTACAGCTTTTTCTTTGTTGCATTGTGATTCCACTCTGTCATGGCCCCTGAATTTAGCTAATAATGGAAATTTGTGGAAGGAATATAAAGGTATAAGGACACCAATCTTGAAAAATATGTTTTGAATAGCATATGTAAAAGCCACCTCTTGCATAAATTTTCTTTGAAAATGAAGAATGCAAAAATAAAAATAGTTAAGAAAGGGCACCTTGAGATTAACTCATGGGCAAATAATAGTCTAGCAGAAATTATGGGAACAGGGAACTGTAAATGTACAATCATCAAATGTTAGCTGATACAATTATCTACACTTGATTTTTTTGGAAAATAACACAATGGATAAATCCAACATCGATAACAATCAGTTGATTCTCAGACTATGAGTTAAACTTACCAGATTATTTTATTGGTGTGTAAGGAATACTATGTAGATAGTTAGCTGCTAACATTTTATATGGGAATATATAACATGATTGATATAACTCATGGCTAAACTTGAAATCTATACTTACAGTAGACAACCAAGGCCCGAGGGCCTTACAAATCAGATTTTGCTAGAATCATGTAACTTTTTCTGTACATGTTCTCATTTGTATACAATTTCTTGTTTAGGGCCTTGTCAAACTTGCTGATTTTGGAGTTGCTACTAAATTAACTGAAGCTGATATCAACACACATTCAGTGGTTGTCACTCCATACTAGATGGCCCCCGAAGTTCGCTACCTGTCTTCATTTCTGTTTGTTCCTGCTGAATTATTTGTTACGTCATTTGGTGCACTGACATATTGGATTAGTTTCTGAACTTATTTTTGTTAATCTTTTACCGTTAAATGTCTTAAAGGGGTTGTCCTGTTTCATTGGGATGCGAAAATCAAATTTGAAGCATTGATAAGAATATCACAACTATTAGTTTAGCGTTAATCAATCAAGTTGAACTATCACTTTTTTTTTGAGAAAAACATTAGTTTCGAAAAGTATTAATACAAATTTGTGCTATTACCAAATTTTGCACGGAGCGGTGTAGCGCGTGATCCTACCTAGTTAGCTTCAATGCTGATGAAAACAAAGGGAAACAGGTAGGTTCCAGAAGCACAATTTTTAAAAAAATATATTGTGTAAAACATGAACCATTCCTTGCAGAACAAAAATGTGAACAATGCGAGTGGAAGATCATGGCTTGGTATCAGCGGATGCCCTGTGCAACAGAAGGAGAGTTATTAGGTAAGGCTGATCCAACGAAACACATCGACGTTGTTGATCTCACAAACTGCTCATCATCCATAGCAACGCCCCGTGATTCTCATGAACCCTTCTAGTAGGGAAAGTAATCAATCATGGTGCGTGTTCAAAGAAATGATGTAGGGCAGAGTCACATCTCACTGGTTGGTGGGCCTTATTTAGTTAGGACCAAAGTTCACTACTAGGATCCAAATTAGTCCTAACGGCCAAAAACTGTCAGGAAAGTTACCCTGACAATGTTCCATCAGGTATAAGGATTTCGTGGAATGCCTGACAGGAGGCCGTCAGGGAAGTAGGGCGCCCATCAGGAACCGTCAAGGAAGTCTTGATCCTGGTAGTGGTTGGGGGTTGTACAAAATGGGATCATGGAAAAGCTAACTTCGAAAATATTCCAGGGCTCAAAATTGTATACAAAGAGGCAATTTTCAAGAAGAAATCCAAATCAAATCAAGAAACCAACGTATCAAATGCCTTTTGATCTAGACCTATGTCTTGTACATAAAACTTGATAAATACTTAGTATCTTATCAACTGCTAGATACAAAGGGAACTTGATCCACGTAAACAGATCACATGCCAAGGAAGTCTTATCTGGGAGACTATGATTAATCAACGGGAGAAATATATAGGCATGCAGCTACATACTTTTAGCCTGTAGCATGAGTTGTATAGTCCCTTGTGGCCACTAAATGTTAAAGCAAGGATGAGACAGGTAATGAAAGGGAGCAAAACTGGGAAATATTGTCTAGCATTAGGAGATATCAGATCAGGCACCACACTCTGTTGTCGCCACACCATAACCGCAGAAGGGGTATATGTGCCACATTCGCGGAAGGAGATCTCTATAGTGGTTGTGGGGTGAGTCCATAAATATGTCAGGTAGAGAGAATTAGGGAAACACAAGGAGATGAATGGGCTGAGTGTGTGTCTATTATATATATATAGATATATACATATACATATATATGTATACATATCTACACATGTATATGTGTGTGTGGAGAGAGAGAGAGAGTATAATTGCTTGGGACACCATAGAACCTATGCACTATGATCGAAAATGGGTATATTCCCTTATGCATTAGGATGTTCAGTTTCACTAGTTCAAATAAGTTTGAACTGAAATTCAAGCTGGAGTTTCCCTTTTGATGACAATTTGATTATAGGTATGTGCTAATTTTATATATAAATCAGCAAAGCATGTGATCTAAATTCGTTCAAAATCTTTGAATTTGAGTATATTTTTTAGAAGTTATGTATATATCCTGTCTTTGTCAAAGACTGGTAAAAGAAAACCCACCACCTCCTACCTCATTAAAGCACTAACCATTTTAAAGCACTAACCATTTTCATTCTCAGATGATGCAGTAATTTTTTAGCTTAGATACAGTAAATTTGAACTTTCGATGCAGTAATTATTTTTTACAATGTTAAAATATATATATTCATCATCTGCCTGTTTTTGTTAAGCATATTTTTCCAACAAAATACTTCAAATGGATTGTAAATAGGATAAATAGTTTAGGAGATACTGTTGTTCAAAGTTTGCAATCAATCCACATTTCTCTCTCCACTTGGCCCCCATATGCTCAGTGTGATAGTAAATTAGAATGCATTTAGATGTAAATGTTGCATCCATTTTTTACTACCGCTATCACATTAACATCATACTACATGGTTAGGTTTGGTCATAAAATCTAATAATACATCCAATAAATTTGAATCTATTTGGTAGTAAATTTTGTCCATTTTTGTATTGTCACTATCACATGCCATCATGCCCTTTGGCGAGGTGCGGTAGTAAAATCTATCAGTAAGTATCGGCAGTAAGTCGAATGTAGCTGAAGAGTCATGGAATAAGCTATTATATTCGTATCACAATATGTTATACTGTAGTAGCACCTTACTCAACATAGGCACCCTATCTTAATCAACGAAACGCAAGAAGGCGTACAACAATTCCATAGATTTAACAACTGATTAAAGGTTGTCCCACCAATCCAAGTTCGAGGGGTAGGAGTACCGAGTACACAAACCACCCCTCCGCGTTATCAACAAGTGTGATGATAAAAATTCCTCCGAAGCCATCCATTGCAAGAATTTGTCCTTGCGACAAAGAAAATTGTCCAAAAACATGTAGTTTGTTCCTAAGCAAGTAGCATTCCACTTGACCAATTTGCCCCCAATATGCTTCTTCACAATAGCATGAAGCTTCAAAATGGTTGTACAACCATCGAGAGATTCTCTAAGCACTCTCAATGATAGAGACGTGATCAAGAAACTCTCTAATCTGCTTTAGTATCAAATTAATTGTGTGGGCCACACAAGACTGCCACATGATGTTGCGATGCTCCCTTGTGATGAGTCTGTATGCCTTCTTGTAGTTGGCACCATTGTTCATGACAACATGCACAACATACGCTGGACCTACCTCATTGACCACTAAGGCAATTTCCTATATCATCAAACAAAATGAAAACCATCGTTATATGATGCGTACCTCAAATAGATTTCATAAGAAGAGCAATGAAAGCAAGTACTTTGCACAAGTATGTAGCATCATGAGTTAGGTCCGTCACATCTACGGATTTGGGGATGAACATAGTGCTATTGCATTTTATCATGGCGTTAATGATGCTCATGCGTGTCGATTTAGTCTAAGAATTGCACATGATTGTTACACCATACATAGGCCATTCTAGCTTAAACCTTGCCATCTTCTCCCATATATCCGCTTTGTTGGTGTCTAAATATTTGTCATCTATGCCCCTCCCAATCGGAGAAGGGACATCCTTACTTGTAAATAAAACATAGGATGAAAATGTGAGTTATTAATCGGTGTACTACTAGACGAAAATTTGAAAGCTCATTTACCTTATTTTTGAGTTTCCCTGGCGGCGCTAATGAAGTAGGGATTATCTGCTTTCCTCCTGATGATACTAGTCGTGTGGAAAATTTTGGCCTAAGCCAAGCCAATCGCCTGCTTCGTACTCCTCCCCTTCTGTGTCTAGTTCCGAATTCAATCCTTGTTTGCATAAGACCATGGGCCATACCAAGGTTATAATCCCCCATGGCCAGTCTTTTCCGTTGCGAGGAACTCCGAAACATCCTTGGCAACACACCACCCGCCCCCTACTCTAGTCCCCTAGAGGTGCTATTACCATCACCGTGCTCATACGTGCCATCTGTCTGACTCATAAATTCTGCCGCCGTCCTAGTGGCAACCATGACATGCTAGAGTTGGTCCTCCACATCAGCATCACTCGTGTACTCTAAATATGCACTTCTTCTCGACGAGGAATTTGTAGCTACTGCTTTTTTTTAGCCTCTCGTCCCTCATTCCCTTCCTTTTATCATTTATCCTGCCTAGGTCATACCGAAAGTACTCGCAAACCTCCTTAGGAACTTGATTACAATGGACGACATTCATACTGTGCCCTGCCAAGTAGTGCTTTAGTCGAGTTGAACTGCCTCCTTTCTTCTCTTGGTGATAGTACTTGCATCGAAATCCAATCCCTATCTTGTCGTCGTGCTCCCACACAACGTCGCCCTAATCTGCCATCTACTAATAAAAAACAACAACCAGTCAGTTCATACAAAACATTAAGTTAATGTGAGTTCTTGCTAAGAACTTTATGTATGTGCTAGCAATAAAAGGTATTACATCAGTGAATGCTAAGAACTATATGTACATACAAGCAATAAAAGGCATTACATCAGTTCCTGCTAACAAATAACAACTATATGTATGTGATAGCAACAAAAGGTATTACATCACTGAATGCTAATACAAAATATCAAATTAATGTATGTACTTGCTAACAACTTATAAAAGGCATTACATCAGTGAATGCTAACAATACAAATTTCCACAATCCTTGCCTAAATTACCATCTAGTATTCGTAAAACATCATCCATTAATCCATACATGCATCTACCGATTCATCCATTCATGCATCTACCCATTCATCTAACCCACAATCACACTAACCCTAACCATATCCTATTGTACCGTGCAAGGCTGCAATCGGACAACCAAATCAAAAATAAAAATACATCATCTACTACCATTCATTCACATCTTCTACTGCCATTGGACCAAGATCAACAACAAACATGCCCTAACATAATCACCAACAAACATGCCCTAACTTAATTACCAACAAACATGCTCTACTGCCACCAAACCAATATGAAGAACACGCATAATCTAAACTTGTCAAACTCTACAATCCACATAATCTAACGTCACATGAACAAAAGGCATCGATTATTGATCGATTTAGACCGATTATTGCTTGATTTATGTCGATTATCGCTAGGGTTTGGTCAAAAATCGAGACAACTAATGTATTCCTAGCGCATGCCGATTATCAGTGGGGGGAAGCGATTTTTGGTGCTACCAGTCGATTATTGAGCTCCTGGTGGCAGGAAGACAGCTGGCAGTAGGTGGATCTGGACGGCAACGCTGGCGACTGTGAGAGCTCAGCACCAGGAGTGTCGGAAGAGCAATGAATGTGTCCTAAGCTTCATGGAACAGGTTGTATAGCATGTGAATTTTAAGTGGGCCAGACCGGGCCTAATGGGTCTGGTACTGTTTTCTTTTTTTACCTTTTTCAATTATATAAATTCGGTTTTGTGTCAAAAACGTCACAAAATTTGGGTTTTTCAAATCATTTCGATGTTGGATGTCACAAATCTATCTATTCATACTAATTTTAGGGAAACTTAGGACAAATTTTTTGAATTTGAATCAAACTGATTTGCCAACCAGTTTCAAAAGTCGTACCGGCTCGATACGGTCAATTATCGTGGTTTTCGGTCGATTATCAACAATAAAGTAAACCCTGGGTTGGAGGAAAGAAATGCTAGCAGTTCATTTATCAAGGCAGCTTTACCGAAGTCTTTCCTCTTTGTTCAAGGCAATTTTATAGACAATTTCGGATTCTGGTTTGTAAACTTTATGGCTGTCTGGGTGTTCGGTTCACACGTAATTTTTCATCGACAAATTTGTGTTTTCGGTCTCCGGAAATCTCAATCCTATTTTTGCTTTCGGTGGCAATACAGGTAAGCAGGATTTTTAGCATACCATTTTTAGCCTGCAGGAAGTAGAAGAATACATGATAGATCTGCAGCACGTTTTACACAAAATGTTCAATGATCGACCAGATTTTATACACTGCCAATGGTAACAAGCACCTACTTCTATGATCCAAGTACCATGTAGTATACATAGTAATCCAAACATATATTACAGCAATCAAGGGAAGTTTCACATCTTTCCTGATTATAAATACCAATCGAGTACTAACAGTTCTAGCACAGGAGAAAATCACATGTGTGTGGTATGCAGGCCAGACTCCGGACGCCTAATAAGATCTTACTCCTCTTTAGAGGTATGGATGGCAGTCACCATAGAGACCATAGAATCAACACCGCACTTGTTTTGGACAAGCGGACCCCTGCAGATCTTGTAGTATCCGTTCTCACCCCAGTTCTCGCCCCACGAGTTCTTTATGATCCAGTAGGGCTTTTCCTTGAACCGGATCGGCGCGTAACCAGCCGATCCATAGCCAACCAGGAGAACACCATGATCAAGGTGCCTCCCACAAATGTATGGGCATGAGACACCACCGATGTATGTCTGCATGAACACTGCATTGATACCAACTGCATGAAAGGAAGTATGCATCAGCAACGGAAATTTTCCTTGATATCCATAGGCGAATTGCTAACAGCGGAGGATGCAATGAACAAATATTCAAATGCTTTTCATCCTTACTTGCGAGGGGGCCATGTTTCACAAGGTTAGCAGCAATTTGATCTTCATTGACAGAGACAACGCTGAAATTTTTGACTTCAGCAACAATTTTAGACTTGTCAAACTTGCAGGTGCTGTCCCTCCCGGTGTAAGGGTAATCCTTCTCGCTCTCTAGACCACCAGCTTTCAAGAGATACCTGAAAGCTGTAGTCATCAAGCCGCCTTTGCATCCTGCATCACATGAGCGTGGTTCTGACGGATCACACTGCAAATTCATAACAAGAGCATGGCATATATTAGGTGCATCCTTCAATGAAATCAGAAATGAGAGGCCAGTAGGGATAAAATTATTACTATCAATACAAGAGAAATGGTTTGCAAAATGTAGGAAAATTAAGTCTCAGAGTATCGTCGACCAGACAAATGACTATTTAAAATGGCTGAAAAGATTATAAAAGAAATGAGTATACAGTTTGCAGATACTGAGAAGATTTAGTGCAATTGGTTATTGGAACCTCACTGAGGCTGAAAGTTTGTTTTAGGTCCCAGCTATTACATTCCCCAAAAGGCTGTTCCACATTTTTTTTTACTAATTCTGGTGCATCTCTAATAATCGTGATTCCTCCATTTCACACTATTGTTGCTTAGAGTTAATATGTAAACCTTTCCTTTTCAACCCCTTGTCAAAGTATCATCTGTTTGTTCTATCCCTCAAAAAAGTAGCCATCATCTGCTTTCTTCAGTTTGATACAGTTGGTACTTAGCCTTACAGCCAAGGAAGAACTTTCTGAGGTCTACACGTTCATTGACTTTTAACTATTATACTACAGAGGGGATAAGATCCAGCCTAATTCAGTAGATCCATTTCAAATTGGTGCACACACAAATTGTAGGAAGTGAGGACGAACTGAAACCCCAACTTTCTTCTAGTCATCCATTTACTTGCTTTCAGAACAAGGCAACAAGATAACTCACAAGAATATCCATGCATCATCCTTTTAGCCCAATCACACAACAATGAAGAATCCGTAATAGAACTTTTTTACTTAATCAAAGATAGCAATCATGCGACAAGAAGCGAGACTTCGATGTGCAAAGAAGTAGATACCTCGTGGTCGCAGTCGACCATCTGCTGCTCGCTGAGCACCTCCATCTTCCCGGTGGCGAGGTAGTTCGCCCCCTCCAGCGCCCCCGACGTGCTGAACGACCAGCACGACCCGCACGAGCCCTGCAGCAAAAGCATCAAAGAAACCAGATCGAATCGAATCAAATCCACCGCTATATCCGTCGGTATATCCAGGAAAAGCAGTTCTTGAATCCTCAAATCAAGGCCGCACCTGGTCCTTGACGGGGCCGACGGCGCCGTGCTCGCGCCAGTCGAAGTCGGTGGGGAGGCCCTCGGTGGGGAGGATGGGCGCCTCGTGCGCCGAGTCGGCGACTTCCTTCAGGAAGCTCCGGCGGGAGCGGCGCCGGAGGCCGAGGAACTGGGCGCGGAACTCGTCGGGGGTTAGGTCGGAGAACTTGGTGACGCCGTGGACCGCGGAGGGGTCGAGCTGCTGGTGGCGCCGCGCGCGGCGGAGGTTGGCCTTGAACACGGACAGCCGGTACGCGTGCTCGTCGGCGTCCCTGTAAGACTTGCCGAACCGCCGCACGAAGCTCGCGAAGTGCGCCCCCGCGTTCAGCTCCAGCTCGTTCTCGTCGCCGCCGCCAACCACCTGCTCGATGAGGGGGTCCTCGGCGGCGGACGCGCCGAGGTCCGCCGCCGAAGAGAGCACGGCAGCGGAGAGAAGGAGGACGCCGGCGAGGAGGCGGTGAGCCATGATAAGTTGATATTATTTTCTGCCGTTTATTGTGTGGCTCTCCTTTGGTTTGGCGGTTGGCTGCTCTGTTTACTTATATTGAGTAGGTAGCAATAGCATTTGCGTTGCTTGCGTGGTTGCTTTGGCGACAACAATGGCGATGGAGTATCAGTATGAATGAATTCTCTGATAAGGACTGCTGCTATACATACATGTCCATGAAATTTGGATGGATTTGCTTGTCTCCACTAATTGTTTTAGAGGTTATGGTAAATATCAGGTGATTGTTTTTCTTAACAAAGAAAACTATGCCGTTAGGGTTCATCGATCTTAACTGGACCACCAAATAGGAGGTGACCGTAGGGTGCTTCTATGGATTAGGCCGATGTCAAATGATAATGGTAGCAACATGGAGGTTGGCAGCAGTGGAGGATTGTATCAGAGCCTAAGGGTAGCCAGAACCCAGCGGTATGGGTAGAAAGCGGTGGTGGAAGTATTGCACAAGCCTTGATAGTGGCAGAGGCACAATGACAATTTTTTTTGCGGTACTTTAATTCTAAGTATATGTTGATCAGTGAAGGATATGATCTAAATTCATTCAAAATTATTAAATTTAAGTATTTTTAAAATTATGTGTTTCATTTGAATTGTTAATGATGTATATATATCCTAAAACTGAATATACTCGAATTTAGCTTAAATTTGCGCATTTAAAAACATGGTGTAAAGAATTATTACATAAGAATTAAGGAAGGTAGTAGTGGTGGTGTCATATACCTCTCTTACCCTATCTCGTCACATAAGAATTACGTGATGACATGTGGATCTTTCTAAAAAGACCTCTAACAAAAAAAAGAAAAAAATTAATCTATCAACAAACAAATGCAACCTCCTTAAAAAATTCTCTAACACTAACAACAAATAGAAAAACTAGAAAACTCTATCGAGCTCGTGGCAGAACCGAACACATGAAAGTGCGACATGGCCAATGGCGTAGGCTGGAAAGGTCAATCTCGATAATATCGTGTAACACCCAGGCACTCCATGTGCTCTAAGTGTCACTTCATCATATTTTCAACTATTTTAATACCTATAAATTTCAGCAACAGTAATTAATATCTTTTATACATTGAACATCAACTAAACAATTTCATATGAAATGATGACGTAACAAATAACAGTGATAGGAACAAGAACGTCAATAATAAACTAGGAACTACATGCCCAAGACCACGCGCTTGGTAACGCCAAGATCACATACGTCTGAAAAACAATTTATCTTTTTTCTTACATTTGAGGAAGCCACCGATCAAAGAACAAAATTAAGATATAATCAAACGCCACAATTATTATTTTATAAACCTAGCTAAGTTCACATAAGACAGATTTCACTAAAATTATTCCATATTTGGGACTATCTAAATTAGTCATGACCCAAGAATGAACAAATTCTGATTATCATAAATGTGGATAATGTAGAGACACGGCGTGATTGTGCTACTCCCTTCCCTGAATGTCGGCATCATTGTACCTCAAAACATTAAACAAATAAGTGTGAATCCTAGACTCAACAAAATACATCATAAAATGATATCATCACATGTAACTAAACTCATCAATCTAATTTCCTTTTTTATTTCATTTATGCAATGCATTATGTCTACATACTCATATACACACCACATAACTTATACTAGTATGGTTGAGTACATACCCATCGATGTCACACCCTCTCATTCCCTTCCATTCCGTGGAGAGGCATACCGAAGTAGGTCTTTCATGTTTACACCAAGTAGGTCATAGAAACTCACATAGGTTACCTCTTTCCGTCATGAATGCACAAATGTAAATAACATGAGTTATCACTTATCATCTTTAACATAATTCATCATCTCCATTAATCTCATCATCATGTCATATCATTCTCATAATAAACAAAAGAAATCATATAAAGCATTATGATAGCAAGTTTTCAATAAAACAATAAGAATTATCCATCATGTAATCATTCTACCATGTACTTGTTTCTTTACCCAGAGGGAACAGAATGACGTGAGGTTAAACTCACACCTCCTATAGTAGAAAACCCATATCAAAATCATGCAACAACAGTACAAATATCAAATATAACAATATTAGCACAGGGGCGACGTGGGGAAAGTGGCGGTCAGGGCACGGGGCAGTGCGGTTCCCCCTCCCTCACCCCCCCCCCCCCCTCCTCGGTGCCCTAAGTAGGTGGTCAGCCAGACCGAGTGGCGTGGCATGCACGCCAAGGCCGGCTCAATGGTTGACCTGGCCCACAAGGTGCCCCTCATTTTTAAAAAATATTATATATCGACTCTTAGATAATATGATAATTTTTTATATATACCAAAGCACAAACAATTAGTTAGCAGACATAAACAAACACACAGTACAAAACCGATCCCCCAAGCATCGAGTTCCTCTTCCTACCAACATGCCGATTGTCGGCCAACGATGATCTCTTGCTTTCGTTCCTAAGGCATTCCCAACTCATGATTTTTATGAGCAGTGTCTAAAGGAGAGAGAAAGTAATAAACCAATACATAGTTTTTCAACCCATGGTTTCCAGAAAAGATTCTAGAGAGAGAGAAATAAACCAACGACGCACCACAAACATAGCTTAGTAAGCGCAGAAACGCCCAACCCCGATTTTGCTTTCATTTCTTGCGTCTTGGTACACTACCACCCAGCTTACATGAGACACCGGCTTTTTTTTTTCCTTCTCTCCCTTGCTTAATTCCTATGCCACATCAGATTTTTGCTTAGTTGGCAACGTAATTAATTCTATAGACACTAGCTAAGGTGAAGGATTAGGATTGCCCTAAAGAAGTGAACTTGTTGGATGGAGTATTAACATCCCGGTTACTAGTACTTGCCTAATCGGGGCGACGCGTGCTCCTTTCGCGGCTGATACGTGTCAATGTGCCATTGCTGGAAATACACCTGCCTGTAGGTCCCCTGCGCAGCCTCACATGTTGGCCCGGCTTCTAGTGCTGCAGTACAGCAGTAGCATCTCCGGCCAGGCCCACCTTGTCATCCACCATGCTTGCTTACCATCGGCTCTTTAAATTGGAGTAGATTTAATGATTTATCCGTTTTAGTTTGTGTAAGTGATGCTTTGTCTCATGGTTACACCCTTTATAGCGAGAGCGTTCGGCGAGAGGGCAGGGGGCCCACGTGCCCCCCAAGCCGTTTTACGAAAACGTTCTCTATTTCTTCAAAATTACGGATAAGTTTTTCCGAATTACAAATAGGTCTTTCGTGATTTTTTGTGAGACAAAGATATTTTTTTTCTTCGCGTTTGGGTCCCTGGTGCGGTATTTTACGAAAAAACATCCCGTTAATTCCAAATCGCGAACAAGCCCTTTTCTAATTTTTTAGGATAGCGAGCAGGTCCAAAAAAAATAACAAATAGGTCCCTGATTCTTACGTTCAGGTCATTTCTCCGTTTTTTCCCGGAAAAAATATTTTCGTCACAAAAAAAACCCGAAATTTTTTTTTTCACACCCAAAAAACCAGGAAAAAATGTTTTCGTCACAAAAAAAACATAGATTCGTCGAAGGTTTATAAAAAATGTTTTCGCCACAAAAAAAAACACAGATTCGTCGAAGGTTTATAGCAACTTATCGATTTGCCGACGGTTTTTCCCGAAAAAATGTTTTCACCACAAAAAAAACACAGATTCGTCTCCATTTTTCCCGGAAAAAATGTTTTCGCCACAAAAAAAACAGATTCGTCGAAGGTTTATAGCAACTTATCGATTTGCCGTTTCGCCGCAAAAAAAAAGATTCGTCTCCGTTTTTCCCGAAAAATTATTTTCGCCACAAAAAAAACACAGATTCGTCGAAGGTTTATAACAACTTATCAATTTGCCGTTTCGCTGCAAAAAAAAAACAGATTCGTCTCCATTTTTTCCGGAAAATTGTTTTCGCCACAAAAAAAAAACACAGATTCGTCGAAGGTTTATAGCAGCTTATCGATTTGCCGACGGGTTTTTCCCGGAAAAAATGTTTTCGCCACAAAAACAACGCAGATTCGTCTCCGTTTTTCCCGAAAAAAAGTTTTCGCCACAAAAAAAACACAGATTCGTCAAAGGTTTATAGCAACTTATCGATTTGCCGACGGGTCCTAACGGTGATTTTCTAAAAAAACGCGGATTCATCAAAAGTTTATAACAACCCATGGATTCGCCAACGGATCCTACCGACCTATTTTATTTAAAAAATACGAAGATCGAAAATTCAACCAAATTTTCGTTTTCTAAAAAAACACAGATTTAATCGAAGGTTTATAGCAGCCCATGGATTCACCGATGGGTCATATCGACTCTACAGAACGGCGCAGCGTAGCGCGCTATTATTGCTAGTATATTTTATATGTGGGGTTTGTTAAGGCAATATCTTGGTTACCTAATATAAGAGATTACTAATACCTTGTATAGGCTTTCCTTGTCTTGTATAGGCTTTCCTTGTATACTCTTGTATTCATGTATATATTCTCGCCATTGGCCTCATGATCAATACAAGTGCTATTCATAACATGGTATCGAGCCAAGGTTTAGGTTAGGTTCTCACCAAATTGCACTTGCGCAATTTTTCCTGGCTTTCGTCACCTCTACTCCTTCACGGGTTTTGCTTTCACGGGTCTTGTCTGCGCTATACTTCTCCCCGATCCATCCGCTCGAGGAGATCACCGCCGCCTCCTCTCGTGCGCCGTCAGACGCGACCGAGCCGCCGCAGCTTCCGTCCGCTCGTGGCTCAATCTTCCACCGGCAAAAGCCGCTTCGCCGCCGCTTCTTCTGGCTCTCACTACCAAGATCTCCACGGTGCCGCCGCCGCGCCGCTGGCTTGGCTGGGCTCCAGTGCCGCGTTGTCCCGTTGTTCGCCTCTCCGCCGCTGCCGCTTTCTTGATCGCCGAGCTGCCGCCGCATCGGAGTCGCCGCCGCCTCCGCTCTCTCCGGCGTCGTCTTGATCCGCCCCGCCGATCGGATTCCAAATCGACGGAGGCCTCTTTATTCGGTTGGCTTCAAGTCCGCCAGAGTCGGCCCGCTTTGTGTGCTAAAAAAAAATGTCGCTGCTTCATCGGCTCTTCTTCGAGATCGCTTGCTCGTTGTCCGGTTATCTTCGATGGTCTCAATTATCGAGACCGGTTCTTCATATGCGCCTTCACATGCGTGGTCGGCGTCGTCAGGAGTTTCTTACGGTGAGCTATCATGTCCGCCTCGCCTTGCTCCCCTGTCATGCTGTTATTCCCAAGGAGGTCGATGATGCCGCGCGCCTAAGGCCTCTCGATGATTATGTCGATGTCAGAGTCTTTTCGCACTCGCCATCGCTCACAAGACATGGATTGATGAAGATGCTCGTGCCTCTGCTATTCGGTTGCTAGCATGGAGGTGTGTCTTCTCGGTGATATTATTGCTTTGTCTTCAAAGACGCTTGATGTGGGCGATCTTCGTGATCGTTATGAGCTTCGCCGGAGACTCTCTTTACCTTCTTGTCACAGCGACAGAGCAGCCGCCATCTGAACAGGTGATTCTACTGTGGATGAGTTCTATGCGCAGCTATCTTCTGTGGCGCCGGCTTGATTCTCTAGGACCGGAGGTTTGCCGACTTGCCGGTGTTGTCGTGTCAAGACTCTCATTTGAGCTTCACAAGATCTATGACTTCGACACGCCTTCGGCTGAATTTGAGCAGATTCGTGCTCAGCTTGCTTGCTCGTCATCCTCGTGTGACTCATTGGAGGCTCTTCACGCTATTCAGACCGAGGAGACTCGTCTTCGTGGTGCGGGCTCACCGGTGTCTCCCTCGCCTTGGCGGCGCCTGCTCTACTCCTCCATCGGTGGCGCCTACTTCATTTGCCATCGGGGTGGAGGTCTTCACCGCACATACCGCAACAAAATGGCCATGTGGAGCGCTTCACACTGGAAGAAGAAGGATCTTGCTCGTCAAGTAACCGTCCTCCTAAGAACAATGGAGGCTCAGCGCTTCTCTCGTGAGACTCCTCCTCCGCAGACTTCGCTGGTTCCGACTCTACTCAGAAATTCTTATGCTATCAAGCGTCGCATGGTCGCCTCTACACGACAGTTCTACCGGTTCTGCTACTCGCCTTCCAAAGAGAGACCACCCTCCTTATCGTAACACACCATGGATTCTTGACTCGAGCTTCTTTTCATATGACATCCGATCCCACGAGTCTCGCATTCCATTAGTCCCCTTGTTGCTCCTACCACCGTGCGCACCGCAGATGGTACTTCTCTTCGTTGCGGTAGCGGCACTCTTTCGTCAGTCTCTTTTCATGTTCCTCGCTGTTTCTTATGTTCCTAAACTAACCATGCAGCTCATATCCGCCGCCGACCATCGATCATGGTTGTCGCGTTATTCTTGATTCTCGACTTTGTTGTGTTCAGATCGCCGACGGGCTCTAGTTGGGATCGCCCTCGCCGCCATGACTCTCGGCGTCTTTGGGAGCTTGACTGGCTTCATCTACCTTCCGCCGCCTCTGCCATCTCTCTGTTTCTCTCGGTTCAGATCCGCTGCTTCTTCTAACGGACTTTTGCTCGATGGCATCACCGCTTGGGTCATCTTTGTGGTTCACGTCTGTCTTCTTTAGTTCGTCGTGGTCTTTTAGGCTCAGGTCTGGTGATGCCTCTTTACACCGTATGGGTTGTAAGCTTGGCAAACAACTACAACTTCCCTACCATTCTAGTGAGTCTATCTCACAAATATCCTTTTGATCTAGTTCATTCGATGTTTGGGGTCCCCTCCTTTTGTTTCAAAAGGGGTCATAAATATTACATTATTTTTATAGGTGATTTTCTCGCCACACTTGGATATATTTTATGTCCTCTCGTAGTGAGGTTCTTCCATCTATAAGACCTTTGCCACTATGATTCATACTCGCTTTGATTCTCCCATTCGTGTTCTTCGTGCTGACTCGGCAGGGGAGTATTTGTCAGGAGCTCTTCGTGGTTTTCTTGCTACACAGGGCACTCTTTCTCAGTTTTCTTGTCCTGGTGCTCATGCTCAGAATGGTGTGGCTGAGCGCAAGCATCGTCATCTTCTTGAGACAGCTCGTGCTCTTATGCTTGCTTCCGCTGTTCCGCCTCATTTTTGGGCTGAGGCTGTTTCCACTGCCACCTACTTAACCAATATCCAACCTTCTTCTGCTCTTAAGGGTGGGATTCCAGTAGAGCGTCTTTGTGGCATGCCTCCTGATTATTCCGGACTTCGCCTTTTTGGGTGTGTGTGCTATGTTCTTCTTGCACCTCGCGAACGCACCAAGCTGACTGCTCAGTCTGTTGAGTGCGTTTTTCTGGGCTACAGTGCTGAGCATAAGGGATATCGTTGTTGGGATCCTATTGGTCGACGCATGCGGATCTCACGGGATGTCACTTTTGATGAGTCTCGTCCCTTCTACCCTCGTCCTTCTTCTCCTTCTACATCCCTTGTTGAGTCACTGTCTTTCCTGACTTTTCCTGATACTCCAGTTGTCACTTTTCCTCTTTCACAATCGGCGTCTCCTTTATCGCCGGTTCCTTCACCACCACCCTCTCCTCCACAAGTCTCTTCCGATATTGTTCCTTCCTATCCTCTATACTACACTCGTCGTTCTCGAGCTGAGGATTCTTCTGATGTGCCATCCTCTTCTTCTGATGAGCCATCTTCTTCAGTGCCTCCTCCCCGTTATGCTCTTCGTGATCGATACTATTCGCCTCCCGAGCGCCTTTGGCTTTGTTGGTGCCGCTCGCCGAGCCGACTTCTTATCGTGATGTTGTTATTCATCGAGTGGCAAGATGCGATGGCGGAGGAGCTTGTTTGCTCTCGAGCGACCGCACGTGGATCTTGTTCCCTTCCTCCACGTGTCCGGCCCCATTACATGCAAGTGGGTCTATAAGATTAAGACTCGCTCGATGGTTCTCTTGAGCGCCACAAGGCTCGTCTTGTGGCACGTGGTTTTCAGCAGGAGCATGGTCGAGATTATGATGAGACTTTTGCACCTGTGGCTCACATGACCACTGTTCGTACTCTCCTTGCTGTGGCCTCTGTCCGTGAATGGTCCATTTCTCGACTTGATGTCAAGAATGCCTTTCTTAATGGTGAGTCGCATGAGGAGGTCTATATGCAGCCACCACCGGGTATTCTGCTCTCGAGGGCATGGTTTGTCGGCTTGCCGCTCTCTTTATGGGCTTAAGCAAGCCCTCGTGCTTGGTTTGAGCGTTTTCTTCGTGATCACCGCACTGGTTTTTCCGCAAGTGCTCATGATCCCGCGCTCTTTGTTCACACTTCTTCTCGTGGTCTGGACTCTTCTCCTTCTATATGTTGATGATATGATCATTCATCGAGATGATTCTCGAGATATTGCCTTTGTAAAGGCTCGCCTCGATGAGCGCTTTCATGTCCGATCTAGGTCCTCTTCGATACTTCCTTGGGATTGAGGTTTCTCTACATCCGAGGGTTTCTTTCTCTCAAGAGAAGTATATTCAGATCTTCTTGATCGTGCTTCTCTCACCGATGAGCGTGACACCCGAGACTCCCATGGAGCTCAATGTTCATCTTCGACCCATCGATGGTGAACTTCTTGAGGATCCTACTCGTTATCGCCATCTTGTTAGGAGTCTTGTTTACCTTGGTGTCACTCGTCCCGACATTTCAGATCCAGTTCATATCTTGAGTCACTTTGTTTCGCTCCCACTCACTCCACTATAGTCATCTTCTTCGTGTTCTACGATATCTTCGGGGACTATTTCTCGCCGCCTTTTCTTTCCACGCCCAAATTTTTACTGACTCCAGCATACTCGATGCTACATGGGCTAGTGATCCCTCCGATTGTCGGTCTCTTTCGCTTATTGTGTTTTTCTTGGTGGTTCTCTCATTGCTTGAAGACTAAGAAGCTGCATGCTAGCTGCTCGAGTCCGAGGTCGAAGTTAAGAGCTATGGCTCTTTTGATGCACAGAGATTACTTGATTACGGTGGTTACTTGAGGATTTTGGTATTTCGCTTCTACACCAACTCCTCTTTTATCGATAGTACAGTGCTATTAGCATTGCTCGAGATCCAAAGAAGCATGAGCTCACAAAGCATATTGGTGTTGATGCTTCTTATATGCGGTCCCAAGTTCAGGATCACGTTGTGGCTCTTCAGTATGTGCCTTCAGAGCTTCAGTGGCGATTTCTTCACGAAGACACAGACTAGAGCCCATCATAACTTTATCTCTCCAAACTCAGTGTTGTAGATCCACCATGAGTTTGAGGGGGGGTGTTAAGGCAATATCTTGGTTACCTAATATAAGAGATTACTAATACCTTGTATAGGCTTTCCTTGCCTTGTATAGGCTTTCCTTGTATACTCTTGTATTCATGTATATATTCTGGCCATTGGCCTTATGATCAATACAAGTGCTATTCATAACAGGGTTATAGGGTATATGTCCTCGCTCACTTGGGACTGTATATCGCCACTCGCCAGTACGTATTTCCCTAAAATAAAGAGCGTATTTCCCTTAAAAAACAGAGTTTTTTTTTCCTTATGTGCCTTCGAGTGTACGTCGACTGATGCGTTGCTCCCACAGCGTAGGAGTAGGATGTTGTTCCCGGCACTCCAAGCCACTCCTGCACTTTGCAGACACACAACTGCCCTTTTGAAACTGTAAAGTGGGCCAGCATTGTTGGTATACGGCCTATTGATGTATACTTCAGAAGAAACAACAAAAAAAAAGCAATAGTATGGTACTATATGTACTGTCTCTGGTGACGAAAAAGAGCGACATTTGGGACATCCACGTGGCCCTAAAACACAACTTTTACAGCTGTTTCAAATATAATATATTTATAAAATCTAATAGAAAATTAAAATTATGAAAGTACTTTTCAAGACAAATCTACATATATTATTTGTATACATTCATTCTAAATATTCATATGATATTGATAGTCAAATTTTATAAAATTTAACTGTACACATCTAAAACGGCACTCTTTTATCGCTGATGTGAGCATCGATTATTTTTTCTTCGACAGAACAATGTCGCTGACTAGTAGTATGTATGTATGTGTACACACACATCTGGCTGAGCCTATTGAGAGTTCGAGACAAGGAGAGGAGTACACGGGACTTCACGTGCCCACACGGCACGAGAGTGATTCGTCGTATCCTAGGTGATCCGAGAAGTACAATTTCATTCTTCTTATTAAAATAAGAACAGTGCTCCAATGCATTTTCTTTTAATACAAGTTATACGTATCTTAAAATAAACGAAGTGATAAATAATTATCATCTATTATTCATTCATACTATAATATTTATACAACTGTCAAAAGAAAAAACATCGAAATACCTCTCTTAAAATAAATATTCGTGGTTTGCTCTTTTGCAAACAACCACTCACACTTTCCACCGTTTGGATTGCACGAATGATTGTTCGCACAAAATTGCACACGATGAAACCAGCGAAAACTTCAGAACTATGGAATATTTACTCTAAAATATTACGAAAGTTTCCTAGCTAGTGAAACCTTTGTCTCAAACCAGCCAAAAAATTTTTGCCCAACTAGCTAGGATACATCAAGTTTGCGGGACGTGGCCGTTTCAATATCTTGTAATACATTTTTTTTAGAGAATTTTATCATTCATTCATTAACATAGCCCAAATCATGCATGCAGGAAGTTTCATATAGAACTGCAAGAAAAGCATGAAACTCATGGGCTACTTCAATTCGATTTTTTTTGTCAACTCAAAAGGTACGAGTTTGAGTTTGAACACTTTTTAGATCTCGGACCAATAACAAGCTGAGTTTGAGCCTAACTAGTTCGCTAGATTTTAGCTTGAAAAAGTGCACATTCTAATATACCATATATTTTACTTCTGATAAACTGAAAAGAAATAATGATTTATAGTTACCTTATGTTGTTGCACCTAGCTTTTATCCACCAGTATGACATTTGAAAGTTACACTATCAATAATACAGGTGGCAATGTTGAAAGCATCTAGGCCTCCAATTCAAGTTGGTTTTAATAATTAATGACAATTATGATTAAATGGCTAATATTTTCTTTTGAGTATATTGAAAATAGGTTGGTTTGAAATTCGGCGACAGTGGAAGCATGAAAATGGTGAAAAAGAATATTAATGCGTTAAGACAAGATGGCCAAGGTATAAAATTTAAGTATTTTTTATAGCTTTTGCCGATCTCGGAATTTGGAGAAAAAGATCAGAATGCTAGGATAGGCGCCGTATTATTAAGAGGGCTCTTGGCTATTTGTTCGATGTTGGTAAAATGTTTAAAGGCTCAATTCATACACATTTGATCTTCCATGGTATTGCATTCAAGCAAAAACAAAAAGAGAAGAAAAACTTTTGTGAATAGGCTATTGGGTCAGAGAGGCCGATGCTACCAGCCCTGGCCTAGTACTACCGATCGGCAGTAGCACCGGCCCCTATTTTGTCTAGAAATTACCAAGAGGAGGTTTTCATGGCCAATATTGGCCGATGCTATTGGCCTAGCCTCGATGCTACTTGTCGACAGTAGCACCAGCCATCCTCTAGTGTGAAAATAATAGAAGGGGTGTTTTTGAGCACACAAAAAATATTTGAAGCCTGGTATGACCGGACCACCTCCAGTATTACCAGCCATTCAGTGTAACAGTCACCGACAACACATTAAATGCACTGTAGCAACTGTTGGCATTAGAGGAGCGGTGCTATCGGTCTAAGGGCGGTAGCACTAGATTTTTAGGGTATTTTTGATATGTTTTTAGCCAATGGCCATATTAGTTGGTGGGGGTTATAAATACCCCCACTTGCATTCTAAAGCAACTCTTGGACCTCATTGGTGATATTTGAGCTCTATATAGTCTCCAGTACTCTTGTGTGCATTAAATTTTTATTTTGATAGAGTTAAAAGCAATTCAAGTGTTGCATTTAGAGTTGAGCCTTTAGACACTTGATTTGACCTCAAGTAAGCGTCAAGACTTATTACTCTTAGAGGTTGCTATCTCCTAGACGGCTTGGAGGTGATTGTGCACGTGAGCTTATCGACGGAGATTGTGAGAAGCCCTGGCAAGTTTGTAACAGTCGGAGTTCATCACCTGGAGTGGGGAAGAACTACCGAATGATCGAGAGAGGCTCGTATGATTGGAGCCAGCTTGAAATTGATCAAGCTTCCTCAACGTGGATTAGGGGAGACCGGTAAGTCTCCCAGAACACGCGATAAATTTTGTGTCTCCCTCTCCTTTGTGGTTTGATTTCTTAATTCATGCGTGCAATTTATATTTCTAGTCTTTTGTTGTAGTATTCTTCTAACTAGGATTGTATCATTGCCTAAAATAGCTTGTTAGTGCACCTAGTGAGGCTTAGAACTTTTAGGCCTTAATTATCAAAAATTGTATTTATTGCTTAGTAAATTTATTTATCACAATTAGAGTTAAAAATTTTAAAAACCTCCTATTCACCCTCTCTAGTTGGTTATCCTTGATCCTACAAGTGGTATCGAGTTTGGACTTTTTTTAGGGCTTCACCGCTCTAGAGAGTAAGGATGACTAGTGATGGGGTATCCATAAACAAAGCACCATTCTTTGATGGTATAAATTATGCGTATTGAAAAAATGTATGACTGTTTATCTTAAGGCCACGAGCCCGAGCATATGGAGGATTGTAGATGAGAGGTTCGCAACGAGAGTAAATCCCAAACTCACAATGAAATAAGAAGAGCGAAATTCTCATCTAAATTCTCAAGCCACGAATACTCTATTTGGTGCTTTGAATGCGGATGAGTTCAACCGAGTGAGCATGAGCAACCTTGAAACCGCTCATGAGATTTGGACTATACTCTCAGAAATTCATAAGGGAACATCCGCAGTTGCTAAATTGCATTATCTTCGGATCAAGTATGAGAGTTTTATTATGTTACCCTATGAAAACATCAATGATATATATTCACGGCTAAATAATATAGTAAATGAGCTCAAAGGCCTTGGGGCGTTGATAAACGATTTGGATGTTGTTCGTAAGATGCTTGAGCTCTTTTGGACAAGCACGAGACTTTGGTGATGTTGTTTCTCAACTCACCGAAGTTACCAAGCATGACGCCAATGGGACTTCTTGAAAATCTCATCATGAATGAGCTCTACAAGAAGGACAAGGAAGAGCTTTTAGACCAAAACTTTTCAAAGAAAAAGAACATCGTGTTCAAGGTAAAAGCGGAGTCAAGCGATGAATCGCTTGATGAATCCAAAGAGGATGGCACTGAAGAGGAGATGGCACTCCTCGTAAGAAGAATTAAGAGATTTGAAAGTGCATCTAGGCCCCTCAAAGTGTTTTGGTGATTTATGGCAACACAATTGCGTATGCTAACGGTGCAAGTGAGATTCTATGCAGCGAGCAAGAAGATATCATTGATTGGAAAGGCGATTGGAGATCCCCACCTCTTTGAAATTTGAAAAGGCGGCATCAAGACTTCAGTTGTAAATCTTTTATTTTATTGAGTCTAAGGATAGCCGTACTATTAAGGGGGATACGACGGAAAATCGCTTCTAGGATATGCTTGTGCTCATAGGATGAAAATTGCATCTCAAAAGAATTTCAAAATCATGCATTTCCTTTAAAAAGATACTCCTGGCCGAGGAGGTCAGTCCGGAGTATCCGGACATTTAGTCCGACACTCGGAAAATGTCCGAGTATCCGGATCAAATCCGGATACTTCGAGCTTGGGTCCCGGTTGCTTTCTCTCTGGAAAGTCCGGAGTATCCGGACATTTAGTCCGGACACTCCGGGGAAATTGTCCGGAGTATCCGAAGATAATGTCCGGACATTCCGAGCTCACCCTCTCGGTTGGAAAAATGAGTTGAGTCCGGACACTCCGGACTAAATGTCCGGATAGTCCGGACTTTGCGCAGAATAAGGGTAACGGTTGGATTTTGGGAGCCCTATTTAAACCCTCACTCCATTTCTAACCGTTACCAACTCCATTCATTGCAGCATTCAAGTCTAGAGCTCACTCTCTCACTCCCTCAAGCCCTAGATTCTTTCTCCCACTTAAATCTTTGATTTGGTTTGTATCTTTGGGGAGAAAGAAGGGGATTCAAGTGCTTTGAGCTTGCTTGTTTGATTCTTGAGCACAAGTTTCATCCTCCAAGTTGATTTAGCGGCGTATTTATTACTCTTGGAGTTTGAAGGGTTCCTAGACGGCAAGGAGTCACCGGAGCCTCCAAGTCTTCGTGTGGAGAGCCCCGTGCTGCTTAGAAGGCTAGTCTCGCCTCCAAAAGGAAAGAGGCAAGAAGTGAAGACCGGCGAGTGCTTCAGGCAACACCGGAGGAAAGAGGTCAAGAGAGACCTGGCTTTGTGCCTCCTCAACGGAGATGTAGGATTCCCTTCAAGAATCCGAACTTCGGTAAAAAATCGTTGTCTTTGTGTTCTTCATTTGCTTGAGCTAGGGTTTGTGGTTCTTAAGTCTTTTGAAGCCCCGATCTACTTACTCATTGTGTTTGGCTCTAAATCAGATTTTTCTAAGGTACCGAGATTATTTAGAACATTTGTATTCAGCTAGATTGTTGAAAATTTGCAAGGATTTAAAATTATCATTTCGAGGTCACTTGTCCGGACACTCCGGACATTTACTCCGGACTATCCGGACAATTAATCCGGACAGTCCGGATTTCGTTCCTCGGGTGATTTTATTTAATTGCAAATTTTAATTACGCCTATTCACCCCCCCTCTAGGCGACATATCGGTCCTTTCAATTGGTATCAGAGCCAAATCTCCTTAGTTTGGCTTAACCGCTTGGAGAATCAATATGTCGCAAACAGGAGATAAGAATACCGAAGTCCATGACCAAGATAAGGACACCGGTGTTGGGGTTGCAATTCCATATGATTATCGTTCCCTCTGTGTCTCAAGCTCTTCCTCATATGTCTCCGTGCCCTCCGAGCGCCTCATTTCGACGGCACTCACTATGCGGCATGGAAACATAAGATGAAGATGCACTTGAGATCGCTTCACCCTTCTATTTGGAAGATTGTGCAAACAGGTTTCAAGCCTAATGATCCCGAGAATCTTACTCCAAGAAGATAAAGATCAACACTTCAATGACTTGGCAACAATGCCTTATTCAACGCCTACGAGTGATTCCGAATTCAACCGAGTCGATGGACTCGAGGAAGCAAAGGCTATTTGGGATAGACTCCTAGTCACCATGAAGGATTTCAAGTGTTCGTGAATCAAAGATAGAGCTCATTATTGGTGAGTGAGCTGTTCACATTGGAAGAAGGAGAGTCCTACAACAAGATGTTTGATCGGCTAATGGTGCTTGTAAATCAAGCAAAAGGTCTTGGGTGCACCGATTTGTCGACAAGGTCAGGTGAAGATTATACTTCAGCAGGATCACTCCTACCAACCGCAACCTTGTTCGGGCTTGATCCGAGACCGCCCAACTTTGACACTTTGACACCTCATGACGCCATTGGCGGCTCATGATGGATGAGATGATGGTAAAGGAAGCCGAGGTTGTGGAAGAACTCAAGTCGGGAAGAAGAAGGGCATCGCCTAAAGGCCGCCAAAATTTTGCGCCAAGTCAAGAAAGCACAAGTGAAGACGACGAGTCCAGTGGTCCATTGACAAATGAAGATATGGCTCTATTTGTGCGAAGATTCAACAAATTCTTCAAGAAGAAAAATTTCAAGCAAGGAGGTCAATCAAGGAACTATGGAAGAAAGTCAAAAGGGAGACACTCCACAAGAAGATGCTATTAATGCGCGAAACCGGCCATTTTATTGCCGAGTGTCCGCATAAGGAAGGAAAAGATGAGAAGTCTCACAAGAAGGATAAGTTCCGGGGCAAAGACAAGGAGAAGAGCAAGAAGTACAAGGGCAAGGGTCGTGCTTACATTGGAAAGGAGTGGAACTCCGACACCGACTTCAACTCCGATTCCGACTCAGAGTCGACGAGGAAGGAGGAATTGCCTCTGCCGCCATCGCTGTGTTTACCACTCAACAACGTCGAAGAGCCTCTTCGACAACTTGAGCGACGATGACGACAACACTCCTATGTGCCTTATGGCAAAGGGCACAAGGTATCATCAAAAGTCCCCACTCCTCCATTGCTAATGAATGTCTAGATGAGCACGATAGCGATAGTGATAATGATGACGTTAACACCGTGCTTAAGTCTATGAAAAACTTTGACATTCATAAATTAAATTTGCTCTTAAAAGACATTGAAAAATTGGAGAAAATTGTAGAACAAAAGGAAGCTACTCGAGGCTCAAGAGGATTTGCTCATCCTCGAAAAAGAAAAGAATCGCGAGCTAGAGAAGAGCTTATCTTTTAAAAAGAGCAAAATGAAAGATTAGTTGAGAATTCAAAATTAATTAAATCCGAGGTGATTAGTCTCGAGATCACCAATGCTTCACTCAAGAGAAACTTGCTAAGGCAAAGGATGCTTGCAAGGCTCTTGAGTTGAAGCTTGTTGATCTCAAGAATAGCCCTCCGGTCACCTCAACTATTAACTCCAATTCTTCATTGCCTTCAACGAGCAATGGATGCGCTAGGTGCTATAATGTCAATATTGATATTTGTACCACTAACCTTGAGACTTTGCAAGTACTTGCTAATGAAAATGAGAAGCTCAAGGAATGCTCAAGATGGACTACAAAAGTCCTATAAGGCTAGCAAGGGACTAGAGGAGTTCCTCGGTAAGCGCAAAGGTAACCCCATGAAGCATGGGCTTGGTTATGTCCCTCCTAAGGGCAAAGGAAACCACATTGTGGTTGCACCTTTGAACAAGCCCATTCACTTCGTAAAGGGGGAAGCAAACTCTAAATATAAGGCTCAATCCACTTTCTTTGCTTCATATGTGCTTAAGAGGACTAGCCTCGGTAGAGTAGTTGCTCATCATATTGGGGGTAAGCCCAAGAATGCTTCTAGTGTGCGATCTATTTGGGTCCCCAAATCACTTGTCACTAACGTGCGCGGACCTAAACAAGTTTGGGTACCAAAGAGCAAAAACTAAATTTCATTTTGTAGGCCTATATCTCCGGTGGAACAAGTTGGATCTTGGATAGCGGATGTACGCATCATATGACCGGAGAAAGGGCAATGTTCGCGCATTTGGAAGCCAATGGATCAAATAGTGAAAGCATCATTTTTGGCGATAACGGAAAAGGTGAAGTAGTAGGTTTAGGTAAAATCTTGATTACCAATGATTTTCATATAAATAATGTTTTACTTGTTGAATCTCTAAGCTACAATTTATTGTCCGTTGCACAATTATGTGAAGCGGGCTATAATTGTGTGTTTAGTGAGAAAGGGGTGGATGTCATTAAGAGGGTTGATGGTTCAATAGCCGTTAAGGGTCGTTTAAAGGGTAATCTCTATCTTATAGATTTCTCTACTGATAGAGTTAACCTTGAAACGTGCTTAATGGCTAAATCTAGCATGGGTTGGTTATGGCATCGCCGACTTGCCCATGTTGGTATGAGGAACCTTCACAAACTCATTAAGGGCAATCACATCCTTGGACTAACCAATATCGTTTTTGAGAAAGATAGGGTGTGTAGTGCATGCCAAGCCGGGAAACAAGTTGGAGCCTCTCATCCCGCAAAGAATGTGATGACCACCTCAAGACCGTTGGAGATGCTACACATGGACTTGTTCGGCCCGATCGCCTACATAAGCATCGGAGGAAACAAGTACGGGTTAGTTATTGTTGATGATTTTTCTCGCTTTACTTGGGTGTTTTTCTTGCATGACAAAAGCGAAGTCCAAGGAAGCTTGAAGAAATTCATGAGAAGAGCTCAAAATGAGTTCGAAGTGAAGATCAAGAGAATTGGAGGATAACGCACCGAATTCAAGAATACCGTGTTGAGGAGTATCTCGATGAAGAAGGCATCAAGCATGAATTCTCGCTCCCTATTCCCTCAATGTAATGGAGTAGCCGAGAGGAAGAATCGAACCTCATCGAGATGGCGCGACGATGCTTAACGAGTACAAGGTTTCCGACATATTTTGGGCGGAAGCCGTCAACACCGCGTGCTACAGCTCCAACCGATTATATCTTCACAAGTTGCTAAAGAAGACGGCGACGAAGCTCCTCATCGAAGAAGCCAAATGTATCCTACTTCCGGGTCTTTGGAAGTAAATGCTACATCCTCAACAAAAGGCTAAGTCTTCTAAATTTGCTCCTAAAGTAGATGAAGGATTTTACTTGGTTATGGATCAAATGCTTACGCATATCGGTTTTCAATAACACCACCGTGTAGTTGAAATCTCAAGGATTTAACATTTGATGAAACTAACGGTTCTCAAGTAGAACAAGTTAATTGTGATGAAATTGATAGGAAGAACCTCCATGCGAAGCAATCAAGAAATTGGCTATTGGGGAGGTAAAACCGTGGAGCAGATGCAATCCCGAGCACCCGAACCGAGTGTTCGGATAATGTCCGAGTATCCGGACAAAATCTCCGGAGTGTCCGGACTTAACCCCGGACATTCCGGACATCAGTGCTTCAAATGTTGATCCTCCCTCATCCATTCAAACTCAAGATGGTTCCAACACTTCTCAAGATGACAGAGGTCCGATTCAACGTATAAACGCAACAACCCCTCATCCGAGAGTTCATCAAAGCATACAACGCGATCACCCTACGACAACATACTCGGAGACATTAACAAGGAGTATCCACTAGATCTCGACTTGCAAATTTTTGTGAATTTTACTCCTTTGTGTCTTCTCTTGAACCACTTAAGGTAGAAGAAGCACTCCAAGATCCGGATTGGGTGATGGCCATGCAAGAGGAGTTAAACAATTTCGAACGGAACCAAGTGTGGAAGCTTGTCGAAAGGCCCAAGCAAAACGTGATTGGAACTAAATGGGTCTTTCGGAACAAGCAAGACGAGAACGGAATAGTGACTAGAAACAAAGCACGGTTGGTTGCTCAAGGCTTCACACAAGTCGAAGGTTTGATTTCGATGAAACATACGCCTCAGTAGCTAGGCCGAATCTATTAGAATATTACTTGCCTTTGCTACTCACCATGATTTCAAGTTATATCAAATGGATGTGAAAAGCGCCTTCTTGAATGGACCACTCTCCGAAATGGTCTACGTTGAGCAACCACCCGGCTTCGAAGACCCGAACCATCCGGACCACGTCTACTTCCTACACAAGGCTCTCTACGGACTTAAGCAAGCGCCGAGAGCATGGTTCGAGTGTCTTCGTGATTTCCTTCTTGGTCAAGGTTTTGTAGTCGGAAAGGCCGATCCCACTCTTTTTACTAAAAACATTGATAATGACTTGTTTGTTTGTCAAATTTATGTTGATGACATTATATTTGGATCTACTAATGAACACTTGTGCAAGGATTTTAGTAGGATAATGACTAAAAGATTCGAAATGTCCATGATGGGCGAGTTAAAGTTCTTCCTCGGATTTCAAGTCAAACAACTCAAGGAAGGAACTTTTATATGCCAAACGAAGTATATCAAGGACATGCTCAAGAAGTTTGGAATGGAGAACGCCAAGCCAATCAAGACGCCGATGCAAGCTAACGGGCATCTAGACCTCGACAAGGAAGGTAAACCGGTCATCCAAAAGGTATATCGTTCGATGATCGGCTCTTTACTTTATCTTTGTGTATCTAGGCCCGATATCATGCTTAGTGTGTGCATGTGTGCACGTTTTCAAGCCGCTCCAAAAGAGTGCCACATGGTGGCCGTAAAGAGAATCTTGAGGTATTTAGTGCACACTCCTCATTTCGGACTTTGGTATCCTAAAGGTTCATCATTTGAGTTAGTCGGCTATTCCGATGCGGATTATGCCGGATGTAAGGTGGATAGGAAGAGTACTTCGGGGACTTGTCAATTCTGGGTAGATCTCTTGTGTCATGGTCCTCTAAGAAGCAAAATTCAAGAGTCTATCCACACCGGTTTTAATATATAGTCTGCAGGGAGTTGTTGTGCGCAATTGCTTTGGATGAGACAAACCCTAAATGACTATGACCTAACCTATAATCATGTTCCACTTTTGTGTGACAATGAGAGTGCCATAAAAATTGCCAACAACCCCGTCCAACACTCCCGTACAAAGCATATTGATATCCGCCATCATTTTCTAAGGGATCATTCCACAAAAGGCGATATCGATATCCAACATGTGAGCACAAATGACCAATTAGCCGATATATTTACCAAACCACTTGACGAGAAGAGATTTTGTGAATTGAGAAGTGGGCTAAATATTCTTGATTCTCGCAACTTGGCTTGAGAAGTGCATGCCTTTGATTGATGCTTGAAAATGTTTTAGAAAAATTTATTTGGTCTTTTTCTTTGATCTTTTTCGTGTTCTTCGAAATCTTTGATCTTCGGATCTTGCCCAATGCTATGTGATTATGGATTGCTTGATTACATGTTCGCTAGTCATATTGTGCAAAGGGCCTTTAGGACTTCTTTTCTCAATTCTTCAAGTCTTTCACTCCCTTCAAATCCTTGAAATTCCTAATCCAATCCTCGAATGTCGGCCGACACCGGACTAATTGTCCGGAGTCTCCGGATAAATTGTCCGGAGTGTCCGGACTAAATGTCCGGAGTATCCGGACTGTGGTGGCTGTGGGTATTTAAGCCCGTGCGGGGGCACCTTTTTCTCTCTCCTTTCTCATTTGTTTCAACCGCATCTCCTCAAAATTTCGCCCTAGCCGCCGCCCTCCGGTTCTCCTCCATCTCCGGCGTGGTTCTCACCCTCCGGAGCCTCCGGATCAACCTTGGAGGGCTTGGGGAAGGATCTCCCTCATCTTTTCTTCGGTTTGGTGGTTCCTTCTTGCGGTATGACCTCGTTTTGCCCTAACTCTCTTTGATTCCTTAAAATGCCTAGGGTTAGGGCTCTCTTATTGAAGTACATTCATCTCTTTGGTTGTTCCTTGCAATGTGCTCTTAGAGATCTCTCATAGTTTGCAATCTAGATTTTTGGGTTGAAATCTGTACACCCCGGACTATCCGGATATTTTATCCGGAGTATCCGGACTATACCCCGGACACTCCGGAATAAATCCCCAGAGTATCCGGAGTAATTGTCCGGACAGTCCGGACTAAATGTCCGGAGTATCCGAGCTGTACCCCTCGGCCCAAAAATTTAAATTGTAGAATCTGTCTCTTTTTGAACTTTTTGTCACTCGAATCTTTGTCTCCTATCAGATGTCTACTTCCTGGGAGACTCGGGGGCAAGCGCCCGTCGGTTCTCCTCCTCTTCGCTGTTGCCTAGCTCCTTCCAAGAGGCACCGGCGATCTTGTCAGAAGATATCTCAAGGTCGTAAACCTCCTCATCGCTTCCTCCCGCCGCTCCGCTCTTCCACTCACGCCCTCCTCAAGTTGATCCCGAGGAGAATCTCACGACGAGCATCCTGCGGACGCCATGCAAGGCTTCGAGAGCGTAAGAAGAAGCATCATCAAGCAACTCGTGAAGCCATTGGTCCGTTGAAAAATATAAGCCCGTGGAGGTACATCGACAGATGATGCCACTCTGTGGTTGACTATCGTGGGGATCCGCAAGGGCAAGGCTATTGTTGCGCAAAGGAATAAGGATCCGCTTATGCTTCATCAGACCATATGTTGACAAGAGGTTCGGAACCGATTCCACTCGATTTTATGAGATGCAGTCTTCTTCCCATGGAGCGCCCAAAGGTCTAAGATGAAAAGAATTGACTGGCTTTACATGTCTGAAGCTCAGAATCCTGTGTTTGATGAAGTCATCCAGATTTGTGAGCGTCACAAGGTAAAGGATATTATGAGCTTTATGTACCCATGGAATGATGAGATTATCATGCAGTTCTATGCCACCTTGTACTTTGATAAGACGCACGATGCTATTTGGTGGATGACTGACAACTTGTGGTATGTGGCCACCAAAAGGACCTTTGCTAGGGTGTTGCATCTGAGGTCTGCTGATGGTGATGCTAAGCTGCATGATAAGAAAGTGTTATCTCCTGAGCAGCTTGAGGATTTATATGACTCGTCGCAGCACTTTGTAATGGGAACCATCAAAGGTCTCAAGCCAGTGCCAGCTGTCCTTCTCAGGTTGCTTCGGGTCACTCTTTGGCCCAAGGAGGGAGACGCGTCAGCCATCAGTTCGTATGTCCGGAATTTGCTTTTTCATATGGTTGAGCGCACTCATTGCTTTGACATCATGGATTTCATCTGGGAGGCCATCCGCTACAACTCAATGAGTAATTCCAGCAGCTGCGGGTACGCTCCATTCATCATGGCACTGATTGATCATGTTACAGGCCTCGACTTCGTGAAGGATGTGGAGCATGTATCCTCACAGGTCCGCCTCGATCGCCTCCTGCTGCTCCAGTGGAGAAGCGTCCCAGGGGTCGTCCTCCTGTGACTCGGTCTTTGTCTGGCTCGCTTCTCCACCAGCTCCAGCTTCCGCAGAAGCTCCTCCTCCAGCCCCGACTGCTCGAGCTCTCCCACGGAGAAGGTTCTCTCGACTAGCCGCGACACCATCAAGAGAATGCTCAAGTGCCTGCTTTGCTTATGCCAGATGTGTCTGAGCAAGTAAAGGAGACCTGTCGTGAGTCGCGTGAGCACCGCCGTGAGTTCCGCACCTATCGCCGCCAGCAGGTGAGGATCTTCCACCAAGAGCGAGTCCGAGGAGTCAGCTCATGTATCTACAGTAGATTCCGCTACTCGGCAGCTCTTCGACCTTCCTCGTTCTGCACCTCAAAGCCGGTCAATGGCGATGGCGGCAACAATGAGGAGGATTTACTATGAGCCTTCCGGCGATGAGGAGTGATCTTGTGCCGTAGTCTCTTTCTTTTTGGTGCCTTGATGCCAAAGGGGGAGAGAGAGTTGATTTGGCTCTTAGTTTATTTATTCGTCTTTGCTTTGGCCGAACTTGTGCTTTTGGTTGTGGTTGTGATCATGAACTAGTTTTGATGTCGAATTATTTGCTTAATATCAATTTCCCTTCCGTTATGCATTTGTGTGATATCATGTCATATCTACTTGTTATTGATTATCCTGTCATATTCTATCGTAAGCGATAATTTAGGGGGAGCTCTTGCACCCTTTTTTCTCTTAAATATGTGCATTTCTATCTCTACTCAAAATTCTCTAATGCACGTATTTAGGGGGAGCTCCACCCTTCAAGCATTTGGTTTTCCAAATGCTATATCATTTCAAACTTTATCCAAATTCAATTGTGTTGTCATCAATTCACCAAAAGGAGGAGATTGAAAGTGCATCTAGGCCCCTCAAAGTGTTTTGGTGATTTATGGCAACACAATTGCATGATGCTAATCTGCAAGTGAGATTCTATGCAATGAGCAAGAAGATATCATTGATTGGAAAGGCGATTGGAGATCCCCACCTCTTTGAAATTTGAAAAGGCGGCATCAAGACTTCAGCTTGTAAATCTTTTATTTTATTGAGTCTAAGGATAGCCGCATTATTAAGGGGATACGATCGAAAATCGCTTCTAGGATATGCTTGTGCTCATAGGATGAAAATTGCATCTCAAAAGAATTTCAAAATCATGCATTTCCTTTAAAAAGATACTCCTGGCCGAGGAGGTCAGTCCGGAGTATCCGGACATTTAGTCCGGACACTCCGGGGAAAATGTCCGGAGTATCCGGGGATCAAATCCGGATACTCCGAGCTTGGGTCCTCGGTTGCTTTCTCTCTGGAAAGTCCGGAGTATCCGGACATTTAGTCCGGATACTCCGGGGAAATTGTCCGGAGTATCCGAAGATAATGTCCGAACATTCCGAGCTCACCCTCTCGGTTGGAAAAATGAGTTAAGTCCGGACACTCCGGACTAAATGTCCGGATAGTCCGGACTTTGCGCAGAATAAGGGTAACGGTTGGATTTTGGGAGCCCTATTTAAACCCTCACTCCATTTCTAACCGTTACCAACTCCATTCATTGCAGCATTCAAGTCTAGAGCTCACTCTCTCACTCCCTCAAGCCCTAGCTTCTTTCTCCCACTTAAATCTTTGATTTGGTTTGCATCTTTGGGGAGAAAGAAGGGGATTCAAGTGCTTTGAGCTTGCTTGTTTGATTCTTGAGCACAAGTTTCATCCTCCAAGTTGATTTAGCGGCGATTTATTACTCTTGGAGTTTGAAGGGTTCCTAGACGGCAAGGAGTCACCGGAGCCTCCAAGTCTTCGTGTGGAGAGCCCCTATTGCTTGTGAAGGCTAGTCTCGCCTCCAAATGAAAGAGGCAAGAAGTGAAGACCGGCGAGTGCTTCGTGCAACACCGGGAGGAAAGAGGTCAAGAGAGACCCGGGCTTTGTGCCTCCTCAACGGAGACGTAGGATTCCCTTCAAGAATCCGAACTTCGGTAAAAAATCGTTGTTTTTGTGTTCTTCATTTGCTTGAGCTAGGGTTTGTGGTTCTTAAGTCTTTTGAAGCCCCGATCTACTTACTCATTGTGTTTGGCTCTAGATCTCAGATTTTTCTAAGGTACCGAGATTATTTAGAACATTTGTATTCAGCTAGATTGTTGAAAATTTGCAAGGATTTAAAATTATCATTTCGAGGTCACTTGTCCCATTACTCAGGACATTTACTCCTGACTATCCTGACAAATCCGATTTCGCCTCGGGTGATTTTATTTAATTGCAAATTTTAATTACGCCTATTCACCCCCCCTCTAGGCGACATATCGGTCCTTTCAAGATTCATGAAGAGGCGTTCAAACTCAAGTGCCTCTCAAAAATTTAAGAAGAGATAAAGCTCAAGAACAAATCTATATGCAAACCTTCATTGTCTCAAGAAAAAGGACGATAAGAACAAGTCGTCCAAAAAGAAGGAGGTCTTCTAATGAAAGAAGAAGATTGAAAGACCATATGGAGATGTATCCTTGATGGTAGTGAGTAATTGATGTGGATGAGCATGTTATGCTTGAGTTTGAATTTGATTTGAATTGGATTTTAATTTGAAGCAATTTGAGAGTTGTCAGGCCAAGAGCAGTAGTACCGACCTAGGAGGGCGGTAGTGCCGGCCCTACGGTAATACCGGCCAGGAAAGCGGTAGTTATTTTTCAGATAGAGGGTCTTTGCTGGATCTTCAGGGGAGCTGCACTACAGGCCCCAGGGGCAATAGTGCCAGCCTATTGAGCGAATTTTGAAACTTGAATTTTTAAATTGTATGAGATTTATTGCATATCATTTTAGGCAATGCTATGTGATATGTTTCCTTGTTTTTGATGGTTGTAGGATGACGGTGCTAGGTCATGGTGAGACGGAGGATGATCAGGACTAGGCGAGGTGTGTTGGAGGTCTTGACAGTCGATGATCACCGGAAGATGACCAGAGACGGAGTTGTTGCAAACCTAGATGACAAGGAATGGATAAAATGTTATCTAGTAGCTACTCGAATCAAGGAGGGCCATTAGATCACGATCTAGAAGATAGAGTAGTAGGTCTAGTTAGTATGTTTTGAGAAGCGTACAAAACTAGTTATGGTTGTGGATTTCGGGTTAGCCCATGTATGAGTGAGTGAGTTAATCCTAGACCTTGAGGGTAATCCTTAGGGTAGAAAGAACTGATCTAAGGGTGGAGGATGACTCAAGAGTAGTATGAATAGAGGGGTAAGTGTAGCCTTTCTACTCTTGAAGGTTTTTGTACTCCTTTGAGCTTTGCCTACTTTATTGTGAGGCTTTATAAACCTCCCTTCCAAAAAACGAAAACTTCATTTACTCATCTCTGAATTTACTTTCCGCATTTACATTATGTCTTTAAATTCTAATTTACATTCTTACAATTTACTTTCGACACATTTGGATTTACCTCTCCTCCTTCTAAATGCTTGTGGATCTTATGCCAAGGATGAATGATTGACGGATGAGTCTTCTTCAAATCATATCCCAATCATCTAGGTAAATCTCGTGTTCTTCCTTGTAAGAAACCGATCTTTTGTTCTTGAGATGATCATTCTTAGAAGATCAGGTTTTTGGTGTTCTTGTCTTGTGTTCTAGCTTACAATGACATGTGGGAAGGTATCTAGGATCATATTGATCATAAAAAACCCATGAGCTAGCTAAGGGCCAACTTTTTGTTCTTGAACCCGTTCTTATGCACTCTTCTATAAATTTAAAAAAGGTCATAACTTTGACATCAATCCTTGCAATTGAATATTGGAATAGGTTCCTGACATTCATAGGAAGGTATCCACAAATTTTCACAAGATTTGGATCAGCCGATGAAAAGGTCATCAATTTTTCTTTTGAGTCGGGCTGATTTTTACTATTCATCATGCTAATTTTCATTGTAGTGCTAGGCCAAAACGCGATAGTTCCAGCCTCTGCAGTGGATTTTAGGATATTTGCTTTCTCTGCATTGTCTTTTTGATGTGAGGATATTGGTTGGATTGTTTTGAGTGGGGGACAGTTTTATTTTGGGATCATTCACCCCCTCTGATTGCCATCTATGTCCTTTAAAGCTCTTGAAGAAGCTTCACAAAAATGGCAAGGCGAGGCACATATTGGAGAGTGGGATTCCAAAGAAGAGTATTCAGACTCCGACTCATCCGAAGAAGATACACCCTCAAGGAAGAAGGGTCTCACTGGAGTCACCATTAAAGAGGCCTCTTCACCATTCATTACTCTTTTATATCTCATGGCAAAAGGAGAATTTAAGGTAAAATCCTATGACGATAATTAACATACTTTTGATGAGCTCATGGATATGTTTGAGGATTTGAATAAATACCTCGACAAAGAGATATCAAAACATAAGGTCTTAAGAAAAGAATTTCTCTCCCTTAAGGACTCTTATGATGTGCTAAAGGAGCCTCATGAGACTCTCCTTGCCAATGGGCACTCAATGCCTTAAATTGATTATGGCATTATTTGCAATATTATTGATGATATGCCTAGTTTAGAAATTGCCAATTGCTTGCTTCGCACTTCTCCCCTTCTATGTCTAGCTCCCAATTCAATCCTTGTTTGCACAGGGCTATGGGCCGTACCAAGGTTGTAATCCCCATGGCCAGTCTTTCTCGTTGCGAGGAACTCCAAAACATTCTCGGCAACACACCGCCCGCCCCTTACTCTAGCCCCCCTAGAGGTGCTATTACCACCACCGTGCTCATACCTGCCATCTGTCCGACTCATAAATTCTGCCCCCGTCCTAGAGGCAACCATGACATGCTAGAGTTGGTCCTCCTCATCAGCATCACTTCTGTACTCTAAATATGCACTTCTTCTCGACGGGAAATCTGCAGCTATTGCTTTTTTTGAGCCTCTCGTCCCTCATGCCCTTCCTCTTATCATTTATCTTGCCTAGGTCACCCTAAAAGTACTCACGAACCTCCTTAGGAACTTGATTACAATGGACGACATTCGTACCGTACCCTGCCAAGTAGTGCTTCAGTCGAGTTGAACCGCCTCCTTTCTTCTCTTGGTGATAGTACTTACATCAAAATTCGGTCCCTATCTTGTCATCGTGCTCCCACACAATGTCGCCCTAATCTGCCATCTGCTAATACAAAACAACAACTAGTCAGTTCATACAAAACACCAAGTTAATGTGAGTTCTTGCTAAGAACTTTATGTATGTGCTAGCAATAAAAGGTATTACATCAGTGAATGCTAAGAACTATATGTACATGCTAGCAATAAAAGGCATTACATTGGTTCTTGCTAACAAGTAACAACTATATGTATGTGATAGCAATAAAAAGTATTACGTCACTGAATGCTAATACAAAACGTCAAGTTAATGTATGTGCTTGCTAACAACTTATAAAAGGCATTGCATCAGTGAATGCTAGCAATACAAATTTTCACAATCCTTGCCTAAATTATCATCTAGTATTCATACAACATCATCCATTAATCCATACATGCATCTACCGATTCATGAATAACATACATGCATCTACCGATTCATCCATTCATGCATCTACCCATTCATCTAACCCACAATCACACTAACCCTAACCATATCCTATTGTACTGTACAAGGCTGCAATCGGACAACCAAATTCAAAATGAAAATACATCATCTACTGCCATTCATTCACATCTTCTACCGCCATCGGACCAAGATCACCAACAAATATGCCCTAACATAATCACCAACAAACATGCTCTACTGCCACCAAACCAATATGAAGAACACGCATAATCTAAACTTGTCAAACTCTACAATCTACATAACTAGTTATGTGCCCGTGCGTTGCAATGAAAACTCAATTTGCGATAAAAAAGTTTATTTGCAAAGAGCACCACCAACAGTGGCAAAGGTGGGTAATTAAAGAGCAGTGGCACAGGTGAGTAATTTTGATGAAGTTACGTAGGAAGAAACTCTCACTTTATATAGTAGAGATTTAACATCACATGAAAAAAGGCATCAATTATCAGTCGATTTAGATCGATTATTGCTTGATTTATGTCAATTATCGCTAGGGTTTGGTCAAAAATCGACACAAGTAATGTATTCCTAGCGCATGTCGATTATCAGTTGGGGGAAGCGATTTTTGATGCTTACCGGTCGATTATCGAGCTCTGGTGGCGAGAAGATGGCAAAGAAGTGAAGGATCTAGACAACAACGCCAACGATGTGAGCTCGATGCGAGAGTGTCAAGTGCAATGAATGTGTCCTAAGCTTCATGGAATGGGTTGTATAACATGTGACAGGTTGTATAGCGTGTGAATTTTAAGTTGGCCAGACCGGGCCTAGTACTGTTTTCTTTTTTTACCTTTTTCAATTATATAAATTCGGTTTTGTGTCAAAATGTCTCAAAATTTGGGTTTTTCGAATCATTTTGATGTTGGATGTCACAAATCTATCTATTCATACTAATTTTAGGGAAATTTAGGACAAATTTTTTGAATTTGAATCGAACTGGTTTGCTGACCAATTTCAAAAGTCGTATTGGCTCGATACGGTCAATTATCGTGGTTTTCGGTTGATTATCAACAATAAAATAAACTCTGGGACAAAAGTCATATTGGCTCGATACGGTCAATTATTGTGGTTTTCGGTCGATTATCAACAATAAAATAAACCCTGGGTTGGGGAAAAGAAATGCTAGCAGTTCATTTATCAAGGCAGCTTTACCAAAGTCTTTCCACTTTGTTCAAGGCAATTTTATAGACATTTTCGGATTCTGGTTTGTAAACTTTATCGCTGTTTGGGTGTACGGTTCACACGTAATTTTTCATCGACAAATTTGTGCTTTCGGTCGCCGAAAATCTCAATCCTATTTTTGCTTTCAGTGGCAATAGAAGTAAGCAGGATTTATAGTCTGACCAAGGAAGTAGCATACCACTTTTAGCCTGCAGGAAGTAGAAGAATACATGATAGATATACAGCACGTTTTACACAAAATGTTCAATGATCGACCAGATTTTACACACTGCCAATGGTTAAAAGCACCTACTTCTATGATCCAAGTACTAGATAGTATACATAGTAATCCAAACATATATTACATCAATCAAGGGAAGTTTCACATCTTTCCTGATTATCACATGGTATGCACAGGCCAGACTCCAGAGGACTAATAAGATCTTACGCCTTTTTAGAGGTATGGATGGCAGTCACCGTAGAGACCATAGAATCAACACCGCACTTGTTCTGGACATGCGGACCCCTGCAGATCTTGTAGTATCCGTTCTCACCCCAGTTCTCGCCCCACGAGTTCTTTATGATCCAGTAGGGCTTTTCCTTGAACCGGATCGGCGCGTAACCAGCCGATCCATAGCCAACCAGGAGAACACCATGATCAAGGTGCCTCCCACAAATGTATGGGCATGAGACACCACCGATGTATGTCTGCATGAACACTGCATTGATACCAACTGCATGAAAGAAAGTATGCATCAGCAACAGTAATTTTCCTTGATATCCATAGGCGAATTGCTAACAGCGGACGATGAAATGAACAAATATTCAAATGCTTTTCATCCTTACTTGCAAGGGGGCCATGTTTCACAAGGTTAGCAGCAATTTGATCTTCATTGACAGAGACAACGCTGAAATTTTTGACTTCAGCAACAATTTTAGACTTGTCAAACTTGCAGGTGCTGTCCCTCCCGGTGTAAGGGTAATCCTTCTCGCTCTCTAGACCGCCAGCTTTCAAGAGATACCTGAAAGCTGTAGTCATCAAGCCGCCATTGCATCCTGCATCGCATGAGCGTGGTTCTGACGGATCACACTGCAAATTCATAACAAGAGCATGGCATATATTAGGTGCATCCTTCAATGAAATCAGAAATGAGAGGCCAGCAGGAATAAAATTAATACTATCAATACAAGAGAAATGGTTTGCAAGATGTAGGAAAATTAAGTCTCAGTATCATCGACCAGACAAATGACTATTTAAAATGGCTGAAAAGATTATAAAAGAAACGAGTATACAGTTCGCAGATACTGAGAAAATTTAGTGCAATTGGTTATTGGAACCTCACTGAGGGTGAAAAGTTTGTTTTAGGTCCCAGCTATTACATTCCCCAAAAGGCTGTTCCACATTATTTTTACTAATTCTGGTGCATCTCTGATAATCGTGATTCCTCCATTTGACACTATTGTTGCTTAGAGTTAATATGTAAACCTTTTCTTTTCAATCCCTAGTCAAAGTATCATCTGTTTGTTCTATCCCTCAAAAAAGCAGCCATCATCTGCTTTCTTCAGTTTGATACAGTTGGTACTTAGGCTTACAGCCAAGGAAAAACTTTCTGAGGTCTACACTTTCATTGACTCTTTTAACTATTATACTACAGAGTGGATAAGATCCAACCTAATTCAGTAGATCCATTTCAAATTGGTGCAAACACAAATTATAGGAAGTGAGGACGAACTGAAACCCCAACTTTCTTCTAGTCATCCATTTATTTGCTTTCAGAACAAGGCAACAAGATAACTCACAAGAATATCCTTGCATCATCCTTTTAGCCCAATCACACAAGAATGAAGAATCCGTAATAGAACTTTTTTACATAATCAAAGATAGCAATTATGCGACAGGAAGCGAGACTTTGATGTGCAAAGAAGTAGATACCTCGTGGTCGCAGTCGACCATCTGCTGCTCGCTGAGCACCTCCATCTTCCCGGTGGCGAGGTAGTTCGCCCCCTCCAACGCCCCCGACGTGCCGAACGACCAGCACGACCCGCACGAGCCCTGCAGCAAAAGCATCAAAGAAACCAGATCGAATCGAATCGAATCCACCGATATATCCGTCGGTACATCCAGGAAAAGCAGTTCTTGAATCCTCAAATCAAGGCCGCACCTGGTCCTTGACGGGGCCGACGGCGCCGTGCTCGCGCCAGTCGAAGTCGGTGGGGAGGCCCTCGGTGGGGAGGATGGGCGCCTCGTGCGCCGAGTCGGCGACTTCCTTCAGGAAGCTCCGGCGGGAGCGGCGGAGGCCGAGGAACCGGGCGCGGAACTCGTCGGGGGTGAGGTCGGAGAACTTGGTGACGCCGTGGACCGCGGAGGGGTCGACCTGCTGGTGGCGCCGCGCGCGGCGGAGGTTGGCCTTGAACACGGACAGCCGGTACGCGTGCTCGTCGGCGTCCCCGTACGACTTGCCGAACCGCCGCACGAAGCTCGCGAAGTGCGCCTCCGCGTTCAGCTCCAGCTCGTTCTCGTCGCCGCCGCCGACCACCTGCTCGATGAGGGGATTCTCGGCGGCGGACGCGCCGAGGCCCGCCGCCGAGGAGAGCACGGCAGCGGAGAGAAGGAGGACGCCGGTGAGGAGGCGGCGGGCCATGATAAGTTGATATTATTTTCTGCCGTTTCTTGTGTGGCTTTGGTTTGGTTGGCTGCTCTGTTTACTTATATTCGAGTCGGTAGCATTTCCGTTGCTTGCGTGGTTGCTTTGGCGACAACAATGGCGATGGAGTATCAGTATGAATGAATTCTCTGATAAGGACGTTAATGGCGGAAATGTAGAGAGACGGGTAGCAAGGTGATTCAGTCACTCAGCTGGGGAGGTGTGGTGATATTTTCTGCCTGCACACTGAGGCTATTCACAATGCATTATATCTTCTTATCATAATATTCAAAACTGCCATGTCATATGATATTATAGAAGATACAACTATCCCAATGCATAGTATCATGGATTATTTTTTAGTCCCCACAAGATAATTAAATGCTAGATGTGTATGAGAGTATGAATTGTAGGTCACTTAGATTATTCAAGTTTCAATGTCTATGATTTCGTGTCCAAGTGGTATCTTCTTTAAGATACAGCTTTCTTCTCTCCTCTCTTAACTCTCTTGCCACATCATCGAAAATACTTATGTGGCATGCATTAAATGGGTATGTTACCATG
This sequence comes from Guadua angustifolia, assembly GCA_036346375.1. Lineage (NCBI taxonomy): Eukaryota > Viridiplantae > Streptophyta > Magnoliopsida > Poales > Poaceae > Guadua > Guadua angustifolia. Next base: position 427,752 of record JAYEVE010001014.1, on the reverse strand, counting down.
TACTGAGAATAGCCTGATTATACACTGGGGATCTGAACATCCTTGTTGATTTATGATCCAAATTCAGAAGAAGGCTAACTTCTGTCGGAGCGGAGCGGAGGCCCGTCGCCGGAAGGCTTGGGCCTCCGCATCCTTAATTCTTAACCTAGGTCACCGCCTATATATATTCATCTTGTAAGCCGTCGCGAGTCCTTCTCCGGTGATTATGTAAACACTCCCGAAATAGTGAAGTTTTGCCGGCCGGCGTCCGTGGTTTTTACCCTTCTCATTGGAGGGGTTTTTTCACGTTAAATTCTTATGTCTCGATCTGTTTTTGGTTTTGATCTACTTCGTTTCTTGGTTACGTGTCGATTTGCTAACAATCCTAATGTATATATCGATGCTTTAGATTAGGAAAAGGTAGAGATTTCTTTTTCCATCTGAGTTGCTGATTATCTGATTCGGCGCATGCAGATTAGTCCCGCTCCCGTAATTTGAAGGTGCTAGGAGCACTGCTATACATACAAGTGCGTGAAATTTGGATGGATTTGCTTGTCTTCACTAATTGTTTTAGAGGTTATGGTAATTACCAGGTGATTGTTTTTCTTCACAAAGAAAACTATGCCGCAGGAGGTGACCGTAGGATGCTACTACTATGAATCAGGCCGATGTCAAATGATAATGGTAGCAACATGAAGGTTGGCAGCAATGGAGGAGGATTGTATCGGAGCCTAAGGGTAGCCAGAGCCCACAGGTATGGGTGGAAAGCGGTGGTGGAAGTATAGCACAAGCCTTGATAGTGGCAGAGGCACACTGACATTTTTTTTACGGTACTTTAATTGTAAGTATATGTCGATCAGCAAAGCCTATGATCTAAATTCATTCAAAATTATTAAATTTAAGTATATATTTTTTAAATTATGTATTTTATTTGAATTGTTATTGATAGATATATACGCTAAAACTGAATTTTTTGAAGAAAAAAATATATCCAAATTTAACTCAAATTCATGCATTTAAAAACATGGTGTAAAGAATTATTACATAGGAAATAAAAAAGGTGGTAGTGGGGTTCATGTACCTCCCTTATCCCCTCTCCTCATATAAGAATTACGTGATGACACGTAGATCTTCCTAAAAAGACCTCTAGTAAAAAGCAGAAAAAAATTAATTTATCAACAAACAAATACAACCTTCCTAAAAAATTCTCTGACACTAACAAAAATAGAAAAACAGGAAAACTCTATTGAGCTCACCGCAGAGCCAAGCACATGAAAGTGAGACACTGCAGAGCCAAGCACATGAAAGCCGACGAAAACAGCTTCGCAAAAATACCGACGAAAATAAATTTGTTTTTGTCGGTTGGTGGCTCTAGCTGACGAAAAGGTCTATATTGTCGTCGGCTTGGGTAGGGCTGACGAAAATATATTGTTATAATCATCAGCCTGTCGAGCGCCGATGAAAATATTTTGGACCGACGAAAAAATATCGTTTTCCTGTAGTGCAACGACGTAGGCTGGAAAGGTCAATCTCGATAAATATCGTGTAACACTCAGGCACTCGCACTCCATATGCCCTGAGTGTCATTTTATCATACTTTCAACTATTTTAATACCTATAATTTCAGCAACAACAATTAATCTCTTTTATTCATTGAACATCAACTAAACAATTTTCATATGAAATGACGACGTAACAAATAACAGTGACCAGGAACAAGAACATTAATAATAAACTTGGAACTACACGTGCTTGGGAACACCCAAATCACATGTGTCGGGGATTGGCTATTGCCCGTAAACGTCCATTGGAGCCCGGTTAGTGTCGACCATGCCCCTGCCCGGGCATCGTCCCCACGCAGGGTCCCCCGAGTGTCCCGACCTTCGTCAAGCATCCCTCGAGTATCTGCACCCGGGCATGCACAGGCTCGGGGTCCCGACCTTCTTGGCGGGTCAGCGGAGCGACCTCGAGTCTCCCAAAAGCCGGGCATGGTCTACGAAGAAGACGCGGCATTAATTGTGCAGCCACACGTGGTCTGCGCGCCCGCCATCTATGCAAACTATACCCACGTCGCATGGTGCCCGGCGGGTGGCACGGCTCTGACTTACGCACGTCCGAAACGATGTGCGCCCCTGTAATAATCGCTTTGCGCTGTAATCCCTATAAATACCTCCTCCCGCGAAGGACTGGGGGTCAGGCAATTCACCTACCTTCAGCATTTGTATGCATAACACATTGTAACCCACTTTCAGATATCAACTCAAGCACTGGACGTAGGGTTATTATCTCCCCGGCGAGAGGCCCGAACCAGATAAAAAAATGACCCCCTTGCCTGTTGCGGTTGTCTGGCAACCCCATTTCGTAGTTCGGTAGGACTTCGGACGCTATACCCCTCGCGGGAAAGGGCCTTAGGTTGATCCCTCATTCAACAAGTAAGCTCGGCGGGGGACCGGTTCCCGAATCGTCGACAGCTGGCACCGTCCGTGGGGATCGACTGAGTCCTTTCGCGAGGAATCCCTGAGAATGCCGAACTCTCAGGACAATCAAGACCTCTGCGTCTTCGACGACGTAGAGGACGACGATGAATACTACGCCAGCGATGGCGTGGGTGGTGCGGCCAACCCAGAAGGCCACACTGAAACCGAGAGTCTTTCCCTGGTGGCCGCAGCGCGAGAGCGTTTCCTCCGCTCACGGCCAGATACCCTCGCTCGCGAGGAAGAATCCGGCGACCTCCGTAACGGTCGGGGCGCTCCCGACCGTCTCGAGTTCAGCCAGGGGACCACGGCGTACGACACCACCTCGGCATCGCACACGCGGTCCTAGTGCTCCCGCAGCGTCAACATGGCGGGGAGAGAAGGCGATCAAGAGGAGCGGCAGTCTCCAGCAATTTCTCCCCGTCGCCAGCACAATGCTGGCGAGGATCTCTCGGGGTTGTTCGCGGGCAGGAACCCGGTGATCATCCACCGCCAACCTAGTGCGGGCGCGGGCACCGGGGCTGGGGATCGGACCCGCGAAGATCCCAGCGAGTACCATTCCCCGGAGCACGTGCGCGACCGCCCTCGAAGGTCACCCCCCGTCGCTCCCCAGAGCGCCGAGCGCCTTCGTGCCATGGCAACAGTCGTGCGCGGTCTCCAGAACTTCTCCAACCAGGCGGACCTAGCGGCCATGGGGGCGCTCGTGGCGGAAAACCTAGAAAATCTCGCCGCCGATATAGGCCTCCCAGGACCGCCTGGTGTACAAAGGCCCCGGAGTGTTTCCCGGGACCATAAGCACCACTCCCCGGCTAGCGCCTCCCGAAGTCTTGCTCGGGAGGGCCGCGGGAAGCAACACCGGCCCCGCGAGGACGTCCGGAGCGGTTCCCGAATGGCCTCTCGGGCTTGCGAGCATACTTCGTCCGCCCGTGAGCAGTCCGAGTGGTCCACCTCGAACCCCCCGTTGTCGCGCCAGCAGAGGGGCGTATTCTCTCGCCTCACCCCCTGCGCGAAGGACCGCCTGGGCCCTAGACACAGTGATCACCATGCCCGGAGGGGTCGCCACGATGGCCCGGCGTTCGGGTGCCGAGCATTTTCGGCGTCCCTCTGCGATGTCCGGTGGCCGAGCAAGTTCAAGCCCGGCCACATCGAGCGGTTCAATGGAACTCAGAACCCTGACGAGTTCCTCTCGATCTACTCCACTGCCGTCCTAGCGGCCGGAGGGGACGAGGGGGTTATGGCAAATTACCTCCCCACCGTCCTCGATGGCTCCGCCCGGACATGGCTCTTCAATCAAAAGGAGGGGTCAATCCGCTCATGGAGGCAGCTCTCAGAATCCCTCCGAGCCAACTTCCAAAGCTGTTATACCCGACCAGGCAACGAGCGCGACCTGGAAAGGCTGATCCAGACGGACAAAGAAACTCTGCGGGAGTTCGTCCAGAGATTCATCAAGGTGAGGAACTCCATCCCGAGCATTTCGGATGAGGCGGTCGTCCGGGCTTTCAAGTTTGGGGTCCGTGACGTCTGCCTCACTCAAGACTTGGAGATCCACCCCGACCTGTCGGCCAACGAGCTGTTCCGTATGGCCGACCGCTACGCGAACGCCGGCGAGGCCGTGCAATGGAAGAGGATGATCGACGAGGGCAAATCGCCGCCCAAAGGCTGGAAGGCCCTCGACAAAAAGCACTCGGACTCCGTCGACAAAAGATCAAAAAAAAAGAAAAGTCGCGCCCGGGCGAGGTGGGCCGTGCTGACCGCCATTCGGCGTGCTTAGCTCGCTTTCGGCAGCCTTGAGGGCGGGCGGGTCGCCACCACGCAGCGCGGACGACCAAGATAATAACGACTAGGACCGCGACGACCAAGATCGCGACGGCCAAGGTCACGACGGCCAGGAGCACGGAGCGGGTGCCGCCGGCGTCCCACCGCCTGTTCCATCGGTGGCGGTCACGACCTTTGCAACTACCGGACCTGGGCGTACCGCCTGGAGAAATTCTACAACGGCGAGGGGCCCATGCCCGTGCTGCCGGAAAAAGGAGACGGCGGCAAGGGCAAGGGTCCCGTGAACGACGACGACGACATGAGTTACCAGGAGCCCCATAACCACATAGCGGTCATATTCGGGGGCTCCTCGGCCTACAAGTCCCGAAGGGATTTGAAGGAGGCCGCGCGGGAGGTTGGTCACATCGCAGAAGGCAAGCCACCCGTGCAGCAGCTCAAGTGGTCCGAGCTGCCCCTCACTTTCTCCAAGGATGATTGTCCCCTTAGAATGACCAAACCCCAGAGGCTCCCGTTGGTCGTGAGCCCGACCATCAACAATGCCAAGGTCAGCCGGGTTCTCATTGACGGCGAAAGCTCTTTGGATCTCATATCCGCCACGGTCTTGGACGAGATGCAAGTCCCTCGCTCCAAGATCAAGAGCATAGCCGTCCTATTTTTCGGGATTGTCCCCGGCACCTCGATCAAGCCTCTTGGCCAGATCGTTTTGCCCGTGACGCTCGGGGGTCTCACGAACTTCCGAACCGAGCTAATCAACTTTGAAGTCATTGACTTCAAGTCGGCCTACAACGCCATCCTGGGCAGGCCGTCCCTCTCCAAGTTCATGGCCGCTACGCACCATGCCTATCAGTGCCTGAAGGTCCCCGGACCAAAGGGCGCTATCACTGTTAAGGGCGACCATAGGGCAGCCCTGAACTGTGACGAAAAGTCACTCGACATGGTCGGGCAATGCCTCGGCCATGTCCCGAAAGCAGCGTCAAGCACTCCGTCCTAGAATTGCCCTCCAGCCTGGAGGAGAAACCAAGGCGGTCCCTCTGAGCGAGGCCGACCCGTCCAAGGTCTTCCATCTGGGATCTTCCTTAGATCCCAAATAGGAACTCGAACTCATCACTTTCCTCCGGAGGAACGCGGACATGTTCGCCTGGGAACCGTCCGACATGCCCGGAGTCCCAAGGGAAGTGATTGAGCACAAAGTAGCTGTCGGCCGATAAAAGACACATGCACCGAAGCTCAGGCGATTTTCCCCGGAGAAACAGGCAATCATCCGGGAAGAACTCGACAAACTCCTCAAGGCTGGCTTCGTCAGGGAGGTCGAGCATTCGGAGTGGCTGGCAAACCCGGTCATGGCAACCCTATTTCGTAGTTCGGTAGGACTTCGGACGCTATACCCCTCGCGGGAAAGGGGCCTTAGGTTGATCCCTCATTCAACAAGTAAGCTCGGCGGGGGACCGGTTCCCGAATCGTCGACAACATGCTTCTAGAAAACAACTTATCTTTTTTCTTACCTTTGAGGACGCCACTGATCAGAGAACAAAATCAAGATATAATCAAATGCCATAATTATTATTTGATAAACCTAGCTAAGTTCACACAATACTGATTCCACTAAAATTATTCTATGTTTGAGACTATCTAAATTATTCATGACCCAAGAATGAATAAATTCTAATTATCATAAAAGTGGATAATGTAGAGACAGTGGCGTGATTTTGCTACTCTCCTTCCGTGAATGTCGGCATCATTGTACCTAAAAAACATTAAATAAATAAGTGTGAATCTTAGACTCAGCAAAGTACATCATAAAATGATATCATCACATGTAACTAAATTCATCAATCTAATTTCCTTTTTCTTTCATTCATGCAATGCATTCTGTCTACATGCTCACATACACACTACATAGTTTATATTGGTATAGTTGAGTACACACCCATCAGTGTCACACCCTTTTATTCCCCTCCATCCCGTAGAGGGGCTTACTAAAGTAGGTCATTTATGCCTACACCAAGTAGGTCATAGAGGCCTACACAGGTTACCTCTTTCAATCATGAATACACAAATACAAATGACATGAGTTATCATCTTTAACATAATTAATTGTCTCCATTAATGTCATCATCATATCGTATTATTCTCATAATAAACAAAAGAATCTTGTAAAGCATCATGATAGCATGTTTTCAATAAAACAATAAGAATTATCCATCATGTGATCATTCTACCATGCACATGCTTCTTTACCTATGAGAAACATAATGGTGTGATGTTGAAGCCACACCCGAAGTCACACCTTCTACAGTAGGCAAACCCATAACAACATCATACAACAACAGTATAAACATCAAATATAACAATATCGCATATATGTATAACCCCTGGATTTAACTTTCCCCCTCGCTGGACAGCTTTCCCTTTGTTACCCTAGTAGTTGAAAGACCATAACTTCTAGTTTGTGAGCCTAAATATAGAAAATCATATATTTTATGAAAGCTATAGAAGATTACCTACAATTTTCTAGTCATCCATATTTTCTAATTAATTCATCTAACTCCTCTTTTCCAATCTCGAAGATGAGCCTGTTATCCTACAGGACAACAGACTTCATAATTTCGTAACTAAATATACAACCGCAAACATAATAAACCATGATATTTCTAGAATATAAAGAAAATTATCTAGCTTTTTTTTGTTATTGACATAATTTACTTCCACTATTAACTAGCCCTAATCAACATATTACCACGACTACTATCAGCAGTGACCGATTCTGGACAGTAAGCTTCAACATATCATAACTTTTAAACCGCTTAGCCAAATTTTACTTTTTTGTACTCTAATAAAACTTTAGATGATAATCTACGTTTCTCAAAACTTCTACAAGCTTTGAAACTGACCGTAAATACCTTGAAATTTGATCCAAGGATCGAACCCACTATTGATCGAAAACCGAACTCACCCAAAATCAATCCAATGACCACTAAAAGCCACATTTACCGATGAAACAACCATAGCATCACTCTACCACAGTGCCGACACTACCAAGACCAATCTACAGGTTATACCTGCGCTCTGATGTTTCACCGGAACAACGACACTGACAATTCCCCCTTAATTCCCGCGTGTTCTCGCCCCTTCACATGTCCCAAAACTCCCGCACCTAGTCCTCTAAGATCCTCGTCATGTCCTGCACATGATTACTCAAACGGATTTTAAATTGGACTCACAGATTAACCGGGAACGCGAAAAGACGGAGGAGGTGTCACCGGGGCTCGTCCAGGGCACGGTCAACGTCGGTTTGGTCAAGCGGTGGTACTCGGCGGTGTCGGCAACACGACTACCACAGCGATAAGCGTTGCACACAGCATGGCACACAATGCAGAGTGCACGAGCACGCGCAGGAACCCGGCACTTGGGTGGCGAGGTGGCGCTCGGCACGGGGGCGACACGGGGAAAGGTGGTGGCTAGGGATACAGGGCAGCAGGCCCCCCCTCCCCCCCCACATGCCAAGGCCGGCTCAGCTAGTGGCCCAGCTCATAAGGATGCCCCCTCCCTTTTTTTGAAATATTATATATCGACTCCAAGGAATTATGATTATTCTCTCTCTGCGGCACGAAAATGGAATGTATACACTAATCACATGCTGCCAAAAATTTTCATCTACCTTGTCGAATGGAGTACTTACATCCTACCATTGTCGGTCAAACGATGTACTACTACTATCTTTCCTAAAGAAGAGAACCTGTTGAATGGAGTATTAACATTCCCGTTACTAGTACTTGCCTAATCGGGTCTCCTCACTAACTTGGACCGTACATCACCAGGACGTATTTCCTTAGAAAAAAGAGCGTATTTGCCTAAACAAAGAGTTTTTTTATGTGCCTGTCGAGTGTACGTCGGCCGATGCGTTGCTCCCACAGTGTAGGAGTAGGACGTTGTTCCCGACACTCCAAGCCTTTCCTGCACTTTGCAGACACACAACTGCCCATTTGAAACTGTAAAGTGGGCCAGCATTTTGGTATACGGTCTATTGATGTATACTTCAGAAGAAAAAAAAAAGCAATAGTACGCTACTATATGTACTGTCTCTGGTCACAAAAGAGTTAATATTATAAAAGTACTTTTTGATATAAATCTACATATATTATTTTTATACTTTCATTCTAAATATTGATAATGATATCGATAGTCAAAGTTTATAAAATTTAAGTGCACATATCAACAAAAAAAAGCAATAGTATGCCTGTACTGTCTCTTTGTCACAAAAGAGTGATATTTGGATATCGACGTGGTCCTAAAACACAACTTTTACAGCTAGTTTCAGATGTAATATATTTATAAAACCTAATAAAAATTAATATTATGAAATTACTTTTTAAGATAAATCTACAGATATTATTTTTATACATTCATTCTAAATATTTATAATGATATCGGTAGCCAAAGTTTATAAAATTTAACTGTACATGTCCGAAACGGCTCTTTCTTTCACTGATGTGAGCATCGATTATTTTTTCTTCGAGACAGAACAATGTCGCCGACTAGTAGTGTGTAACTGTGTACACGCACATCTGGCTGAGCTATCCAAAAAGGAGAGGAGTACACGGGACTTCATGGGCCCACACGCCACAAGAGTGATTTGAAGCCACATGTTTAAAGTGGCACACGAGATGTGCAATTTCATTCTTCTTATCACTTCTCTGTTACTTCTAATTTAGAGTTAGTAGTGTTACGTCCGTTCTACACCACCAACCTACATACACATCAGAAAAAAAATCGAACGGGCGAATCCTCTCTCGATATTCCTTCCTCCCCATGCCCCCAATCAGGCCCCCACAATTGTCGCTCGGCTTTCCTCCCTGCATCCCCAATCAAGCCCCATGATCCTCGCTTCGGCTCGATGGCGCCCGCGCCCCCACCCCGATCGGCCCCGCCGTGATCCTCTCCCGATCTTTCTTCCTCCCCACGTCCCCCATTCCGCCCGCCCCCGCCCACGATCCTCGGCTCAGCGGCGCTGCATCCCCCACCCCGATCTGGCTCCTCACCCACGATCCTCACTTCGCGCCGCCATCGCACCGCAGTCCTCGCTCCGCACCACCATCGAACCCGTGCTGCCGCCATGATGCCGCAGCAGCAGCCCGGCATCGCCCCGCTGCCTCCTCCTCCGCAGGCGTCGACCAGCGCGCCGCCGTAATGGGGCATCATCCAGCCTCCCATGCCTCCGCCTGCGCACCAGCAGGCGCCGATCGAAGTTGTCCCAAAAGGGGCCCAAAACTAAAACAAACAGCCCTTAGGTACGGGCTTCTTCGGAAGGGCCGACCGGCCGACGTGGTGGAACGAAATAAGACAGCGAGGCGACGGGTGCCCCAAAAACCCTAGGACGGCGATGCAGGGGAAGCGGGCATTGAAGCTACCGCTGCGGCGCTCTCCAATGGCGGCGTCTCCGGGTATTGCTTCGGCGCCCTCCCAGTGCTTGTCTGGTGCCAAGCCTCATGCCGCCACTCAGTGGAGCCTCGGTTCGCTTGTTATCTCGGTGCCCCCCAATGGCCTCCGATAAGGCGAAAATCGTTGCATCGGTATCCATGCCAAGGTGAGAGTGAAGTGGGATTGATTGCCTCTACGGCTCCGCTTTGCGGCTTTGTGTGCTGATGATGAGTGATTTTTTTGTACGGATTGATTTGGTTCCTTTGGTTCGTTCTGTGCTTTCAGTAGAACTTTGCTCTCGTTCCGTTTCATGCTAATGTAGGACTGAATCCACTGCTTCTTCATTTGTTGATAGTTGTTTCACCTCCATGAAATTAAGTTATTTTTTGTGTTGTGCAATGCAGCCTGCCAGTGGCGTGCAGAGTTGTAGCGTGGTGGATGATGGAGGTGAGCCGCCTTTCTCTCACTAATTCAAAATTGTCATCTTTGTATTCGTAGTATGGAATATGGGCTCGGGATTCTATTACGATTAGGCAATTATGCAGCATCACAGTTCAAGAATCTGATGATTTCTATTTCACCACTTTCTAAATCTTCATGTAGTGCCAAGACCATGGAAACTCCATGATGCTCGGCTTGTTCTTGAAGATGGTTCAGTTTGGAGGGCTAAGTCTTTTAGCATGTCAGGAACACAAGTTGGTGAAGTGGCATTCAATACATCTTTGACAGGGTAAATTATCTAGGGCCAAGTACTGTTTTTATTTCTGTTTGTATGGTGGCATTTATTTCCTATCTTGGGATGAGCACTGCTTATTTGTTCTGTCAAGTTGTGTTGTTTACTCTGGTCAACCTCGTGTAGGAAATAAGTAGGTGTTTGCAAGGGGCAGCTGTAAATTATCCACCTAAGGTCTACCATGTACATCTTGTTAATTATATTAACCATATAAACAAAAAACTTAAAAAGCATGCCCCTAGCATCCAGTCAATTCATTGTGTTTCAAATTTTCAATGCTAAAAAATTAAGGATTTACATAAGATTGTGGAGGCAATGGAACCATTAGTTGCAAATTTTGGTAGTACAACTCCAAATAGTCGAAGAATATGTACCTTGATTAAGGCAAGAAGATTCAGGAAATAATAAAGTTATTTATTATATTTGATTGACCACTGAGGCCAGAAGGTACTGGGGATGGTAGAATTAGTCAGCAGTTATGTGATGAAGAATAGAGCTAAGCTGATTTTGTTGGATGTTTAAAAGTTGGCATTGGAGCATTTGCTCAATCAAGCCTTTTGTACTATTGAATTTGAATGAGAGCCGCATAATTGTGCTGCAGAATTACCTTGCTATGTTATTACTTTTTAGAGTTATGGGTTATTTGCTTTAATTTGATGTGTTGTTCTCTTTGTGGCTATTGTGGTGATTTCTCTTATACCTGTTTCATGTAGAATCAAGAATAGCATCTTATTTTGCATTATATGCATGGTTGCAGGTATCAAGAAATTTTAACTAACCCAAGCTATGCTGGTCAGTTTGTCCTAATGACCAATCCCCATATTGGAAACACTGGTGTTAATCCTGGTTTGTTACTCTTCCACAGTTCCACTCGATTGAAGCTACCTTTTCCACAATTAAGCATGAAATAAATTAGCATGCTGCCATGCTTCTCTTTCAAATGACGAAAAATCCAACCTATGTTTCCTTGCCGGCCTAATCATAAGAAATTTAAACATATGATAGCTTTTCTGCTTGGTATTGATTGACAGCTTAAAAAAGCTGCCCGTTGTTGTTAAATTGGCATTCTATTTTTGTAGTACATTCAACTGGTGATGCACAGAAACACTTGAAGAGTATCTGACAAAAAGGAATATTATGGGAATATGTAAGTAATAGCAATTTGACTCCTTTTTGTCTCTCTCATTGTCTCACACACATACAAAAAAATTATTCCTTAAATTCACAATGGAATTGCTTTTTATGCAGATGATGTGGACACACGTGCCATAACACGAAGATTAAGAGAAGATGGTAGTCTTATTGGTGTCTTAAGTACTAATCAATCTCGGACAAATGATGAGCTGTTGGAAATAGCCGGAAAGTGGAAAATTATTTGTATGTGATCGATTTCTTTATTCAGTGATGTCCTTGGTGTAATGTCATTCACTTTTTTAAACCTGTAATAAATTTTGGCTTAAGACAATATGAAATTATTTGGACAAACATTAGCTTGAAAATTAAGGCAACCTTTTCGATTTTCCTAATTTCCGAAGATGCTCTTAAAGTGTATGGTACTGTGATTGTTCATCGGTAATATAATTGGTAACGTTGCTACCAATTATATGGCTGCTTGCAGTGAATTCCATGTAATGTTAATCTCCTGTAGATGTGTTGAACAAGCGCATTGGCTCCTTGGCTAGAGTGCCAGATAGATCAATAGGGATTTCCGAAGATGATCTTGGATTGTGTACTTGTGCTTGGTCAGTGATAATGATAGCCAATGCAGCAGCAAAATAAAGTGTTGAACTTGTGATTGGTTATATGCCATGTTCTATATGTTATTGCTTAACATTTATGTTTCGTTACCAATTTTATTTTTCGTTGCAACGTACGGGTATTGAACTAGTTAAAATAAATATTCGTGGTTTGCTCTTTTGCAAACAACGACTCACATTTTCCACCGTTTGGATTGCACGGATGATTGTTCGCACAAAATTGCACACGATGAAACCAGCCAAAACTTCAAAACTATGGAATATTTATTCTAAAACATTACGAAAGATTCACCAACCAACAACATTTTGCCTACTAGGATACATCGAGTTTGGGCGACGTAGCCGTTTCAATATCTTATCATACATTCTTTTTTAGAGAATTTTATCATTCATTCAATAACATAGCCCAAATCTTGCAGGAAGATTCATATAGAACTGCAAGAAAAGCACGAAGCTCATGGGCTACTTTAATTCGATTTTTTTGTCAACTCAAAATGGTACGAGTCTGAGTTTGAGCACCTTTTAGATGTCGGACCAACAACGAGCTGAGCTTGTGCCTAGGCTAATTCGCTAGATTTTAGCTCGAAAAAGCTCCCATTCTAATATACCATATAATTTACTTCTAATAAACTGAAAAGAAACCATGATTATTTATAGTTACCTTATGTTGTTGCACCTAAGATTTTCTAGCTTTTATCCACCAATATGACATTTGAATATTACACTCAGTAATAATGCAAGTGCTAGTGCCCTAATTTGAAATTACCTTTTGTAATTCAACACTATTTTCATTGTTTAATTTGACTCCATATCATGTTCAATACGAGCCAAGTATGTGCCCACCCTCCAGCTCGAATCAAAGTCAGCTAGCTCGGTATTTAAGAAGGCGAAGTTAAGATTAATCCAACTAGTTTAAGCTTGACAGGTTTGCAGCCTAGTTTCGTATCCTTCGGCGTTGTTGCCACTCAACTCCACACTAGTGTGTATGTGCAGTTCTTTGTAAGATCGAGATGAGACGAGCCTCCAATTCCTTGTTCTATTCTACAAAATTACATACCGATCACCAACAGAAACAGTAGTCCTTGTTGCTCATCGCTAGGCTGAATGCTCGAAACCATCTAGGACGTCATGATGCAACTATTCCTCAACTATAAACAAAGGTGGTATAGGCTAAACATGGAACAGCCCATACCACCTTTGTAATTCAAAGAAACAACACAGGTCGATACGAAAGCCGCCTATACAGATATAGATAATCTTAGACTACAATCAAGCATCGCCATTATAGAAATGTACATCATAATCATTTTTTTCATCATCATAGTCGGTTTTGGTGATGATACAAAGTCATTAAATAGTTATAAGGATGTGCTATCACAGTCGGTTTTTGCCTGATAGTGCTAAATAGTCATCCCAATTGGTTCTTAGCTTAGAACAGATTGTGATGGGTACTACATCACAATCTGTTCTGAGTTAGAATCGATTGTGATGTTGTGTAATTGATTGTGATGTGCGCCCACATCACAATCGGTTTTAGCTCATAACCGATTAGTGTTTGTTTTTTATATATCCTCTCAAAAATAACATAGATTACACACAGTATGGTTATTACATTCACAATATATATAGAATACAAACACTTCATAATACACATCACATTCTTTTCTAATAGAGAACACAAACATACTTAACAATCAGTACACATATCACATTCACATGAGATAAACACATATCACATTCATTCACAATATAGAACACAAACATACTTAACAGTCAGTACACTTATCACATTCACATGATATAATATTGTTTACATATGGACTAGTAGGAGCCTATCGGGTCTCTAAACCTACCGTCTCCCATTAGAACTTATGTCCAATACGTATTACTGGCATATGTGGTCTTTTAATTTGTTGAGATCTTTGTTTTGTAAACACTTGAGTGGATATCAATCTTTTGCAAAATAGAAATGATGCACTAATTTAAGTTTTAAAATTTATATGTAAAAGACTAAGTGTATTATGCATGTACATATACCTTAGGGAAAAGGTGTGCGCCGCCGGCCAGAATCAGCATGTGACGTATGATGTAGAAGCTACATAGGTCATCGCAACCCTGTTGATGACACTATGAACAAAGAAAATCAAATTAAGACACAAAAAATAGATGTCAGAAAAAAAATAATCCAATATTGGGCACTTATAACTTGAAGTGCTTCCACTCTAGCTGGTCACCTCGTTTGTCATCATGTCGCATTCCTTCAGTAACGTAAGATAAGAAAGCTACATACATTGAAGAGATTCCATTTGAGGCAAAAAATAAATGTAGTTAAATACAGAAGTGTTAGGTTAGAGAAATGTACTTACTTTTACAAAATAGGCTTGATTGTGTAAACCATCGGTCTCTTCTTGATCGAGTTAAAAGTAAGATTTTGTTTGCACTCGAAGTGACCATTAGGGGTGAAAATGGTCGGATACGGGTGGATATTGCCTTTCCCGTATCCTAACTTATATTTTTCTCAAATTCAAAACCGGATATGGGCTAGCCAGATATAAATGCGGATTCAGGTTATTCGAGATATGGATACGGGACCGATATGTGATGAATTTGGATCAGAAACGGATAAAAATATACAAAAATGCACACATATATAGAGTAATATATATTAAATTAAAGCCATACGAGTACATGACTATACTAACAAATTATATATCAATCAAACCCAATAGACGTCGCATAAAGAATATGCTTCGTCAGGATCAATAGAACCAACTAATTGTTAATATAAATGGGCTACTATAGAAATAATATGCTGAAAATGGATTAGACCTTGCTGATATCCAAATAAAAAATCCAAATATCCGATCCGATATCCAAATAGGAAAAATCTGAATATCTGAATCTCATCCCATATTTACCGGATATTGGATGCTCTGAATCTGATCCTGAATCTAGATTCAGGTATCCCAATCTGGTCTCGAATTCGACTGGATAGTAAAATCCGATCCCAAATCTGGTCCCGACTGGATTCGGTTCCGGATCGGATAGGAGATATCCAACTCATTTTCACCCCTAGCGACCATGAGTAGAACCCAATAGTTGCTTATTAAATAGTATACAGTGCAAGAAAATGAGTTCATATGCGGTTTAAGTGCATATAAATAATTGAAGGGTAAAATAATACTTATTCCTCATGGTGTGAGAATAGATTGAAGTCCTTTTTTGCCTTAGCATGTAATGCTTACTTGATGTAGTTGGCAAGGAACACCGATTGAAGCCTAGTCATAGTCGTAGATACCATCTCAAGGGTCAACAAACCCAACTGGTTGTTAACCCGTCACGGCTCGCTGCCACATTATCTTGCACCTTGTGTTAATTGTTAAAAAATATAATACAAAATCCTATAACAGTCATAGGCTCATACTGTATAGTACGATACTCATAGTGTTCAGGATCATATAGTAGAAATATTGATAGCTTTTAGGCTATTCAAACGGAACAGATCCTCAAATTTCACTGAAAATGTCCTATACTTGTCGCGGTGGAAATGTCCTCCTCAATACCTCACATTGAAATCGACTTCGCTTTGTCAATGTACCATCTATAGAGTAAGCGAGTACATATGTCTACAGCATTCAATTCGTCGCTAGAGACAAAGGCTTTCTATGTACATACCCCTTATAATCTCAAGGGGGCTCTATGGCCTCTGTCAACTTTACTTTTTGGATAGAAGGAGTTTCTAAGATCGGGACAAAAGACTTTCCATGTATTTGAGGGGGCATTGTGGTCTCTGTCAATTTTGCATTCTTGATAGAAGGATTCTCCAAGATCTCTTGTGGTTCTTTGGTTATTGTGGCAGTCCGTTTGTGCACCTGATCTGTACTCTGCGCAGGAGTCGACTTGGACAGAAGAGTCGTCATGATAGTGGGAGCAGGAGCAAGTACAGGTACGATAGAAACCTACAAATCACATGCATATGCAACGTATTGTAGTACTGGAATGATAGAGAAGACACAGAGGATTTTTACTTGAGTAGTACGACACCCGTCGTGGGTCACTTGATGAACGACATCCGTGCTTGCTTGAGAGTGGTGATATCTTTGTTGGGGGAACTTCAGTACATGAGATAGGAAGTCTTCATGGACATAGTTCATCTACCCCCTCATGTCGCCTTTCCACAAAGAATTACCATGCACCATGTCAGTCTCTTTGCATGAAAATACAACTCCGCATCCAGCCTCAATGGGAAACCCGTCTTCCATCGCGACGAGCTAGCACTTGGCAGGCGCCTGTAAGAAGTGTGTAACTTGATTGGAAATATTGTTTAGCTTACTCATATACCTTTAAGTCAGAAACAATTATTACTTTCAGCTGGGGACCGGTCTGATCATTTTTGGAAGCGCAGGTGCTAGGGCGGGGAACAAGCCTTTATACGAGAGGTGAGACCATCTGACTCTGACTCTAGGAGATCATTTCTATCATCTCGGCCCTCATATGCTCCTCACATGCCATCATCTCCTCCTTCAGCTCCTCCCTCAGTGTGTCCATCAGGTGCTACGCATGTGTCTTCCATGATCTTGATCTGGCACTGACAGCGTCCTCGCCTTGGAAGAACTTGAGCACTACATACTCAACTGTTGTCAATAACTCATCACAAATGTGAATAGACCTTCTCATAATCTTTCAATATTGTATCTTTTTTACAAGTTAACTTGCCAAAGGATGGCAATGTAGGTCGAGCATGGCAGCAGGACTGAGGGTAAGGCATAGGTTGAGCACGGTAGTGGAGGCATAGCTAGGTTGTAGCGGAGCTCAGTCGGGCATGGTAGTGGAGCCGAGAGCACAACGTAAGCCAAGTGCAGTGGTGGAGGGGTAACACATGCGAAGTAATCGTTGATGATACTTTTTGCTTATTATTGTCACTTGATTTCTTGGTTGTTGTTGTTTTCCGTTGCAACGCACGGGTACTTTACTAGTAGTTTAAAATGAAGATTAACAAGAATATTAAAAGGCGGGAATGGATGTAGAAACACAACAAAAGGACAAGCTCCACAAAATCTAAATATATTTTAGCTCCCTTGGAAAATCACATCCTATTCTGGCTCCCGTCGAGGTGAGGCTAACTAGTTAATCTTCCTTTGGAACGTGGAATTTAGGGTGTGTTTGGTAGAGTTCTAGCTCTATTAGATCCGTAGATCTGGTGGAGTTAGATATTTCTAACTCCACTAGATCCGTAGGGCTGGAGCTGTGAGTATATTAAGAGTGTTTAGATGAATGATTTTGTTTACAGTTTAGACGAAAAATATAAACTTAATTCACTTTATTTTAGTTTACAAATTTCACATCTCAGGTAAAGCTGGGATTTAGAGCTCTACCAAACAGACCCTTAGTCTCGGCCAGAATTGACCTATTTTCTATAAAATTTATGTGAAAATCTTACGTTCCGAACGGTCCCTTGCATGATGGAGCACCAAAGAAGTGTGGGTTGCGCCACAGCGCACGATCACGGTGTCCAGTAGCCAATTTTGCGTTCGATAATTTGGCAAACACATCTTATCTCAGCCCACCACGCTTCATGATCTAATTTAGCACATTCATTTTCCCCGAAACTCCTAAACTATATATCCCATGATGTACATGATATCTATTACACAGCATGCATGCCAAGAACAGTTCCATTAACATGTAATAACACACACTCTGATCTGAAGATGAGATATTAAATGGAGCATGACGAAAAAGTGGAGGCACATACAAGGCCTTGAGAAAGAAATAGTTGTGTTTTACATGGTGGAAAACACAAATTAAGGCACATACGAGGCCTTGACAATATACCAACTATTGGGTTGTTAAACATGGTTTCCAGTCCTGAAGGTTCTTGAAGACATTCAGGCAGGCATGATTTCTCTACTAAGAGAATTACCACAAGAGTGCCAGCAACGCCTGTTTGGCAGAGCTCCAGATCCTAATTCTCCAGCTCCTAATTCTCTATGAAATCGATTCTCTGATGGAAGTGATTCCTATATGAGAAATAATTATAAACTTGGTGGAGAGATTCATAACTGGGAGGTTGTGAATCAGGTGGGGAGTAGATTGTTTTGGTTCCCAGGCTACAAGTCAAAAAACATGAATCACTTTCTCGGATTCCTATGTAAAACTGGTTGATTTTTTCTTGTTTGATAGAGCTCCTCAGCTTCTCATAAGAAAGCTGAAACTAGAAACTCTACCAAATACACTCTGAATCTCACCATTTTGGATGCCCCCACTTTCTCCCCTTCTTCCCAGCATTGCCATATGCATTCAGCATTGATGGACAAGTACACACCCTTTGTGAGCCAAAAGGCCATGACCCAACCAAACCTCAC
Source organism: Guadua angustifolia (assembly GCA_036346375.1). NCBI lineage: Eukaryota > Viridiplantae > Streptophyta > Magnoliopsida > Poales > Poaceae > Guadua > Guadua angustifolia. The sequence goes on along the minus strand of JAYEVE010001014.1, from coordinate 409,250 downwards.
CTACACACCGCTTGTCTTGACAACACACAAGAATTGTGTCACCACCACTACGAGCATGCACCCGCCTTCTCGCCACGCCTCAACGAAACCTCTCGTCTCTACAAATGCCATAGGCGCAGCCTTGCAACTCACGATCACCACCGCCCAAGAAGCCACCAGCAACCAGCAGCGCAGCATGGGCGACGCGGCCATCGCCGTCATGGAGGAGGAGGAGCAGCAGGAGCACATCTTCCGGAGCAGGTTCCCGCCTGTGGCGGTGCCTGACGGCGTCACCGTGCCGGAGTTCGTGCTGGCGGGCGCCGAGGCCTACGCCGACAAGGTGGCGTTCGTGGAGGCCGCGCCCGGGGGACGGTCCTACACCTACGGTGAGGTGGCCCGGGACACGGCGCGGTTCGCCAGGGCGCTGCGGTCCGTGGGCATCCGGAAGGGACATGTCGTCGTGGTCGCGCTCCCGAACCTCGCCGTGTACCCCGTGGTGTCCCTCGGCGTGATGTCCGCTGGGGCTGTCTTCTCCGGCGTGAACCCCCGCGCCCTCGCCGCCGAGATCAAGAAGCAGGTGGAGGACTCCGAGGCCAAGCTCGTCGTCGCTAACGAGGTCGCCTACGACAAGGTGAAGGACGTGGGCGTGCCGGTCATTGGCATCGGCGACCAGGAGCGGATGCCCGGCGCGATCAGCTGGGATGAGCTCCTCGCCGCCGCGGACCGCACCGGCCCTCCGGTGGTGCCGGTGGACCCGGTGCAGCAGTCCGACCTTTGCGCGCTGCCGTACTCGTCCGGCACGACCGGCGTGTCCAAAGGCGTGATGCTGAGCCACCGGAACCTGATCTCCAACCTCTGCTCATCGATGTTCGCCATCGGGCCGGAGCTGGTCGGGCAGGTGGTGACGCTGGGCCTCATGCCCTTCTTCCACATCTATGGCATCACCGGCATCTGCTGCTCGACGCTGCGGCACAAGGGCACGGTGGTGGTGATGGACAGGTTCGACCTGCGCACGTTCCTGGGCGCGCTCGTCGCGCATCGTGTGATGTTCGCGCCCGTGGTGCCGCCGGTGATGCTGGCCATGGTCAAGAGCCCCGTCGTCGAGGAGTTCGACCTCTCTGGGTTGGCCCTCAAGTCCGTCATGACCGCCGCAGCGCCGCTCGCGCCAGACCTCCTCGCGGCCTTCCAGAGCAAGTTCCCCGGCGTCCAGGTGGAGGAGGCCTACGGTCTCACGGAGCACAGCTGCATCACGCTGACGCACGCCGGCGCCGACCCGGAGAATGGCTACGTCGCCAAGAAGAACTCGGTGGGGTTCATCCTGCCCAACCTGGAGGTGAAGTTCGTCGACCCCAACACGGGCCGGTCGCTGCCCAAGAACACGCGGGGGGAGCTCTGCGTCCGGAGCCAGTGCGTCATGCAGGGCTACTACAAGAAGAAGGAGGAGACGGAGCGCACCATCGACGCCAAGGGGTGGCTGCACACCGGAGACGTCGGGTACATCGACGACGACGGCGACGTCTTCATCGTCGACAGGATCAAGGAACTGATCAAGTACAAGGGTTTCCAGGTACAACACGATGACATGCATGCAACGACAGCTCTCTGTTTTGCTGTACACAAATGGTTACGAATCTGACGTCCGGTTGGTTCGTTGCAGGTTGCTCCTGCAGAGCTGGAGGCCATACTGCTGTCACACCCTTCAGTCGAAGACGCAGCTGTCTTCGGGTAAGTAGTAGTCGATATCTTGTGCTCTGAAACCGATTAATCCACCATGCTTGAATGACATCTTGTGTCTTTCTGCTGTGGCAGCCTGCCGGACGAGGAGGCCGGAGAGATCCCGGTGTCGTGCGTGGTGCGGCGGCGCGGCGCGGCGGAGAGCGAGGCGGACATCATGGCGTACGTGGCGACGCGCGCGGCGTCGTACAAGAGGCTCCGGATGCTGCACCTCGTCGACGCCATCCCCAGGTCGGTCTCCGGCAAGATCCTGCGGAGGCAGCTCAGGGACGAGTTCACCAAGAGGATCAAACCGGCAGCTTAACAACAATTAGGACTTACGGGGTATCTAAGTTGGCGTGCTTCTTAGTATTACCTCCTAGCCAACATAGAGAAGAACAGGAAGCATGATGTTCCCTACTTATATATATGTAGTTTATCAAGGTATTATGGAGTATTATGTGTTGCTCGATTATGTATTTGGACATCAGAACAAGTGCTATACTGTTACGTATGGTTATGGAAGATGTCATTATGTCACAGAGATGGCAAGACGTTGCAAAAATGCAAGCAAGCCACGCGCCATGATGAACTGTTCATTGCTTTCACTTCACCAATTGCGCCGTTCACCTCACTGTTGTACCGTCCACCAAACGTGCTCGCCTTGCCGCTTCTGTCATAGAAGCAGATGCACGGTTATTTTGTTTTACTTTTAGAGGTGGGCACTGGGCGTGCTATTTTTGGGTCGGCATGAGTAGTCCGGCCTAGTCTAGCCCATAACCCCGCATAACACCGGTGCGAGTGGTTCGTGCTAGTACAACACGGTTGTCTGGATCGTGCTGAGCCTGTCAATCAAGCACGATAAGCAATCCAGCATAGCACGCCGAGATGGGTCATGCTCGGGCTGCATGGCGCGCCCGCGAACACGGCAAGCCGCGACGGCAGTGGCGAGTGCCTACATTCTTTTTTAAGTGAATGCTAGGTCTTTTCAGCAAATTTCAAAGGATGCGACTAACATACGACTAGTTATACTACACTATCACCCACATCGTGACAACCTCTCCTTTGTATTTCTCACTACACCACTGCCCCCTGCCTTCCTAGACACCATGCTCCCTTGCCTCCACCATCCTTTCGTCCTCTCGTCGCAATAGTGCAAAGGTCAACCTAGGTTGGCATAACACAAAGCAGGCACAAAACGCAAGTGGGTCGTATCTGGGCTTCAAACTGAGTCAATACGGCACTGCACGGCAGGCAAGATAGACCATCACGGCATAGCACGATTCAGACACGAAGTACAATAGGTCCGTACCGGATCTGCCCGGCACGGTACGGTACGACGCCTACCTCTGTCACTTTCGATGTTGATTGAAATTATAAGATATATACCACTATTTCACATGATTCTACCGTCAGGATCGAAATAGTCTGTTAGGCTTATACGACGGTTAGATTCCACTATACGGATCAAAGAACCTAACAGGGAAAAACCCTGCATAGGAAACATCCCGAAATTTGTTTGGGCAGGCTCGCGCATTCAATTGATCACCCAAAAGTGTTTTGGACCACTAGCCAAGCGAAGAGTCTTCGCTTAAATGGAGCCCAGATTTTCCTGATCAGATCCTTGCATAGTGAAATTCTGGACCATTGGCACTGCTGTGCAACGCCATGGAAAGGCATCTGGCCTAGCTACCATGCATCCGTCGGGGGGCGTCTGATCGTTGTGGTGGAATGGTAACATTGTTTCTTGAGTTTCTTTCCATTCTACCGGTGGAACCTGTTTCTATGCAATAGGAGTGTATAGGTATCATCCGGATGTTTTTGTCTTAACTAACATCCAAATTTACTGGGCCGTTGGATCTAACATCCCAATTCACCAGGCCGTTGGATCAAATCATAGGATCGGATATGGGTCGTTGGATCTAACATCCAAATTCACTGGGCCGTTGGATCAAATCATAGGATCGGATGTAATCGATACTCCCGAATCTCAACAATGATCCAATGGTTCTAGATTTGGGTGATTTCAACAAAAAAACATCCGGTTGATGTTTATCAAATCCCCTATGCAATAACCTGTTTCTTGAGTTGCTGAATTTTTTTCACTGTTATATTTGCTCGAATATTAGTGCACTAGTGACATCTCCGCCTTGGACTTCGGTAACCTCAACGCTGGTGATGTATGCCCCCTCTTCTCTCTCAATAGATTAATTAGGATTTGAGAGGTGTTTCTATGCTTTTCATTTTGACAGTTACACAAATATTAAAGCATAAATGAATAATATATGATGATTACTTACCTTTTTATTTGTTTTTAAGATTTATGTAATTTATATTGAGAAAAATACATTGAAGCACTCTCGTAGAATTTTTTTAGTCGTCTCCAACGCTCAATGGGGCTATTGCCTTTGTCGTTTAGGCAAAGGTGATGGGGGCAGAAGAGCGTTTAAGGAGAGTTGTGCTGCTGGCGGCATGGTAGCATAGAAGTGGCAGAGGACAACATACCTCACCGACCCTTTTTGAGACTGGAGCATGCATTGGGTAGCGGCACGTGAAGGTTGCAGCTGCTCTAGGTTTGAGTTAGGAGGAGGGGACATTACTACGATTTGTGGTTGAAATTGTCTGTGATATCAGGTCATCACAGATGGTTTTATCCACAAACCGTCTGTGATGAAAGCGAGAATCTAGAACCGTCTGTGATGTTCTGTGATGAGGTGAACATCATATACGGTTCTAGGAAAAAACCGTCTGTGAAGTTCTCGCTTTCATCACAGACGGTTCTATCTACAAACCGTTTGTAAAGTTCTCGCTTTCATCACAGACGGTTTTATCGATGGTTTGTGGATAAAACCCTCTGTGATGAGGTGAACACCACATGCGGTTCTAGGCAAAAACCGTATGTGATGTTCACCACATTACAGACGGTTTTAATTTGAAACCGCCAGAAATAATAAAAAATAGAAAATTTTAAATATTGATAATTTCCTCTCCTGCCTTATAATTTGAAAGAATTGAAATTAAATAATATTATATTTAAAATAATTGGAACTAATATTCCATTTGCAATAATTAAAAAGAATGGCCGAAACAGATTCAAAACTTCGGATGCCGTTTTGAGACTCTAAACGACATTTTTTGAATTAAAATGCTTGTATACGCTACTTTCGCACAAACCAGTAGGATCCGACCATCTGATTTTCGCGCACTTATGAAATTCAGGTGCTACTTTTCGTTATCTTTCAAACGAACCAAAGAACGCCTCGATCGGAGTTACGAGTCAAAAGTTATGACTATTTTAACAAAAATGCTCGGATTTCTTATTTGCAAACTAGAATCGGTGCCTAAAAGAATATAATCGGAGAGCTCATCGTGTGATGATTTCGGAAAGCTCAAGAACACCAAAATCGAAGGTACGAGTCAAAAGTTATAGTGTTTTTACAAGTTCTGTGAATAGTAATAGCACATATATTGCAAGCATTATTAATAGTCAAAAGTATGGAAAATAAATTTGAAAGCTTTAAATTTTGCTAAGTACCTCCATAGTTTGCTAATTTGAAATAATTGAAAATCGGTATTCGGATGCTTCACGGGGTTAAAAGGAGGAAGGAGGCATAATATGTCAAATGTTATCAAACCACCACTAAAATACTGGGTCTTATAAGAACTCTGAAATTAAGCGTGCTTGGACGAGAGTAGTAATAGGATAGGTGACCTCCTGGGAAGACCACATGTGTGGTGTTAAAAACGTCTGGGTCCCAAACCACACGAGTAGTAATTAGTCGAGAGTAGTATTAGTAGTATTAGGATGGGTGACATCCTAAGAAGGGGAGGTGTTAAAAACATCTGGGTCCCAGACCACACGAGTAGTAATTAGGCGAGAGTAGTTCACAAAATCGTCTGTGATGTGGTTTTGTGAACCGTCTGTAATGTGGTATTTTGTAGTAGTGGGAGCTTCTCAGAGGAACCAAATCAAAATTCGCGTATGCCAAACTACCGTGGTTTGCAGTCATCTCAATGAATTTTGGAAAAAAAAAAGATTTAGACCTAGTTTGGAACATAGGATTACTGGGAATTTCGTAAGAAAAACCCAAATCTAATAAAAGGACTTGATGTTTTCTTTCCTACGAAATAATTCCCCGCATGCCAAATAGGGCATTTAGGAGAAGTTGTTGCGAACTCAAATTTTGTTTAGTATCACCTGATTATAGTCTCCCGCTGGCAAGCCAAAATCGATTGAGAATTGCAATTATTTGCACTAGGCCAAGTTTTGGTATATGGGTGGCCACAAACATATGGTCAATTTTAGAAAGAGCCCTACGTTTTGGCGCGCCAAACTCCATCTTTCAGCTGCCAGGAGCTACCAACTCCCGCGATGAATGGTTAAGGGCCTGTTTGGTTTCCTGCCTAAGCGAGCCATAACTCAAGTTAGGCATGCCATACGTGGTTAGGCAGGTGTTTGCTTTCTTACTCAGGTGAGGCTCGCCACAGGACCTTAAGCACGGCACTGTTGAGTCGCCAACAAAAATTTTGCCGGATCTGTGGCGGTGAAAATGAGCGCCACACTTCCACTCAAGTTAGGCGTGACTCAAGTTAGGCGTGGTAGGGAACCAAACACTAGCTAACTTCAGTCAATTTAGTCGTGCCACACCTGTGGCAGCCTACTAACGTTAGGCGTGGCTCGCTTAGGCAGGAAACCAAACAGGCCCTAAATCTTAAACTTGATCGGTTGATCATAGTATATACTAAGTTTAGTGCAAACAAACAAACTCACACTATTATGAAGAGACTTATATTAGACTCCTTGTCTCTGACAGTTTTAAAAAATCATCTGTGTTAATTAATATCATAGACAGTTGGTGGCTAAAACCATGTAATCAATAGGAAAATCAACCATGCTAGTTAGATAACTTTATGAGAGTAATTAGCTACTTTTTTAACTCTCAAGATACAATCAATTTTGGATCATTTAATTAGATTCAATCAACTTGATATTTTATCACATGTCCTTGGTACCTCCCCTATTTCTCGTCCAATCCTTTCCTATGCTACACCGCAACCTCTACCCCTATGTCTTGCACCTCCTCCTACGCGCCAGCGTGTTATCACCGAACACTGCTGCCATCTATCCTAAAATCCTAGCGTGACACTACCTCTCTATCTCTCTCTACGCCACCTTCTTCCTTGTCTCCGGTGGCTCACCATCGCTGGACTTGCTGTCGCCAACCGCCTTCTATTGTCCACTGGTAGTCACCATAAAAATTGCCGCCCTGACCCATGAGCCTTTCCTAACCAGGCTACTAGGTGCCATAACCTATGGCGAGCATAGCATTGACGAATTCCATGTCCTAGACTTAGAGCTAAAATGGCTTTTAAATACGTTCGTATAATGACTTTCTAATGTTCTAGTAAATCCTATTTTTAAAACTAAATTAGATGTGCCCCTTCTCTCTGTGAGTGATGTCTTTTTAACTATGAGAGAGGATGCATCTTAAGTTCTCTACTTATAACTGGTATCATTACTAACTCCTCCACGCAGGGACCAAGCCCTAATGGCTTTTTAATCTTCTTCACACCAGCCATCATTTCGTGATCGGACGGCATGGATCCAACGGGACCGTCCCAGCCCGTTCGTCCGCAGCGGCCTCAGGGCGGAAGTTGGACTAGGGGCGAGTAGGTCAGCGAGGAGAACTCAGCAGCCGTAGGGGCGAGTAGGTCAGTGAGGACGGCGGTAGCGCCTAGGGGTGGGCATAATTTAACCGAAACTAAAAAACCGAACCGAACCGAACCGAATTAACCGAAAAATTTGGTTTTTTCGGTATTCGGTGTTCGATTCGGTTTTTCTTTTGTTACTATTCGGTGTATGGTATTCGGTTTGGTTTTCGTAACCTGGAAACCGATTAACTGAATAGCCCGAATAAATATCCGCGAGTCAGTCGACAGTCCCGATTCATCCCCCGTATTCCTCGTTCGAGTCCTTCAGGAGGCTTCTGGCTTCTCCCCCGATTCATCTCCTCCCCAGTCCCCAATCCCCATCTGATTCGACGATTTCGGCGGCACGACGACGTCAAGAATCTCAAGATCAACTGGAGCAACGCTCCCTTCGTCGTCTCCTACCGTGGCTACTACGCCAACGCCTGCGTCAACAACGACGGCTCGTCCTCATGCCCGTAGAGCTCCGACGCCTGGATGAACAAGCAACTCGATGACGCCGACCTCAGCACCGTCGCCTGGGCCGAGCGCAACTACTGCAGCGACTACGCCAACTCTTTGCGCCGGCCGGTGGCGCTTCCGCAGGCTTCCCGCCGAGTGCTACCACAAGTGAGGGCCAATCCATCCATCAGTCGGTCGATTGAATCGGTTGGTTTCTTGACAAATCGATCGATCACTCCAGCGAAATGGTAGATCCAGAGTTTCTTGAACTGTTGCTGTTCATTTGATGGACATATGTTATTGTGCCATTTCTCATGTACATTTAGCAATGCATTTAGTAAGTTTCCTGCAACTTTTCCATCCAAATCTTTTGCATCTAGACCAAAACATAGATCAACAAGGCAACAAATCTTTTGCGCGTCTGGCCTCTGGCGAGTGTCCGGTGCTTCAGCTAAGTTGGTTAAATCGAAAACCGAATTAACCGAACCGATTTGGTTCGGTTTTGAGATCAGTTTGGTTTCGGTTCGATTTTCAAAATCCAAAAACCGAAATATTCAAAAACCGAAAAAACTGAATTAACCGATTGCCCACCCCTAGTAGCGCCAAGGCGGAGAAGAGCGCCAGAGCCCACGCCGATGATGGAGGAGCTTGTCTGCTGTGGCTCCGCTTTACGATGCAATGCCGCTGTGCCCGTTGTGGGCGGATCGGGATCGGAGGCAGGGGTGAGACCAAAGCATGTCATGGGTGGAGACCGGAGAGACGGAGACGCACGTGCATGGTAAGGGGAGGTTGGAGAGGGGAGGGATCCGGAGGAGGAGACTTAGAGAGATCTGGAGGAGAGCTAGAGAGGGATCTGAAGGAGAGATGAGATAGATCTAGTGAAGGGGGAGAAGAATGGGAATCACATCTCTCTCTGCGCGAGGACTGAGGAGCCAAGGAGAACAAAGATCGGGCCATTAGGGGATATGGATTTTTATGGAATGTGATTTGGCTGAGCAGTTTTTTTGGTGATTTCGGTGTTCGGAATAAAACAACCAAATTAAAACCCAAAAACCGAATAACAGTAAAATAAAAACCGAAACGAAACTCGAAAAATAAAAAAATCAAAATGATCAGTTAATTCGGTTCTGTTCGATTTTTTTATACCCACCACTAAGTTGGACCCTACAGTCACAAACCCCAACAGAGCAGGGAGCCAAGAATACGGCGGAGGGAGGAGAATCGAAGCGAAGGCGAGCAGCCAAGAAGTCGGCGGCGATGGCGTGGCGGGCGAACCTGTCCCGGAGCGTGAAGGAGATCCGCTTCCTCTTCTGCCAGTCCTCCCCTGCCAGCGCCCCCGCCCGGTAGCAACCACCGGCCCCTTCTTCCCCTCTTTCTCTATTCTCTACTCGATCCTTCCTCATCTCATGCGGTGATGGTTGGTGGATTTGTGATCTGATTGTTTGTAGGGAGTTCGTGAAGAAGAACTACGGGGACATCAAGACCCGGAACCCCTCCCTCCCTGTCCTCGTCCGCGAGTGCTCTGGCGTCGAACCCCAGCTCTGGGCGCGCTACGGTACGCATTCTCGATCCCGTCATTTTCCAGGAATCTGAGATCTTGCCCTTGCCATGGTTCCCCGGGCGGTTTCTTGGCAATTTTTATCTTTTGCTGTGCGAAATGTTTCGATTGGAACTACAAGATCTTGTTATCTTCGGAGATCTTATCCCTAACGACTTAGGACCTGCCCAGGAGTGCCTTATCCTCTTCGAGGCATAATATGGAGAATGAGCATTGTAGAAGTATTCTGGAAATCTGCTCCTGGCGCCTCTTCTGCTTTAATTTCCTTCGTCTTAAAAATCGCAGAGTTAATCATGTGATGTCCTATTTTCAGGATCCGGGTGGGCAATACGCTCCCACGGAGGACCCTGAATTGTCTTTCCTTCTTCTAGTTGTCAGAGAGATTAGAAGAAGATTCACATAAGAAAAAAGGGAATCCCTTCCTTCGCAGGCTCTAACTAACAAATAGAGCAGCTTGTTAAGCAAATTGGCGGTCTAAGAATTTCTCTCTTGTTTTTAAGCTTAAAAAAGAAAAGAGAGTTCTGGCCTTGGGTTGTTAATTTATCAAGGTTCTTCTCCAGGGTGAGATGGTACAGGTGGAACTAAAGGCCTATGATCTGTGAAGTATTGTTCAAAATAACCAAAGTTTATAGAGAAAAGGAAAAAATGTCTAGGTCAGTTGCTGGTGTTACATATGGTCTGCATTAGCTGGTCTGGCTAGTCAAGTGGTACAGTACTAGCACTCGCTCAATTGAACCACTGAAATGCGGGTTAAGGGGCTTGTTGTGAATTTGTTTATTGTGTATTTGCACTCAAGCATACACTTTTTGCCTAAATACCTCTACAATTTCTATCTTGTAATATAGCCCTTGCATTTTGTGTGTGTGTGTGTACGTGGCGCACACGCACTGGTTTGGTCTGCCCCTTACTGTGTAATGCCCAGAGATAACTAACCCTTGAGTTAATTTCAAAAGTATATTGCAATTGAAGTAGTAAAGCAAATGCAATGAAGGATGCATTAAAAAGAAGGATAACGTGCTGCAACCATTTGGTTGATTCAAAATCTAAACTCATTTTACAACATTAACTGAATGGAATTAGTACATGATTGCTAAAAATCTGTAAGACATGATAACCGGGGATGTTTGACCAAGTTTGAGCTTATCGGATAAGCCAATATAAGCCCAAAATCCCAGCTTAATTTTGATAACTACAATAAGCTGTTTGGTTGGAAACTTGACCCTATAAGTCAAAAGATTAGGTGGTAACAGCATTCTTTTTCCACCAAATCGTGAAAACTCCAGGATTATTGATTCTCTTAGAATACCAAGGGGTGAGTATCCCCTCTTTTCAAACCCCAACTTTAATTTAGGTACAAGTAGATAAAATTGTGAGCTGAAGAAACGGAAGAAGAGCAGTCAGATGCGTTTGGTTCTGAAATCTTTGTGTGCTGAGCAAATTTCTTCTTTTGTTCATTTTTTTCTTTGTATTAGATGAATAATACAACGCTTCGATGGAATTTGTTCATGTGCCGAAGACAACCTCTTCTAGTAAACAAATGAGTAAATAAAATTTTCTGCAATACCAGTTTTTTCTAATGTGCTGGGATCTCAGAGATTAATTAGAACTACTATACTAATATGACCTTACCCAAACAACCTAAAGACATCTTCTTGTTCTTCATTGTACACATTAGAGATCTAGGGTAGCTGAATCTTATCCTCCATAGCTATAGTGTCCTAAATAAGCTCTGCATCTGTCCTTACCTTAAGCTTATTTTACCAATATAAGCATATCTTGAAGCTTGAACAAAGGTCTGTTTGGGGGACTTTAGCTTCATCTAGAAGATGGCTTTCTTCAAGAAGCCAGTGGACATGGGCTTAATCTTCTTAGTATAAAGTGAGCTTAGGCTTCTATGAGAAGCTCGATAGCCACACCCAATATTGAGGAGCTTAAGGGCCTATTTGGAACAGCTTCCGCTTCGGCTTCTCTCCTCTGGAAGTCGGAAGCTATTCTAAATGGCTGGCTTTTTTGTAGTCAGAAGCTAAAAGCCAGTGGCCCATTTGTATTAGGAGATACTGAAAGCCGAATGCTGGTCTGGGGTAGCTTCTCACAGCTTCGGTGGGTTAGGTTCTGACTTTGCTACTAAAGTTGAAGAAAATTACCCCCTCCTACCAAGTATAAAATCCCAAAACCCACCCCTCTCACTCTCATTTCCGACCTGCACCCTTCATACCTAAAAGCCAGATTGACAAACATCAAACCTTTTCAACCCAGTTGTTTGGCCATGCAGCCCAGCCGAAAGCTACTTTTTACAAATGCTACGGACATGCCAAACAGGGCCTAAGTTTTCGGTGGCTTTAAGGGTTTGTTTTGGACAGCTTTAGCTTCAGCTTCTCCCCTTTGGAAGCCGAAACCTATCCTAAATAGTTCGCTTCTTCGCAGCGGAAAACTGTAGCCTATTTGTACTAGGAGAAGCCAAAAGCCGAAAGCCAGCTTGGAGTGGTTTCCCACGGCTTCGATGGGTTGGGGTTCCAACTTTGTCTTGAGTTGGGTAAAAATTGCCCACCTCATGCCATGCCATGTACAAAACCTCACCTCCCTCCCTCTCTCCCTCTCTCTCTCTCTCTCTCTCCCCATTCTCCTACTCGCACTGTCATGCTCCCATGGCCCTACGCACTATGCCCTAGCGCTGCCACATCGCCTCCGTTCCAGCGCAAATCTCGGCCACCCCATGCCTCCATGGCCGCGCAGATCTTGGCTGCCTTCATCGCCGCACCATCTCTGCTCCCACGTAGATCTCGGTTGCCCTGCACCTTCTCGCCATCCCCTCAAGCGCCATGCCCCCACATAGATCTCGGCCACATGGATCTTGTCGACCTCAATCTCTGTCGTGAGCTCGTCCAACAATCTGGTCTCTCGATAAGGGCTTTGGCTTTGATCGCGTCTTTTCTGAGGACGCAAAGCCAACCCAATCAGACTTCACTGACCACAAATCGGGCCCAGGCGTCGTAGCACATTCCTATTTTAGTCTCCCTATTTCCTTCTATAAACTTTCCTATTGTGAGTCAATTAGTTATCCATTAGTTAAGATTTTATTCTTTCCAAACTAGTAAACCACGATTAGGGGATTGTTAAGATTCGATTATTCATGAATAAAAGGAGAAGAGAGAAAGGAAAAATACGCTTTTGTTGCCACCAAAAACTTATCTCGGTAGGCGTCGATAGCCGATCGGTTGGCTCGTCTGATAACCTTTCTCCGTGGCGAAGTAAACCTTGACTGCGACCTCGGCCGAGCACAAGGGCATACTCCGCGAGCACTCGTATCAAGCTGGTATCGAGGCCGTGGGTCCTCCGACCATAGCTAGCCGAAGATCGCTTTGTCCAAATTGGAGGAGGCGGTGGAGGATTGGTTGGGTCAATGGACGCTTGGAGCAAATGTTGGTGACCTCCTCAAGGCGGTGGGCAAGCGGCCGATCCAGAAGCAGAGGCGGCGCAGGAAGCGATCATGCGAGAGGAAGCGAGGCCTTTCTCCACCGCATGGCGGTCGCAATCCGGGAGCGAGATGGCGGCCCTACTGCCGTGACCTCGGCAGCGCCGTCGTGACTGGAGGATCGCCCTTGAGGCCTTGCGCGCCCTCCGGTCTAATTACTGCATTGTATGATGGATCGGAAGACCCCATGTCTTGTGGGCTGCGCCAATGTGAGAGGTTCGCAAGGGCTCACGACACACTGAGTAGTCGTCGAGATGGCGAGCCTCCGCCTCCATGGCGAGGCCGGAGGTGTTGGACAATGGGAGCGGGAGGAGGATTCATCGTGGCCGGACTTCTCTGAAACCTTCCTCCAACGCTTCACTCGCTGTCGGCGGTGGGGCCTCTCGGCGACTGGCGAATTTGAAGCGGCCGAATCTCGCTCGGGACCCGAATCGCAAGGGAGTTCGAAGCTACTCTCGCGTGCACCGGGATGGCGCGGAAGACCAGTTAAATGTTCCGGTTTGGGGTACATCGGCTCTGTTGAAAGCGGAGAAGTCGCCCGATCGTCCACGCGATTTAGTGGAAGCGATTGGCAGCCCGGGCGGCGGAGAAGAGAGATCGATGGATCGCCAAAGCCATTCGAGCCATGCCGCGAGGTTCGCCATCGCCCTCCGTTCGGTAGGGGCACCGCTTTCCTCTCATGGCGGGGAGGGCCGGGGCGCCATCCGGCCAGTCGGTCGCGCCATCACGCTGCGGCGGCGGCTGCAAACAAGGTGGCCGCCCGGCCAGTCGAACCCGGGGCGTCCCAGGACCAATTCTCGGGGTTCTCAGCCAGCCTCTGCTCCATCTGAGCAAATCTCGGCCGGAGGAGATGGCGAGCAGCGAAGAACTCTGTTTCAATGCTGACGAGTTTCGCCGGGGTCATCGGCGCAAACTCTTCCTCTGGAGAGTCTTTGAAGCGAAGATGAGGAAGAGACAGAGGAACAAATCGAGGAAGAACCTGGCGCTTTCGGTCATGGCTGCGAGGGCCCATAAAGGAGCACCATCGATTAAGGCGCTTATCACGGGAAGGGAGTTCTTGGGCTTGGTGGACGGTGGAAGCACACACAATTTTCTCGAGTGCCCATGCGGCCGAAGGTTAGGCGTCTCGAGAAGTTTGGAGGAGGAGCAGCAGTGCGGGTGTAAGCGGCCCCATTGCCTTGCTTTGGGAAGATCTGAGCTGCACCTTCTCCATTGACAAATACCCATTTGAGGCATCCTTCTTAGTCATTCCATTGGATGGATTTGTGCGGTCTTTGAGAATACAATGGTACGCAAAGGTGGGCGATATCAAGTGGAATTTTGATTCTCTTCACATGTCTTTCAAGTGTCAAGGAACGAGTGGAGCTTGAGGCATTGGAAGGTTGCGGGACCACGAGATGCGAGGTGGATGTGCTTCAAGGGGATGACTCAACCGCCCTCTGTGCTTTTCTTGATCTCTTCCGGGGAGCCTAAGAAATTTAGCCTTCGCGTTCTGCGATCTCGCATATGCTTGAAGGAGGAGCAGATCCGGTGGTGGTTCGGCCGTCTGCGTATCCGTGTCGGCAAAAGGGCGAGATTGAGGCGATGCCGAGAGATGCTTGCTCGAGGCATCATTCGCCCCGATCGCTCTCCGTTTTCCTCTCCCGTTTTCTTTGGTCAAGAAGAAGATGGCTCGTGGCGTTTTGTGTTGATTCTGCGAGCTCAACGCGGAAGCAGTTAAGGATAAGTTTCCCGTTCCGATGGTCGAAGAACTTTTGGATGAGCGCATGGCGCCAAGTTCTTCTCCAAATTTGGATCTCCGTTCAGGTATCACCAAGTCCGGATGAAGGAAGAAGACATTGAGAAGGCGGCGTTCGCACACATCATGGCCACTATGAGTCATTGGTGATGGCTTTGGGCTTTACCGCCTCAAATCAACCTTCGAGCTCTCATGAGCGAGGTCCTTGCCCGTTCCTCATAAGTTGTCCTCGTTTTCTTTGATGACATCACGATCTATAGCGGATCACGCGCCGAGCACCTTCATCACTTGCGGATGGTCTGGGCGACTCGACACCACCAATTATACTTGAAGAAATCCAAGTGTGCTTTCATCCGGCCTGCGGTGGGGTATTAGGACACATCATCTCTGGCGGGGTGGCGACCAACCCTAACAAGGTCGAGGATGTGGCGGTGGCGGCCCCAACATCATATCGATCTGAGGCGTCAAAGTTTCTTGGGACTTCTTGGCTATTCTGGCGCTTCATCCTCCACTCTGCGACCATTGCGGAACCAGCGACCAACCTACTTCGTGCATGACAATTCAAGTGGTCGGGGAGGTGGTAGTGCCTTCCAACGACTCAAGGAGGCACTCATGGCGGCACCGTTTTCGCCTACCGACTTCAACAGCGTTTGTGGTCGAGTGTGATGCCTCGGTGTGGGAATTGGCGCGGCTGCGGCGAGAGGCCATCCGTTGGCTTTTATAGCAAATCGCTTGGCGGCGCCTTGCCAAATTAGCGACCTATGGCGCGAGCTCATCGGCCTTTCCAAAGCCATTACGGCATTGGCGGCCATACCTTTGAGGCGTTCTTTCCTTTGTCCGGATGGACCATGCCAGACCTCAAATACCTCTTGGACCGGGCCTTGATTACTCCTCATAGCGGCATTGGCTCGATGGTGATGGGATTTGACTTCCTTGTGGAGTATCGTCCGGGCCCGCAGCAACAAAACGCCGAAGCATACATCACGCTCACCACGAGCCACTGCGAGCGCCTGTAGCCATCTCCTATCCTTGGTCGGTAGCGTTCCACGGTGGGAGGGCGTCTGCGCTATGACCAG
The DNA here is from genome assembly GCA_036346375.1 of Guadua angustifolia. Classification (NCBI taxonomy): domain Eukaryota; kingdom Viridiplantae; phylum Streptophyta; class Magnoliopsida; order Poales; family Poaceae; genus Guadua; species Guadua angustifolia. The sequence continues at coordinate 393,564 of JAYEVE010001014.1, read as the reverse complement.
AGGGTGCGAGGCGTTGCTCCCAATTGCTTCGCACGACAGGGTCCGCTCCGGATTCCTCTTCGGCACCATCTCCACAGGAGGTTTCCCCAGCAGGGGCAGACACTACGGGTCCAAGGCCGGCTGGACTATGGGAGGTGCGCCACGGCCTTCTGTATCGGGATGGTCGCCTCTTTGTACCAGCCAAGTCACCTCTCCGCATTTAGGTAGTGTCCGCCGTCCATGACCTCACCCACGAGGGCATCACCAAGACTTTACATCGTGTGAAGCAGCAGTTTTATTGGACGGACATGCGAAAGTCGGTGGAAGAATATGTGGAGACGATGTGGCATTTGTCGGCAACACAAAGGCGGCAACTTCGAGGCACTGCGAGCCTTCTTCAACCCTTGCCCATTCCGCGCCACATTTGGGTGGCGTATCCATGGATTTCGTGGTAAGCCTCCCAAGGTCACAAGGCAAGGCGGCTCTCTTGGTGGTGGTGGATCGCCTCTCCAAGTATGCTCATTTTATGGCCCTCAGCGGCCAACCATAGCTCCTTTAGTGGCCGATCTCTTCTTCGACCAGTTATGCGCCTCATGGCCGCTTTGGTCGATTGTCTCCGATCGGGACCGGTTTTCCTCGGCACTTTCGGCAAGACCTCTTTAATATTTGTGGCATCAAGCTCCTCGGGTCCTCCGCATATCATCCGCATGACAGACGGACAAAGCGAAGTTGTCCAGCCGCGCCATCGAGATGTACTCTGTTGCCTCTAGCAAACATGCCTTCTTCATGGGTCGGCCCTTCCATGGGCGGTATTACGCTACAACTCCTCCTATCCTCCATGCGCCGCATGGCGCCCTTTGAGCTTGTTTATGGCGGCCACCTCCACCCATGGTGCCTTATTGTCGGCGCTACTTCCATTGATCTTTGTGGATTGCGCCTTAGTAGATCGGGATGAGCTTCTTCACCGCGCCGCCAACATCTCATGGCGGCTCAAAACCGAATGAAGCAACAATATGATCGTCATCATGGAGGTTTCCTTCTCGTGGGAGATTGGGCATGGCTTAAGCGCAACCACACCGTCGGCTCTCCATGCGGCGGCAGCGGCACAAGTTCTCGCCTCGGTATTTTGGTCCATACAAAGGTGATTGGGCGCATTGGTGAGTCGCTATCGTTTGGCCTTGCGACATAGCTAAATATCCACGACGTGTTCCACGTCTCCATCTTTGAAACCATTTAAGGTACTCCTCGATTAGCATTCCACCCTTGCCATGAAGCATCATCCTCGACTTGGCACCTTCGCCCGGCTACTCGTTTCGTCTATTGGCTCAACGATTCCACGAGTGCTGCAAGCGGTTCCTCGTCGATGGGCGGAGACTCACCGAAGATGCTACTTGGCAAGATGCCATTGAGTTTCATGGGACTTTTCGGACTTTCGGCGAGGGCAATGTTGAATGTGGAGAGTATTGATAAGGGCTTTGGCTTTGATCGCGTCTTTTCTGAGGCCTAAAAGCCAACAATCGAGCCTTTTATGACCTAAATCGAGCCCAGGCGTCGTAGCACATTCTATTTTAGTCTCCCTATTTCCTTCTATAAACTTTCCTATTGTGAGTCAATTAGTTATCCATTAGTTAAGATTTTATTCTTTCCAAACTAGTAAACCACGATTAGGGGATTGTTAAGATTGATAATCATGAATAAAAGGAGAAGAGGAGAAAGGAAAAGGCCGCTTTTGTTGCCACCAAAAACTTATCTCGGTAGTCGATAGCCGATCGGTGGCTCAAATCTGATAACCTTCTCCATGGCGAGTAAACCTTACTGCTGACCTCAGAGCCGAGCACAAGGGCATACTCCATGAGCACTAAATATCACTCTCTCTCTCTCTCTCTCGGTCCCCAGCTGTCTCCCTCACCCGACTGCTATTTTGTCTACCGCGATCGTAGTTAGAGAGGGATCTGAGGGGGAGAGAGTGGTCGCCGGCGGGGTGGAGAGCGTTGCCTAGATTCGATGGCGCAGAGATCGGCATGAATGTTAAAATAAATGCACCAGAAAAATGTTGACCAAAAAAGGGTTCAAATTTTGACCAATAATTGTTCAAGAAAAAAATGAAAATGAACCGAAAAATGAACCAAATAGATTTACATTTGGCCGTGATGTGCAAACAAATTAATTGAAATCCACTCATCTTCAAATGGCATCAAATACGTCATCATTTGACTCAGGGGCATTTTAAACATTTCTCAAACTCAGAACAGCCATCTAGCTTACCTAAAAGCTAGATTGTCAAACATCAAACCTTTTTAGCCTAGCCGTTCAGCTGTGCAACCCTTCATTCATGCTGCCCAGCTAGAAGCTGCTTCTCGAAAAAGTTGTATCAATGCCAAATAGGGCCTAAGTTGAACATAAAGCCCCCAAACAGGCCCAAAGACATTCTAATCTTAGTTCATCATAGATGTTCACTAAAACCATTTGACAGAAACTGTCAAACAGGGTCATGAACATATCCTTAATAAGCATTTGCTTCTAGCCTTCAATTACACTGCTGACACCATTATTTATACTCGTCATCAATGTACATGCAATTATTCGAAACAAATTAAGATGGCAAGATTATCATTATACAAGGCGATATATTGGCGAATACCAAGTATGTACTTCAATATACCTATGTCAATGAATTCACCAACTTTCCATAAGCAAATTTATGTTGAGAAAACCAAATTTATTTTGGAACACTATAGATGGGCCCATGTTACTTAAGACAATCATGTATAACCTGGGTGTCTTAGGTGCCAGGAATGCGTATCTATATTTTTTACACTTTTTGGAGGTGCTCCCCTGTTTCATATGTTCAGTTTCAAGCGCTGTGCAAGCCTTGTGTTTCCTAGTATGTGTGATTAGCACCAAAGAACAGACTCCCCCCTCATACAGTTTATGGTAAAGAGCCACATTGATCGAACTGTGCTCGCTCTGTTGTAGTGGATTGCAAGTTGCAACTTATAAACTCATAACTACATACTTCGGGGTACTAATGTAATGTTATGCACTTATGCTGCTCTTACAAGGCAATGTGTTTGGAGATTTTGATGCCTGTAGACTTCAAGTGGAACCTCAAATTGCTCTTTTTATTGTAAGACTATGCATAGGGCTTTTCAGAATTTGTGCTATCATTCAGCAAACTACACAATGATGTAAATGAAAATAAGCTAGGCAAACTGTAATTGCAAGCAAATGATAATGGAAGAAGTGGCTATGCCATTATTTATACACTGATTTTGTGGTGCTTGTCTTTTTGACGGGGTAATATTTTTTTTTTGGTCTTGCACTTTCTGTTTAGAAGAATACATTCAAATACTTAATTCACTTGTAGTGCATATTCTTTGTTCGTTTAGCCCTTGACCGTTTGTCATAATGAAAACTGTGAACCATTCAATTGAAGAAAAAGTGATACACTGTAGAGATTCACAGATTTGGGGCTAGGCATATTACATGTAAACAAATAAATGAACACTGCATATTATGGTATGGAATTCCTTTTCCTCCATTTGCATGTATGTTATGTGGAACATATATTTGACAATACCCCTGTTAATAATCTCTGTTGATCTACTGGTCAGATATGGGTGTGGAGAGGTGCGTGCGCTTGGATGGCCTGACAGAAGCCCAGATTGACAAGAAGCTGGAGGAGCTGGCCAAGGCAGGAGCGTCGCTTACAGCTTAATAATGTTGGGCCAGCTAAGTTTTCTGCTGTCACGATTTCAGTACTATGACTGTAGAAGCAGTTGTGGAATTTGTACAATGATTGCTGAGAGGACAACTGTTGCTCTCTCGTTTTTTGTAACTGTCTTTTTCCTTCGAGCATCCGTCTATAGTACATGCTATACTGCGAAATAAATCTGAAGGATGGTTTGGAGGAGCATTCGTCCAACCTAATTATCTGTTGATTGTTGAACTTGAGCAACTGAACTTAGTTTTCTTGCCTGGTAAATAATAGTGCTGAACTTAAGCTAGTTCAGTGTGCTTGTCTGGAAGACAATATGAACCAAACTTGTCAATACTGGACCGGAGACTATATTGGTTTGGCTCTTGGAATGATATATACATCTCTCTCATTTAGCTGCCCAGCATGATGATACTCTGGATCCAAATACCCCAATGTCCCTTGCACATTGGTGATAACTGTTTAGGAGTAAATAAACTAGTAACCGAATGAATGGAAGAAGTTTTTCTTTGCATTGATCAATTGTATGTATTTATACAAGGGAAGGGATGCAGTGAACAGGTGCCTTATCCAAATGAACAACTGCTCGTGCATCAATTATCAAACGACACACCCTTTGATTACAAGATTAACTTCCTAATCTAGATGAGATCATTTGAAGATTAACTGCCTAATCTATAGACATTGGTTCACAACAATAACATGGTCAATAGAAACCAGTCTTGAAGCACCAAAGTCTGAAACTTTAGCTGTAGTTTGCATCTAGGAGTATATTAGATGACTTCACATTATGATGGAAGTTGGTACCGAAGCTGCCGAAAGGAGATAATAGAGGGCTCCAGTATCTTCTACAGCAATCCTTGTGCAGTCATCCCAAGTCAAGGAGAAATCACTTGTTGAACCAAAACGTGACATTCCAAACAACGACCCATTAGGAACAAAGTCATGCACCAATACTGGGAACTCAGTTTCAAGACAACATCCGAAATGTATTATGATATTTCAGTGGTTTATCTACGAAAGGATGGCAACACTAATCTCACCTTGCTAGACGAGCTTAGACCATTTTATAGCAACCACATGTTGGTCAGATAACATGCTTTTGTACACCAATGCCATGCCCTCCACGACTGAGGATACGTGAGTGATCAAAGTTGTTTGTTGCCTTTTCAAGCTCTTGCAAAGAGAAATCTTCGCCCTGTCACTCGCATTTTCATCCGATGATATTAATGGTTCCAAGAGAAGGGGCTCTTTCTGGAATTTTTTCTGTGGTGTTGCTTCTGCATCCAGGGATGAGAAATGTCCCACTTAGCCAAGAAGTAGAACTCCGAAGCCGCCAGCGCCAACCCCAATGATAATACCTACAACAATGAATCATTATGTAAATACCTACGATGAATAGTTATGTTCCTCAGTTTTTTTTATCTCTTCGTCTTTTATCGTGTTCATCATGAAATTTAATGGAGCATAGAACATTATAACTCACCGAACACAAGATTTTGCCTTTTTACCTGTGAACTGAACTGGTCATGTATATAGCACTACAGTTTTTTTTTTTTGTTGCAAAACTAGCTCCCGTGCGAAAAAAATTACAAATCTAGCCCTGCCACACTATGCAACCGCGATAGGAAGGTTACGTGGGAGGAGACATGCCGTGGCAGGACAGCACGGGAGCTCCTGCTATGACAGGGAAGCATGACAAGTTTGGCCTGCCGTCGTAGAGAAAAGCTACCATGCTTGCCTGCCAGGGTAGCAAAAGGTATCGTTTTTCCTTGCCGCAGCAAGTCTCCTCCTCCGTGTCACACTACTACTGAACCGACCTTTATCTGGGCCCATCGGTGCGGTTAGGCTAACCAGGTGATAGTTACAACAGTCCGGTTCAGCAACAGCGAGGCTCCGAGCTCGATGCGGTTCAAAGCAGGCAAGTGCGATGATCTAACTGTCGATGCGGTTAGGTATTCTGAACCGATACTATTTAGCGAGGTCTCATTAGTACGGTTTGTGACACTAACGATCTGCGATGTTAAATCATCGATGCAGGTTCGTTTCCAACGCTACTATGTCTACTAGGTTCCAATTTAAACTTCTTAGTCCTCCGCTCTTTGCGGACCAAGATCATTTCGGTCTTGTGAAAAAACGGTGGAGCTTGACCAAGAGCTTCAAGGGAGGGAGAGTCTTTGCCAAATTTTAAAATTTTGGTCATTTTACTGCATAACCAAGGTAACTAAGGTTAGTAACATCATTCCTCACTTTATTTGGTGTTAAATAGAGCCTCTTTTTGCTTGAATTATGAAGAAAATTTAATCTATTCCCATGATTGATGAAAGATTATGAATGTAGAGGAGGTCTGCCCAAATTTCAAAATTTTGGTCATTTTACTGCTACCAAGGTAACTAAGGTTAGTAACATCATTCCTCACATCATTTGGTGTTAAATGGAGCCTCTTTTTTGCTTGAATTATGAAAAAAATTTGATCTTTTCCATAATTGATGAAAGATTATGAATGTAGAGATCTAGTTTGATCTTTTCAAATAGGATACAAAAACTTGTTGTGTAAGTTTAGAATTTTCTTGGATTATAATGTAGCTCGCATTTAATGTATGGATCTAGCTTAAATTTAGGTTTTAGTTCCATCGATCGATGAAGGATGAGGTTTGGTTGCTTGCGTAGTTGGGGGAGAATAGTGCATGGAAATCATGGAGTTTGGAATCTTCAAGCGGCAATAGTTATGTGGAAAAGAAGAAATTTAAATTCATTTGCGAATTAAAATAATATCGAAAATATGAATGGCTTTATAGAAAATATAAAATGAGTTCAAAATTTGAAAAAAGTTTTCAAAAATACTTTGGAATATTTTAAACTTAGAAAAATTATTTCTAGTATAATTTTGGTTTTAATTTCCATCGACAAATTATTTTTGAAAACATCATTAATTAAGTGCTAGAGATTTAGAAAAAATAAATAAAAATAAATGATTGAATAATAATTTGAAAATTTTTAGGGTGTTACAATTTCAACATATTTATGGCGGTTGTTATAATTTTTAGGGTGTTACAATTTCAACATAATTTGCAAACAAAAGCTGTTGTGAATTTTATTGAAATTTTGAATCCGGACTCGATCGACCAATTCTTTTTGTAGGTTGCAAAAACTTGTTGTGTGAGTTTAGATTTTGCTTGGATTATTATTTAGCTCGAATTGAATGTGTGGATCTAACTAATATTTAGGTTTTGGTTCAACAATTTATTATCGGAAAATGAGCTATGATTACCTTGATGTAGCATAATGTAGATGGATGGCGATGGATGTACATGGACCGCGCTCCTCGGAGTTCTTGCGGGGTTTGCAAGATTTTCTTCGTCTTGGCGATGCATACCTGACGTCGGGCTACATATGTTGTCCATACATAGATGCATGAATGAGAAGGAGTGGCCAAAATCCAGCCACCTCCACTTCCATTTGCTCACAAGAGGTTTCATGTCAAATTATACTGTTGGACCAAGCACGTGAAGAAGAGATTATCTGAGGAAGGCGGTGAAGAAGAAGAGGCGGACAAAAATATCCGGACGCTGGCCAACACGGTTCTTTGAAGATACATTGGGGTAGTTTGGTAATGATGACCTAGACCAGATGCTGCGTGATGGAGAGGGAGAATACATCGATGAAAGACATTACGAAAAGTTCTAGCGCATATGGGAGGACCACGAAACACTGTTGTACCCAAAGCATCCAGAGGGCCATAAAAAGTTGCGTACCACACTAGGCGATGCAATGGAAGGCGACCAATGGATTGTGCGATAAGGGATTGACGAGTTGTTATGCCTCATAAAGTTACTTCGAGAGAACACCTTGCGAAACTACGTGCGTTGCCAAACAAGTTATGCGCCCTTTGGGGTTGGAGGTCTGAAGATACATGCATGTCGTAATGATTGTATCCTTTATACATAATGAGTATGAGGATTTGGAAGCTTGTCGGTGTGCAAAACTTGCGATATAAGACTAGGCGTGATGACCCGGTGAGGTAGAGGCGGCGTAAGAAGAAGACCTCTGCTAAGGTGGTGTGGTATTTCTCTGTAATCCCTCGGTTGAAGCGTTTATTTGCGAACAAAGCGCATGCCGGATGATGCGTTGGCACAAAGAAGATCGTGGGGCGACGGAAGGCTAAGGCACCTGGCGATGGCTCCGGTGGAGGAAAGTCGATAGAACATACGGGACTTTCTTTGAGGATGCAAGGAACATAAGGTTTGGGTTGAGTGCGGATGGGATGAACCCGTTCGGCGATATGAGCGGCGATCCGATGCTTGGCCCGTGACTCTATGTATCTACAACCTTCCTCCTTGGTGTGTATGAAGCGGTACATTATGATGCCATTGCTTATCAAGGCCGAAGTAACACAGAAGCGATATCGATGTGTACCTCAAACCGTCGGTTGAAGATCTGCTAACAACGTGGAGCGATGGTGTACATGTATGGGATGTGTACAAAAGAGCACTTCACTCTCGTGCATTGCTATTCATAACCATCAACGGCGGCTGCACTTGGTAACCTATCGGGCCTATCTATCAAAGGATATAAAGCACGCATCCTTTGCTTAGAGGATCTGACAGCAAGTACCTAAAAACTCTCGAAAGGTTGTGTACATGGGCCCCGTAGGTTCCTCCATATGAAGGACCGTTCACGGAGGAAGGGTGAAATTCGATGGGGACGAGAAGAAAGCGTAAAGCCCATGCATCGCGATGGGCAGCTTGTATTTTCTTTGGTAAAGGATCTGAAAGTAGAATTTGGAAAAGGTCTGGTAGCAAAGCTGTCCCGGGTGAACAAGGTCACCACGAAGGCCATTTGGAAGAAGAAGTCAATATTTTGGGACTTACCTTCTTTGGAAAGTCTTAAAGGTCCGCCACTCGATTGGACTTCATGCATATCACGAAGAATGTCTGCGTGAACTGCTAGGTTTCCTAGATATGTACGACAAATCAAAAGATACATTTCAAGCACGAAAGGACCTATAGCTCTTGGGAATCGAGGAGCGACCTACATCAGGAAAAGAGAGAAAGGACAACATTACCTCCACCCATGAGCTACACTCTGCGAGCAAGGAAGAAAAAAATATGATTAAGTTCTTGAGCGATGTGAAGGTCATACGGATACTCCTCAAACATAAGGAGACTTATAAACACGAAGAGAATAAAATTATACACATAAAATCCATGATTGTCACGTGTTGATGACACAATTGCTCGATGGCGGTCGCGAGGTATTATGCAGTTAGTCGAGGACAATCATAAAGGCGTGTTCGTTCTTCAGCGGTGTCGCGAAGGTCATCGAGCGAATAAGGTATCTAATCGCATGATGACATGATCAATAGTCAGTTAGCCTTGAGATGATATTCCTCCATCCTTCTTTGATATTATGGTCCATCTCATGGTACACATTGTTAAAGAGATAGAAATTCTCGACTGTGTTCCTCCACAATATGTTCCCTTTCGAGAGGTACATGGGTATCCTAATGAAGTATGTTCGTAACCGGTCTCGCCCAAAAATTGCATTCGCAGGGTGTCGACCTGAGGAGGTGATCATGTTTTGTGTTAGTTACATTGATGATCTGAATCCGATTGGCGTCTCTGTATCACGCCATGAGGGGAGGCTACGTGGAAAAGGGACTTTAGGGAGAAGAATCCTATAGCGACGATCTACTTTCATTTAAACAAGCACATTTCACGGTATTGAAACAAGCAACTGTAGTGGCTCCGTCTATCTATGATCACAAGATGAGTCTACGCGTCCAATACCCAGAGAAGTCAGATAAGTGGATCGCAGTCGAGCAAATGGATCATTTCGGCAGTTGGTTACAAAAGCAACTGTTGGGAAACCAGACAAACGATGAACAGTTGAAACTCTTGGCTCGGGGACCGTCCACAACAATCATGTGATTCCAAGGGTATGATATAAATGGGTACACATTTTACCACGACATGACCGTGAGGATAGCAAGAGCACCAACCAAAACGATGGCATCATTATAGATGCCTTGGACAAAAATGGAAAGATGGACACCTACTATGGTTTCATAGAGGAGATCTGGGAGCTCGAGTGCGGGCCATTAAAAGTCCCTGTTTGGTGCCAATGGGTCAAGGCGGTAGTGGATATCGATAAGTGCGGTATGACAAGCTGGACCTCAAGCAAGTGGCCTATAAGGACGAACTGTTACGTGCTTCGCTAATGATGTGACACATGTATTCTATGTGATGGACATGGACAACAAACCGAAAAAGCAGAAGGAGAAGACTAGTAGTAGCGATCAGCCAAGGCGCCACGTGGTTCTTCCAAGTAAAAGAAGGATTGTCGGAGTTGAGGGCGTCACGGACGAAGAAGAGTATAATCAGTTCGACGAGCTGCCTCCTTTCACGGTGGACGTAGACATTAGTGTCCTAAATGATATAGAGGAATCTCCTTACGTATGCCGCGATCATAATGAAGGATCACTTGTAAAAGCAAAGTGTGTTAGCAAATAAGGATTGCTTTGCTTTCTTTTGTTGTAATAGACTACTAACATACTAGTTTCTCCATTCCTCTAGTGGTTCTCCTGTTGCTCCGTATTTTCTATTCAAATTGTACTAATATTTGACTAACAATATTGTTCAAAGTCCCTCTGTACTAATATTAGATTGCTGGATCGTAGAAACTATAAAAGGTGAATTTATATAACAAGGTGACAATTTACAATGGAATTATAAGAGTGCAAAAATTACTTTTTATATTAGATTATTTGAAAAATATTTTTAATTTATATTAGATTGCTAAATGAATCTAAAGTGGTAAAAGCATTTGTAAAAATTATTTAATGAAACAATAGTTAAACAGTAAATAAACAAAAAAGAAATCTTAAAAAAAGGCTAAATGAATTTAAAGTGGTAAAAGCAATTTTACAAATTATTTAATGAAACAATCGTTAAACAGTACATAAAAAAAAGAAATCTTAAAAAAACAAAAGAAAGGCTAAATGAATCTAAATTGGTAAAAGCATTTTTACAAATTATTTAATGAAACAATCGTTAAACAGCAAATAAAAAATAAGAAGTCGTTAAACAGTAAATAAAAAAAAAGAAATAAAAAAAAAAAGACTAGGGGTGCGGCGGATTGAACCGAGAGACCTCACTGGCGAGGCGAGCCCGCTCAAGCGCCACGCGCTAGCCAAGGAGAAGATTTATTATTAACGATGAAGGGCACCAAAATTGTTTTAAGTTTTAGCAACTCTTCACATCGATGCAGGTTGGTGTCTTCAGCAGGTGATGTGAATCATCAATCGGTTGGTGTCTCCAGCAGATAGTGATCTTGATGTCGATTAGCACTGAGCGGTTTGAAAACAAAACCGTCTATGATGATCAATTGAAATCGACAAATCGCGCCATACAAAAAAGACTACTGGATTGCATGAGAAGTAGTAGCTTGCATTATATATATAAGAAGATAATTACAAAAGTATTATAAGAAGCATTACAAAATACTTTAACTACAAAAGACTAGCTACTCGTCGTCGGAGGAGGAGGATCAGGCCGGAGTCCTCGCTCGGCCGGCTCGATCAGGAGTCATCCTCCGGCTCCCAACCGTCGCGATATCCCTCCAAGCAGTCGTAGCTTTAAATCATCGTCGGAGGAGGAGGGGCAGCGTGGCGCTTCTTCCCTGCGAGGTGGAGGTGGAGGTGGTCGGAGGGCAGGTGGAGGCGAGTCGATCGGAGCGGGTGGAGGCGGGCGCCCGATCGAAGGCGGAGGCGGCCGTGGAGATGGGCGCCGGCGTGGCCGCCGCAGCCATTGGCGCATGGTCGTCTTGACGGGTTTGGGCGAGGTGGCGGCGTCGGTGGGGTGGAGCTATCGGAGGAGCTGTTTTTGAGCCATTGGAGGAGGAAGCTGTTGGTGGGGTGGAGCTCATGGCGTCGGTGTGTTTTTGCTAATGATGGAGTCAAAAATTAAGCCTCTCTGTTCTTATAAGCGGCAATTTGTATTGGGAAGCAAGCGCCTCTACATTACTGCGATGATGCCTTTGGGAAGACAAAAGCGATCAAGCAGGGAAGGCAAAGCGATCAAGTCGAAAAGCCTCTCTGTTCTTATAGGCACGAATTTGTATTGGGAAAGCAAGCGCCTCTACATTATGCGATGATGCATTGGGAAGATGAAAGCGATCAAGCACTAGGAAGGCAAGCGATCAAGCACTATGAGACATCGGTCCGGTTGAATAGACCAGCTGGGGTGATAGTGCCTAGGAGCTCCCCGATAAATAAAAAAAAAATCTAGGGCTCGGGCTCCCAAATCTAGGACTCTCATCGGTCCCCAGGTTGAATACACCAACGATGCGATGGCTCGATTTGGCGCTTGAGAGCCCTAGATTTCTTTTTTATTCTTGTGGAACTAAACAACTCTCGATCCCGTGGTGTATTCAACAGATGATAGTCACTCGATCTGGTTGGTGTATTCAACACAGGTGATGGTGCACCTATAAATCCCTCACGCGCCTCCTCTTCCCTAATTTTTGCTACTCCCGCCATTGTTCCCCAATCTCCTCCTCCTCACTTCGTTTGCAAGACCTCAAGCGACCTCCTCGCCTCCAGCGACCCCCACCGCGTCCTCCTTGCCTCAAGCGACCCCACCTTGCCGTCCTCGCCTCCCGCGTGCCTTGAGCCTTTGTCGTCCTCGCCTCAAGCGACCCACCATGGCCCGTCGTCGTCTCGACCATCCTCACCGCAAGCGACCTTCTTTCTGCCGTCCTCCTTGCGTCCGCGGTACAATGTATGTTCACCTTGCGGATTGATTCGGTTTTGCCATCCTCATTGGGATATGGAAATGAATGCCACCACGAGGTTAACTAATCCTAAACTAGGTTCTGAAATCTCACATAGCAATTGTATTAGCCTATGAATCAAGTACTAGTTTCCTAGAACGTGTTGTTCCATTTCTAGGTTTATCGTGCCTAGCTATACTACCTTAACATTTACCATTCATCCATTGCGATTCTTATTGTTTAGTGGATATATAAATGCTGTAAAGTGTTAAGAAATGCCAAATTCTAGAGCCATATCTGAAAGGCATGGAGGTCGAAAGATTGGAGGTGTTTAAGATAATTCATAACAATACATTGTATGTGAAGATTCTCGACTCTCTCGATGTGTTGGGAATGTGTTATAGATGCAATGATATCGGTATGGGTTAGGAACTTAGGATCTTTGGTATGACATTTTGGATGACTAGTGGCGGGGAGATGAGCTCTGCCCTTGCATATATGTCCATCTACCTATACGTGTCATCACTTGTGTTTTCTTACACGGTTCCATTACAAATTATCTCTGCTAGATCCATATTGGCTCATCTTAACAAATTGAGTAAATTTGAAAGAGCCTTTTGTGCTTTTATCACCATGTAGCAAGTGCTTTATTCTTTGCCTTTGTTCATTATTACGTGATTTGGGCCTTGGTGATAGAACTACATGCTAGAAAGGGTTGTTTAATTTCTTTGTGATAAGCGATCATTAGTTGTTTTTGTTGGCTAGTCGACTTGCTTCTATCGGCGTTGTTGCCAGCTAGCGTGTTACGTAGAATAGATAAACTTTATTACTCAAAGATTAGTAGTTCAATCAATAATCTTGTTTATCTGTTGGCCTTGGACTTAATTAGTGGATTCGGTGATTGTTTATCTCTATGCGTATGTGTACTTAGTTTACGAATTGTTCGAGAATCTATACATCTTTGGGTGTTGATTCAATTGCTAGTCTTTTGTTCCTTGATATTATCTAGTCTGTGGTTCTCTTCGATATACCTACTCACAATGACCATTAATGAAGAAATGAGTTCAACGATCGATAATAACAAGTATATATACGAGCTGCGATTAATAGTTAGCGGCGCCGCGCCAAGGACAAGCGACTAATAACTTGAGAAAAATTATTATTGCTTATTTGCTCAATAAAAATAATGAATCATTTTATTCCACACTAATATGATTTTCAAAAATAAAATAAGGTTATAAATCCACAACTAGAATGTTAGTAGTCTATTACACCAAAAAGAAAAGCGATCATTTCATGTCAACCAAGCATGTCACCTCGTGGCTCGAGTCTCTCGATGTATCGTATGCTCTCTGGCAGTCATGCTTTTGGAACTTGCAGTCTTGATGAAAAGCAGTCGGGACCTTCTCAATGGCGAAGCACGTGGATTCTGAATTTCCATCGGCGACATAAGGTGCCGCAGATTAGAAAGGTTAATTTGGTTTGACCGGCATTTGGTTTGACCTCGACACACACTACAGGTGATTCTGTTTGGTGTAATAGGCATAATTGATTCATATATGTATCATGTCAAATGTATATGTATCATGTGAATTATTCTAATTTACATTTGTATTTTGAAATTTCTATGTATATGTGAAGTTTCTATGTATATGTGAGATTTCTATGTATATGTGAAGTTTGAAATGTATATGTATCATGTCAAATGTATATGTATCATGTGAATTTTTCTAATTTACGGTGAATTTTGAAATTTCAATGTATATGTGAAGTTTCTATGTATATATGAGATTTCTATGTATATGTATAAGTATACTTGTCGATAGTTGTAGGGGTTTATTCCGACAATAATTAAAAGGGGGCTAAGCGCTGGATCGGGAACTCGATGGTAGCACAAGACACGGGAATTATACAGGTTCGGGCTCTCACGGTGGAGATAATACTCTAGTCCTGTGCTCTGGGATTATGATTGGCTAGCTTAGTTGCTGATGATCTTGTCTCTTCCCCCCTCCTCCCCCACCCCTTATATAGCGGAGGAGGGCGGTTACAAAGGAGAGTCCTAATCGGTTACAAGGTGGAGATTGTATCTCTTTCCTTATCCGTTTAACATGATAACGGTTAGGATTACAATAGTATCCTCCCTAAGCAGGGCTAGTTCCCATCTTCGGGGTTTCCTTGTTGCGCATGACAGCCTGCCTCCTAGGCAATACCCATCTTCATGTAGTCGGCTTGACCCATCCCCTCTTGGGTGGTCCTCACGGCCCGCCATGCAGATATCCGGGGTCCATATACTCCTGATAGCCCTCGAGTGCTGCGATCAAGTTGCCGCCTTCTGAGTACACCCAAGCGAGTCATGCTTCACGCCAAGTGCTTCGATTCTTGATGCGACATCATTGGTTTTCTTTCGGTAGGTGCCTTGTTGTAGGCAAAGAGATCGTAAGGACTCAATAGAGCTCTGGCGTTAAACTTTCGACTAGCCCCATTATTGGAATACTAGCGATCGGCTCATCTTGGGGCATCACCGTATCTCAAGCGATATCAGAAGTCAAAACGCTTTTCCGCTCAAAGCGAAATTCAGCATTGCTCCTTTAAATTCATTCATCGTAGAAGTTCTTGATGTAAATCGTTGAAGGGTTGGCCCTACAGCGTCGCATCCAAATTTAGTAGCCCTAAAATCATGTATATCACGAGAACTTTAGGCAATGTAAAAACAATTCACTTTCGGATGTGGTGTCCGTGGTTTATGTATAATTTTAGAGTTTTTACTCCTTTTCCTTATTGATTTTGAATTCATCAAGTGGTTTGACTCTTTTTGTTTAAGCACTCTGCTGACTAGTCTAGCCCTCGGCGTCGAGTCGGCTCATGGCTCTTTTTCGAGCCGCGTTTTGGGTGACTAAAGTTCGCCGTTCATGGGGTTGAGTTTCATAACTCGGAATTAACTCACTCGGATTCATTTGCAATCGTTAAGGAAAAGAAGAAAAACACAACTCAGAAAAAGATATGTGCATGCGCACACTATTAGGTGTAGCCCCCGACTTACTGCTTAGTTGTGGATCAACTAAGTAGCAAGTCAAGAAAGCCAACAATTTTATTCATAATGACATAATAGAGTAGCGACTTAGCGCTCTATGCTCCATGTGTTCTTGGCGATCGTGCCGTCCTTACTCGTGTACGCAGTGTGGCCGTGTGGCCGTCTTTGAAAAGTGGCGCTTCGAGCGCGGCGTGGCTCATGGCGTCTTGAAAATAGCGCTTCGAGGCGCGGCGTGGCTCGTGGCCGTCTGCGAAAAGTAACTTTTCGAAGCGCGGCGTGGCTCGTGGCCGTCTTGAAAAATGGCGCTTCGAAGCGCGGCGTAAACTCGTGGCGTCTTCAAATTACTTTCGAAGCGCGGCGTGGCTTAATGGCGTCTGCGAGATGGCGCTTCGAAGCGCGGCGTGGCTCGTGGCGTCTGCGAGTGGCGCTTCAAGCGCGAGCATGGCTCGTGGCGTCTTGCGGCAATGGCGCTTCGAAGCGCGGCGTGGCTTCGTGGCGCGTCACGAATGGCGCTTCGGCGCATCGTGGCTTCGTGGCCGTCGAAGATGGCGCTTCAGGCGCATCGTGGCTCGTGGCGTCTTGCGAAGTGGCGCTTCGAGGCAGCGTGGCTTCGTGGCCGTCTTGAAAAGTGGCGCTTCGAAGCGCGGCGTAAACTTCGTGGCGTCGAAAAGTGGCGCTTCGAAACGCGAGCATAGCTCGTGGCGTCGTCGAGATGGCGCTTCGAGTGCGGCGTGGCTCGTGGCCGTGCCGATAGTGGCGCTTCGAAGCGCGGCGTGGCTAAATGGCCCGTCTGCGAAGTGGCGCTTCGAAACCTGGCGTAAACTCGTGGCCGTCTGAAAAGTGGCGCTTCGAAGCGCGGCGTGGCTTCGTGGCCGTCTTGTAGGTGGCTCGAGGCGTTAGCGCTAGCGATCGCTAATCTGAACATCTCCTTTACTGTGTCGGCCTCCTCGGGACATCTTCTTGATCAAGTTGGCGTCGCCGACTCCTTTCTCAAAAGCCGCTATGACGACCGCATCCGAGATGTCCTGGATCGAATTCTTACCGTATCCGAATCGGGAAGTCAGCCCCCAGCTTACTACTCGTGAGTAGATGACCGTGGTGCTCCCCGACCCGAACGGAAGTCCGGATGAAGTATCAATGAAGTCTCTCCCAGATTGGATCTGGTCCGAGTCCAAGAGATCAAGCTTATTGAAGTTGTCAGCGATGAAGTTGAGACTCCCAAAGCAGAAAGCATAGCTGGGAGCGAAGGTGATGACGATTCCATTGATGGAGGCCATCGAGCTTGCCGAGATTGATCTTGACGCGTCCCCTACTGGCGCCAAGCTAGCGAGGTTTATTCTGACAATAATTAAAGGGGCTAAGCATTGGATCGAGAACTTCGATGGTAGCACAAGACAGGGAATTATCTGAGTTCGGGCTCTCACGGTGGAGATAATACCCTAGTCTGTGCTCTAGGGATTATGATTGGCTAGCTTAGTTCTTGATGATCTTGTCTCTTCCCCCCCTCCTCCCCCACCCCCTTATATAGCGGAGGAGGCGGTTACAAGGAGAGTCCTAATCGGTTACAAGGTGGAGATTGTATCTCTTTCCTTATCCGTTTAACATGATAACGGTTAGGATTACAATAGTATCCTCCCTAAGCAGGGCTAGTTTCCATCTTCGGGGTTTCCTTGTTGTGCATGACAGCCTGCCTCCTGGGCAATACCCATCTTCATGTAGTCGGCTTGACCCATCCCCTCTTGGGTGGTCCTCACGGCCCGCCATGCAAATATCCGGGGTCCATATACTCCACAATAGTATTTGGCCGACTTACATTAGGAACATCTTCGGCGTCGCCGCCCATCCTCTCTATCGTCTCTTCCCCACTGTCTTCCACGCCGTTTTAGAGTAGTACCGTAAGCTTTACATGAAACGTGATCTATTTTTGTTAATTTTCAGTGCTTCTTCTAGACTAGAAAGCGATAATGGGCGGTGAAGGAATTGATCAAGAAGAATTTATGAGAAAATTGATTTTGGGATGTGGTGGTCATGAGACGGCGGAGCTTGAACCCACCCTCATGGCGCGAGGCCAAGAGATAATGAAATTTGCTGAGCACAATGAGGCGGCGAGATAACAATCGATCCGTTCATGATTATCGGTTCCACTATCATGCTAAGCCAACATTGACCCGTTCAAGATTGTACCATGCTTTGATCGGTCAACCAGCGGTAATCACGTCGTGGTCCAAGCAAGAAGAAGAAGGCAAGACATGTTGTCACGAAAATCGGCGAGGCGGCCAACCTCTTGCACCCTTGTGGGCGCTTGGCGTTCAATTCGGCATCTGGCGTCCACGTTAGGGACCATGTGCCAATTAGCATAGCAAAATGGGATCAGATCCCTGAAATACGAAGAACATGCTTTGGAACGATGTGAAGGAGACATTCACCTTCCCCCAAAGGACCGAAGAGAAGGTGAAGAGTTACACTCTCAAGAAGATGGCTATCACATTCCAGACTTATAAATGTGAGATCATGTGATGAAAAATTGGTTGAATGGTGAAATTGGCATTGTATAATGACTTTGATTATAGCATGTGTGGTGCTTGAGCATGTGCTATGTTGAGATAATTATTATGCTGGTAATAGCATGATAGATTCTGCTTGATGCAATGGACTCGTGTGAGTGGTTGCATGGATTGACTTTGAGTCAAGTCGTGGACTTGTACTCGTGCAGTTCTGTGTTTATTCATGTGCGAGTGTTGCTCGGTGAGCGTGGTCGATGTGGGACGGAACTAGGTTCATGGAGGCGAGGTTCGGGACTAGGTTGAGGAGGAATCGAGGTCTTGGTGGTCAAGGATGTCATGCGGGGCGTTAGGGCTAGAGAACATGCACATGGAGGTGGTTAGTCCGCGTATCTTGTGGCGAGTGGGTTGTTCATGCGTGCAAGGTTCTTTGGTTAGTCACATAATTACAGCGGTGGGCTTTGTACATACGTGCAAATTGTTTTGGCCACGTTGGGCCAAGTTGAGATGTATCTGGACTCTTTCCATGTTGGAAGAGGTTGTATTCTATCTTGTTTGGATTGCTCTGTATAAATAAGGGAGGTGTCCCTGTTTATTCTTAGCGTTCGAGGTTTGAGGTTTGTACTCTTGTGTTGGAGTACTTTAGACAATGAAATAAAATCAATCTTCGAGAGCTTCTTCTTGCGGTTGTGATTTGCTCTTGGGTTCGACATAGTTGATCAATCGCTTGAAGTTTTATTCATCACAGGCGATCCTGCGAAGTTCATCACGGAGTTCGGTTCTTTGCAAAGGTATCATCTTGCGAAGGTAATATCTTTGATCCGTAGATCGATCGGATTGATTCTTATTGGGTTTGATTGATAATTGAATCTAGTTTCTCAGTTAAAATTTCACATCAATCCAGCGGTTAGATCTTCTATAATTTGTGGTCGCCCAGATTGATGTCACCTTTCCTTGCATTTGCTCGCGTGGTCGCTTGATTTGGTCATCTTCGAAGGACATAACTTTAGATCCGTAGATCCGATTGACTTGATTCTTTTTTAGCTGCAGAATTAAGTGTAGTTTCTCTGATTAAAATTTCACGTCAATCAACGGCTAGATCTTGGTAATTTCTATTTTAGTGGGCGTATATCGATTACTTTCATGCGGGTTGTCTTGGCGTGGTCATGGCCCATTCCGTGGTTAGCCCAACCTGCTTCGCCCAAGTGCCAAAGCTGCTTTCGCACAAGTGCCCAACCTGCTTTCGCCCAAGTGTCCTCTTGCTCGCCCGGTGTCCTCTTGGTGCGCCAGTGCCCTACACCTTTCGCCCAAGTGTCTCTGCTTCGCCCAAGTGTCCTCTTGGTGCCAAGGTGCCCTACACTTTCGCCAGGTGTCCCTCTGGTTGCCTAGGTGATGAGGACATCACCGGTATGGATATGACCAGCGTGACCGCTGCCCTTCTTCCTCTCCGGCGCTCCGCGACTCTGGCGCGCTCCATCTTCGTCACCTCGATTGACCTGCGGCATCTTCATCACCGAGAGGCCTTAATCCGAAGCTCAGCCATTCAAAATCACATCAATAGACAAGGGCCTCAAGCATACACCCGAGGACAGCCCACGCAAGGAAGGCCCAAGATCAAGCCCAATTCGTCGCCAAGTCCGGTTCGGCCATCCAGGAGCAGCAGAACTTCAAACGGACATAACTTGGGCTCCCGGACTCTATTTTCAGCGTCGACCACTCGTTTGAAAGGTATCGAGATAACCTTTCCAATGGATCTGGCCCCAAGGCTAAATTCCTTCTGGAGCGACAGGAAATAAAGAACAATCTCACAGGACAGAATTTCAGGTGCTCGCCACCTTATTTTTGGGCCTATGGTCCATGTATGGTTAGAGTTGCATGGTGGCCAACCTCGGGGTGGTGGCCTACCCTAATTTAGGCGCCCCAAGTCTGGTCTCCACCTATATAATGCCCGACCGTAAATGCGTTGTCATTTAGGTTTTGTTGTGTTTTGGTAGACCCTTGTGCGTTCCTCCTCGTGTTCGCGTGTGTCGACTAGACCACGCGTGATGAAAGCAGAACCTCAACTTGTTTCGTTTGATTTCAGTACTATCTATTCAGATTGCTTCATGCTTTGTTCTTGCGGGTTCTCGATTTCTTGCGAGGAACTATTGATCGTTTGGATCTTGTATCTGTGAGGATTGGCATTGCGATTGCGAAGCTCCGGGCTGTTGGTTGGAAGCCCTAAATTCGGTGCCATCAACACACCCAAATCGGCGTATCATCATCTCACACGAAAGATCGGGATCACCGTCCCCATCAAGTGGTATCGAGCTCAAGGTTGCTCGGTGAGATTTTTCCTCAATTTCGTTTTCTACCTAGAGTCGAAAATTGCCCCTAAAAAAATAGTAGATTGGTTTTTCCTGTCCAAGCTAATTTGTGCCCTAACTTTTACTACTTGTTCTTGGTTTGTTGAATAAATCGGTTGCATAGTCGTGTGCTTCTTGCTGGTTTTAGAGTCTAGTTCCTTAGAGTTTAGGGTTGAGTCACGTTTTGTCACAGTGCATCGAATTGGAGTTGGTCTCTGTTAGTAGATCAGTTGCATTGAGATCGAGGACTTTCGGTGGTTGTTGGAGATCAGATTGGAGCGAGTTTGTTTACTGCTTGTGCGGGAGATTAGATTGGTCGTGAATTTCACGATCTGTTTCCCAAACCAGTGGTTTCAGCGATCACCAAAGTCGGTGAGTACCACCCTTGATTGCTTTCGCCCATCGCGTGCCTTTGCTCGTAGAGTGCTTTCGCCCATCGCGTCTTTTCTTCGCCCATCCGTGCTTGGTTGCCGAGTGCTGCCATCGCTATGAATTAGTTGCCGAGTGCTCATGTTGCTTGCTTGTAGCCTTGAGTGCTTTCGGCATTTGCTGTTTGGGCGCTTAGAGTGCTCTCATGGGCCAAATCGAGAAGAAAAAAAGGCAAGTGCAATCTTCAAAAGCCGCTAGATCATTTCAAACCAAAGTTAGAGAGAGAGAGAGAGAGTATCTTTTAATTACCTTTATACCTGGTAAAAAAAAAAGGGGGTGTGTGTCGTGAGTGTTGTTGGAGTCCTTTTTGAGTCATTATTAGGTTTGGGGCTCCCACAAAAAAAAGAAAAAAAAAAATTTAAAAAAAGAAAAGAAAAGAGGCCCTAGTTGCTTGCTTTGTGTTGAGTCGTTCTCATTGCATCTCTGTGGCATCATTGGTGTTTAGGCTCGCGTCTCTAGCGCGGTCTAGCCTAGGACCCGACCTTTATCTTGATTTTGAGCGACTTTTCAACTACTTTGGTTCGGTGGTACTAGTTCCTCCTTTGCTACATACTATTGCTGTCAAGCTCCACCATCTTCTAACCACACGGGTTCGGAATTTGCAATCGCTTGCCACATCGAGGACTTGTAAGAACTTGGTAGAAGCTTGGCGTGTGGGAGGCTTGCCCTTGCATACAACCTAGTAGTTCATAGGAACTAATTCTCTTCGAGTTCTCTGTTTGTTGCCCCTAACAATGGCAGGTTTACATGGCAAGACAACTTAAGGATGATATTGAGGATTGTCCATGCTTGTGGAAAGAAAAAATCTTGGCGAAACTTAGCGACTTGAGTCCTGCAGAAATCAAAGGGTGAGGCAGACGAGCATGGGAGTATCCTTGACCAAGAATGAGGACACACCATTGAAGAAAAATTTGAAGCCTACCTCACCCAAGAAGAAGGATAGTAAGTGTATTTCAATATATAGCGATCACGAATGTTCTTGCTATTCTGCGACTAACCACAGTGAGCAAGAGTGATCAAGATGGTGTGCGCAGCTATTTGCAATGACGACAGCTACAAGAGCCTAAGGTGCATAGCGTGTACTTAGTGCTCCAACGGAACATGCTAGTCAAACTCAGCGCAACAACTTATTTCACACTAAGTTTGTTGTCGAAACGTGGGGTACAAGTCATCATAGATGGAGAAATTGTAGCAACCTGCAGAAGTCGAGAACATGGTTGAGAAGCTTGGCTTGACCACAACTCCACTTCAACAACCTTCTGAATCGAATGGTTCAATTCTGCGGTAAGGTTCGGAGTAACACAAAGCGTGCAAGTGAGTTTCTCTATTGGTTCATATTATGATTTTGTTGATTGCTATGTTGTACCCATGGAAACATGCTCACTTTTATTAGGAAGACCATGGTTATATGGCGTAGAAGCTATTCACAATGGTAGAACCAATCAATATTCCTTTATGTATTATACAAAAAAATGATTTTGGAACCAATGGCGCTGTTGAATTACTTAAGGTTCTGCACCACATGCAAAAAGAAACCGAAAGTAATGATACTAAAAAGAAGGCGTAGCTAATAGCTAAATCTGCCTAAAGCAACAAGTGATAAATCCGACCGCAAATTAACAGATGTAGTTTTGTTAGCTACCAATGTTACGATACAAGATGACATCACCACAAGTTTGCAACCATCTGTTTCCTTGCCTCTGTTGCCAATAAGCTTTGCGGGATCACGAGAAGGAGTCGGGGCGACTCCAATTCAGAAGGGGAGCATGATGAGGACATCACCGGTATGGATATGACCAGCGTGACGCTGCCCTTCTTCCTCTCCGGCGCTCCAAGCGACTACAGCGCTTGCTCCATCTTCGTCACCTCGATTGACACTGCGGCATCTTCATCACCGAGAGCCTTAATCCAGAAGCTCAGCCATTCAAAATCACATCAATAGACAAGGGCCTCAAGCATACACCCGAGGACAGCCCAGCGCCAAGGAAGGCCAAGATCAAGCCCAATTCGTCGCCAAGTCGGTTCGGCCATCCAGGAGCAGCAAAACTTCAAGCGGACATAACTTGGGCTCCCGGACTCTATTTTCAGCGTCGACCACTTTCGTTTGAAAGGTATCGAGATAACCTTTCCAATGGATCTAGCCCCAAGGCTAAATTCCTTCTGGAGCGATAGGAAATAAAGAACAATCTCACGGGACAGAATTTCAGGGTGCTTTCGCCCACCTTATTTTTGAGCCTATGGTCCATGTATGGTTAGAGTTGCATGGTGGCCAACCTTAGGGTGGTGGCCTACCTAATTTAGGCGCCCCAAGTCTGGTCTCCACCTATATAATGCCCGGCCGTAAATGCGTTGTCATTTAGGTTTTGTTGTGTTTTGGTAGACCCTTGTCGTCCTCCTCGTGTTGGCGTGTGTCGACTAGACCACCGTGACGAAAGCAGAACCTCAACTTGTTCGTTTGATTTCAGTACTATCTATTCAGATTGCTTCATGCTTTGTTCTTGCGGGTTCTCGATTTCTTGCGAGGAACTATTGATCGTTTGGATCTTGTATCGTGAGGATTGGCATTGCGATTGCGAAACTCCGAGGCACTGTTGGTTGGAAGCCTAAATTAGGTGCCATCAACACACCCAAATCGGCGTATCATCATCTCACAGAAAGATCGGGATCACCGTCGATACGCTTGATGAGGGGCGGGTGATCTGATCTTCGGTGAGATGATGATCGTGTCGATTTGGGTGATGATCAAACAACAACAGAAGGATGTGCTGAACAGTCCTCTTTAGTGTGCTCAAACCTGAGTAGCCCAAGTGTTCTCTGGTAGCCCAAGTGCTCTCTTGGTCGCCCAGACTTCTAAACCGTCTCCCAACTTCGTGAACCGGTCTTCAAGCAATTTGTGTTTGAATTGGGGTGTTTCAAAAGGCTAAGAATAAGATTTTAGCTTCGCAATCATTCACCCCCTCGATTGACGCCATCCGATCCTACAAGTGGTATCGAGCAAGGTTGAGGTATGGCGTCGAGATAAGTATGTTAATCGTCCTCCTATGCTTAATGATTCAAATTTTTCATCTTTGGAAAAGTCGATGCAATCCTATATTGAAGCTCATGGTAATGATGTTTGGCGCAAAGTCTCTACTGCATATGATGTTCCTGATATAGTCACTAATGATAATAAAGTAGACGTTGATTTAAATGCTAAAGCTAAAAACTTGATTTTTCAAGGAATCTCTGAAAAAGAATTTGATCGAGTTTCTCATTTACGTTCTGCACATTCAGTTTGGAAGACATTATGTGATTATCATGAAGGTTCAACTAAGATTAAGAAAGTGCGCAAAAATATTTACCAAAAGGACTTTTCTGATTTTGTTATGAGACCAGGTGAATCAATTGATGATCTTTACTCTCGATTTGAGAAAATTTTGTGCAATTTGCGTGGTGTTGGAGTTAACAATCCAGTAGAGGAGAATGCTAGTAAGATTTTGAGATCTCTCGACTCGAGTGGCGATGGTTGTTATTGCAATCAATCAAACTGTTGATTTGGATACATTGACCATGGATGATCCAGACTCTAGGTTGAAAACTTATGAGATGGATTCTTTATCACCTAGAGTGATAAAACCTCTACACATGCACTTGTTGCTAACCCCAAAGACGCCTTCTCGGATTATCATCTTCGTCTCCTTATGCGCATTAGTTTCTTTTTCGGATGAGCAGCTTTGAGATGCTCCTCAAGAAGTTCTTGTGCTTATTTCTTCACGCTACCGTCAAAGCACTCAACAATGTGAGGATGAGGAGGCGTGGAGGTACTACCAGAGACCTTTCAACTGCTTTGAGTGTGGTCTTCCGGGCATATCAAAGCAAATTGTCCCAAGTTGAAAAAGAAGGAAGAAAGAGAACCAAAGACAACGCAGCTCAAGACGTACTACTCCTAGGCATTCCAATTTTCGAAAAGTCGCTAAGAAAGTCTTAGCTGTCTTGGAGGAGTGTGATCTTAGTGATGTGGACTTTGAGAGTAACAATGAGCCACGGGACAAGAAGGGAGATACTAATGATGACTTCACTGGCATATGCTTTATGGCTAAAAGGGATGGTGACAGTGATTCTGATTTTGATGAGGTAGGACCTTCTTATGATGAACTTGAGTATGCTATGGTTAAATTAGCTTATGAACTTAAAAAATCTAAGAAGGCTCTTAAAGAAAAAGATCTAGAAATTGATAGTTCTAATTCTGAAATTGCAAGGCTTAGATCTTTGATTCCTGATGATGATGCCTGTAAGTCATGTGACTTAATTCACAATGAGCTTGTTTCACTTAGGAAAGAACATGCTTCTCTGTTAGAGCAAGATAGGAAAATGAGAAACAAATGAAAAATGCTAGTTTGTTCAACCATTGATCTGCATGATTCACTTCTTGTTCAAAATGCTCCATCTTTGGAATTGAAGTTGCATGATGCAAATGCTAGAGTTTCTCAAATGATGATGCCTTGCTCACTCATGAAGTTCTTTCTGCTCAAATTGTCGAAAAGAAAAGGAATAGTGGGCGTTCCCTGTAATAATTGTTTAACTCTGTCTAGAAAGGTTGATTACTTGGAAAAATCGTTAGAACGTTTCACTAAAGGAAAGAAAAACCTAAACATGATTTTGGATCAATCAAAAGTCAGCACTCATAACAAAGGTTTAGGTTTTGATTCTTATGATCATCATAAAACACATGTTCCCACTGTTGTCAAAGTTCTTGAAAGTGGAAAGTTTGAAATTGCAAATGAGCCTAAGAAAATTGTCTTTAAATCTGCTGGAATTTTATCTTCTACTGTGATGAATGCAAATGTTGCTTCTACTTCTAAAGTTAAACGATTCATTAAATACACTTGCACTCATTGTGGTAGAGATGGACATCTAGTAGATTTTTGCTTTAGGCTAGCCAAACAATGAAGCAAGAAAAAGCTAAGGCTAGGTCTAATTTCAGACAGGCACGCTTTACTCCTCATTATGTGCCTAAGGTGATCACGAACACCTTTTGTTGCAAGAAACACGAGAAAGAGCAAAACTGATTTTGTATACAAGTATACTGTCTTTGTGCCTACTAAATCGTGTCTCTCGATCTTTGGATTCCTAAATGTCTTTTATCTAACCCTGATCTTGAGACATCGACATTCTCTTTATGTAGACTGTGAAAGAGAGGAAGGAGAACATATGGTTCATAGATTCGGATGTTCAAGACATATGACCGGTGATTCAAAATGGTTCTCCTCCTCACACAAAGTTCGTGATGAGGTCATCACTTTTGGCGACAATTCAAAGGAAGAATTCTTGGAAGAGGAATTGTGCGAGTCAATGAAAACTTCATTCTCAAGGATGTAGCTTTGGTAAGCAAGCTCAAATATAATTTGCTCTCGGTTTCTCGGTTGCTTGATGAAGATCTTGAGGTAAGATTTGAGAAAAATTCTTGTCGATATTAGATGTTTACGAAAATCTAGTATGCAACATCACTCGCATTGGTCGCTTGTTTAAAGGTGATTTTTCATGTCCAACATATGAAATGACATGTCTTGTATCTTATGTTTCAAAAGATCTAACTTTTTAGCATCGTAGACTTGGTCATATTGGTTTGGATCACCTTTCACGCATTAGTAAATCAAATTTGCTCGAGAGGTTTGCTGAATTAAAGTATGACAAAACAAATAATTTGACTTGCTCTCCTGTCAACATGGAAAAATGAGACACATAAACATTTTCCTATCACTTTGCGCTGTTATGACTAATGTCCAGTCAGCTTCTACTCATGGATATTGTGGGACCAAAGAAGAGTAAAATCTGCAGGAGGTAAGTGGTATGTTCTTGTGATTGTAGATGATTACTCTAGGTACTCTTGGGTATATTTCATGACTACCAAAGATGAAGCTTTTGAATTGTTTCAAGAGTTTGCATTAAGGTTGCTCAAGGAATTGTCTGAAGCACTTAAAGTAATTAGGAGTGATAATGGAGGAGAATTTAAGAACAATCTTTTTGCTTCATACATTTCGAACATGGAATTGAGCATCAATTTTCTTCTGTTCGAGTTCCTCAACAAAATGGTGTTGTTGAGAGGAAAAATCGCACACTAGTTGAGATGGCTAGGACAATGCTTGATGAATATTCTACTCCTAGGAAGTTTTGGGCTGAAGCTATTTCTACTGCTTGCTACATTTCAAATAGAGTATTTTTGAGAGCAAAGCTTCATAGAACTTCTTATGAACTTCGGTTTGGACGTACTCCTAGCATCTCCCATATGCGTGTTTTTGGTTGCAAATGTTTCATTCTCAAACATGGAAATCTTGATAAGTTTGAATCTAGATGCTCAGATGGATTGTTTCTTGGTTATGCTCTCCATACTCGTGGTTACCGTGTGCTGAATTTAGAAACTAACAAAATTGTTGAGACTTGTGAAGTCACTTTTGATGAGGCTAGTCCTGGTACTAGACCCGAATTTTCAGGGACACAAGTTACTTGCAATTCTGAAAGTATCTTTTTAGAAGAAAGTGATGATGAAGATGAAGATGAAAGTGGTAATCAAGTTGGCAACTCGGCTCAGCCAATTCAGCCACAGGAAGAAAATCAGCAAGCATTTTCGGAAATTCTTCCAGCAAACACACATGGTACTGGATCTCAGGCATCTTCAGAAATTTCAGCACGATTGCATATTCAACGAAGACATCCTCCTGAACAGATGATTGGTGAGTTAAATGTACGTGTGCTTCGAAACAGGTACAATACTAATGCCTCATATGCTCATACTGCTTTTATTGCATCTTTTGAACCCCAAGATGTAAGTCACGCATTATCTGATGAGTCTTGGATTAATGCCATGCATGAGGAACTTGAGAATTTTGAGCGCAATAAGGTTTGGGTTTTAGTTCCACCTCCTTTAGGTCAGAATATCATTGGAACTAAATGGGTTTTTAAGAATAAACAAAGTCAAGATGGGATTGTTGTTAGAAACAAAGCTAGATTGGTTGCTCAAGGTTTTACTCAAATTGAAGGACTTGATTTTGATGAAACTTTTGCACCTGTTGCTAGACTTGAAGCCATTAGAATTTTGTTGGCCTTTGCTGCATCTAAAGGTTTTAGATTGTATCAAATGGACGTCAAAAGTGCTTTTCTAAATGGTTTTATTTCGAAGAAGTTTATGTCAAACAACCTCCTGGATTTGAAAATCCGAAATACCTGCACCATGTTTTTAAGTTGTCCAAAGCTTTATATGGTTTAAAACAAGCTCCTCGGGCTTGGTATGATAGGCTTAAATCATATTTCTTTGGAAAACGATTTTGAAATGGGCAAAGTTGATAAAACCTTGTTTTCTCTCAAGCATGGCAATGATCTCACTTTGTTCAGATTTATGTGGATGATATCATTTTGGTGGTACTTCTCATGCTCTTGTTGCCAAGTTTTGAGACACTATGAGCGAGAATTTGAAATGAGTATGATGGGTGAGCTCACATACTTTCGGGTTTACAAGTCAAGCAAACAAGGCAAGGTATCTTTATTCACCAAACGAAGTACACAAAAGATCTCCTTCGACGTTTTGAGATGGAAACATGCAAACCAATTTCCACACCTATTGGCACAACAACTACTTTGAATCCGGATGAAGAAGGAGAACCGGTTAATCAAAAGGAGTATCGAAGCATGATTGGATCGCTTCTTTATCTCCTTCGCTTCAAGGCCGGATATACACTTTGCGGTGTGTTTGTGTGCTCGTTTTCAAGCTTCCCCACATGCTTCTCATCGACAAGCGGTAAAACTAATTCTTCGCTATTTACAATCCACTTTAGAGTTTGGCTTATGGTACTCCTCATCATCATGTTTATCACTTAGAGCCTACTCGATGCTGATTTTATGGGTTGTAGAATTAACAGAAAAGTACCTCTAGAACATGTCATTTTATTGGTACACCTTTAGTAGCTTGGTCATCTAGAAAACAAGTTTCATTGCTCTCTCAACCGCTGAATCTGAATATGTTCTTCTTTGCATGTTGTGCTCAAGTGCTTTGGATGATATCAATTTTAAAGGATTTTGGATTAAACTTAGATAGTGTTCCCTTTTCGTGATAACACTAGTGCTATTAATATTGCTAAAAATCCATTGCAACATTCTCGAACCAAGCATATTGACATTCGCTATCATTTCCTTCGAGATCATGTGGAAAAGGGAGATGTTGTGTTGCATTTTGTTGATTCTGATTTGCAAATTGCTGATATTTTCACAAAACCACTTGATGCTTCTCGATTTGCCTTTTTGAGAGGAGAGCTAGGCGTTGTGCATTCCATGAGCTTGTTTTGAGGGGGAGTTTTATGCCAAGTCTGCTACTTAATGAGCTTACTTTATCATATTTCTTTATATATTATGTAATTGAGCTTATATATGATAATCTAAATTGCTTTACTTGAACTAAAAGTGACATTGCAGAATTCCTTGGTTTGACTGTCTATAGCTAATACCTTGTGATATCTTGCTTCTATAGGCTTGATAATGAATCGTCTTAACAAATTTGGGCTATGAAGCATGTGTATTTTCAGCTTTACTCTTTCATAGACCATTTAATCACTTTGCATGTTTACAATAAAAGAAAAGGGAATAAAAAAAGGGGGCTCAAATATGCAAGAAGCTTGTCAAAATTATCAAAATAAGCAAAAGCTTCAAGATGTATGCTTCAAGCATGCCATTCCCTAAAAGATAAGATGTATGCTACAAGCATGCCATTCCCTAAAAGATAAGATGTATGCTTCAAGCATGCCATTCATTGAAAATAAAAGAAGTATGCTTCAAGCATGCCACATGCGCCATCTTGTTATCAAGATTAAATTGGTCTACTAGATTGGAGTTGAAACTACTTGCTTGCCCTGAGTTGTTAGTTGCTTCATTTTTTGGCCTAGTGTTTTCTGTCAAGATTTTGCTTAGTACTTGGCTATAGTTGATTAAATTGAGATTGAGATGCATGTCACTCTCTAACTTGTTAAATAATATTAAGTTCATGTATTATGCTTATTATGTGATATATAAGGTTATATGATCAAGGAAGCTCATTGGTTCTTGTTTTGGCACTCATTTGTTTTTTTTCCTTGCTGAAATCATTGTCAAAGGGGGAGAAGAAAGCTTACATTCAGGGGGAGAAGTAAAATGTTTTATTGTCAAAAGGGGGAAATTTTGGAGTTCACACACAATTTGGTTTCCTTTTAGGGGGAGATTTTTCACTTTGCTTTCTGTTTTAAAATGAAGTTTCTTAAAATCTTTTCTTGTGAGGTTAATGCCAATGTTCAGGTCCAAAGGGTGTTGCCAATGTTTTCATCAAGGGGGAGATTGTGAGATCATGTGATGAAAAATTGGTTGAATGGTGAAATTGGCATTGTATAGTGACTTTGATTATAGCATGTGTGGTGCTTGAGCATGTGCTATGTTGAGATAATTATTATGCTAGTAATAGCATGATAGATTCTGCTTGATGCAATGCACTCGTGTGAGTGGTTGCATGGATTGACTTTGAGTCAAGTCGTGGACTTGTGCTCGTGCACGGTTTCTGTGTTTATTCATGTGCAGGTGTTGCTTGAGGGCGAACGTGGTCGATGACGGGACCGGAACTAGGTTCATGGAGGAACTGAGGTTCGGGACTAGGTTCAGGGAGGAATCGAGGTCTTGGTGGTCAAGGATGTCATGCGGGACGTTCGGGTTAGAGAACATGCACATGGAGGCTGGTTAGTCACGTATGCGCAGCAGGTGGGCTGTTCATGCGTGCAAGGTTGCTGGTTAGTCACGTAATTACAGCAGGTGGGCTGTACATACGTGCAAGAGTTGTTTTTGGCCACGTTGGGCCAAGTTGAGATGTATACAGACTCTTTCCATGTTGGAAGAGGAGTTGTATTCTATCTTGTTTGGATTGCTCAGATAAATAAGGGAGGTGTCCCTGCTTATTCTTGAGCGTTGTGTTTGAGGGTTTGTACTCTTGTGTTGGAGTACTTTAGATAATGAAATAAAAATCAATCTTCCAGAGAGCTTCTTCTTGCGGTTGTGATTTGCTCTTGGGTTCGACATAGTTGATCAATCGCTTGAAGTTTTATTCATCACAGCAGTCACGAAGTTCATCACGGAGTTCGGTTCTTTGCAAAGGTATCATCTTGCGAAGGTAATATCTTTTGATCCGTAGATCCGATCGGATTGATTCTTATTGTGTTTGATTCGTAATTGAATCTAGTTTCTACAGTTAAAATTTCACATCAATCCAACGGTTAGATCTTCTATAATTTGTGGTCGCCCAGATTGATGTCCTGCTCGCCCGACTGCTCGCGTGGTTGCCCAGATTTGGTCATCTTGCGAAGGACATAACTTTAGATCCGTAGATCCGATTGACCTGATTCTTTTTTTTAGCTGCAGAATTAAGTGTAGTTTCTACAGTTAAAATTTCACGTCAATCCAACGGCTAGATCTTTGGTAATTTCTATTTTAGTGGATGTGTATCGGTCTGCTCTCCCAGACTGTGCGCGTGGTCGCCCAACTGTTCACGTGGTCACCCAACCTGCTCGCCCAAGTGCCAAACTGCTCGCCCAAGTGCCAAACTGCTCGCCCAAGTGCCCAACCCGCTCGCCCAGTGTCCCATCGCTCGCCAGTGTCCCACTTGGTCGCCAGTGCCCTACCGCTCGCCCAAGTGTCCCATCTTGCCGCCAAGTGTCCCATCGTCGCCAGTGCCCTACCCGCCGCCTAGGTGTCCCTCTTGGTCGCCTAGGTGCCCAGGCCGCCGCCCGAGTGTCCCATGGTCGCCAGTGCTCAAACCGGTCGCCCAAGTGTTCTCTTGATCGCCCAAGTGCTCTCTTGTCGCCTGACTTCTAAATTGGTCTCCCAACCGTGAACCGGTCTTCAAGCAATTTGAGTTTGAATTGGGGTGTTTCAAAAGGCTAAGAATAAGATTTTAGCTTCTGCGCAATCATTCACCCCCCTCTGATTGACGCCATCCGATCCTACAATAAAAAGAAGCTGAACACGGAGTATATCAAGAAGAATCGAACGCCCGACTTCAACAAGTACCCAAAGTTGCAAGATCACTAGAATGCGTTTGTGAAGTACAAGACTTCTGACGAAGGTCAAAGTTTGAGTGAGAAGAATAAGCTGAATGCATAGAAGAAGAATTATCACCACCGACTCGGCCCTGGTGGTTACCGCCATGCAATACCCAAATGGGAGAAGAGGGAAAAGGACGTGCTAGCGAAGGGTATCGCACCCACAACAACGGATTGGCCTGACAGAGCAAAGCATTGGTTCTATAGTCACGGCGGCGGCCTTGATGATAACGGCAATGCTGTGTTTGGGGAGGTGCTAAGAGATGTGGCCAGAAGGCTTGTACAGTCCATCGAGGAGTCTTCCCAGGGTAGCTTCGTGCCAAACAGGGAGAACGACGAGCTAACAAGGGCCCTGCAAAATCCAGAGCACCCTAGACGTACACGAGGCGTTAGCATCATCCCTTGGAAGGTTGGTTTCGCTCAGGACGCCGAGACCTATAGGAGTCGGGTGAGGAGCAAGGCTCGACAGACACAACAGCTTAGTGCGCTTAAAGAACGCCTGAATCAAACACAAGAGAGAATGCAAGAAGAGATCCGAAGAGAGGTGCAGTTAGCCTTGAGCCAACAGCGCGAGACGGACCAGAACCTCAAGTAATCCTAACATCATCGCCCCTCCTTGCGGTGGAGCAACAAGCTTCTGTGGGCTGCCCGGTGAACTTGGACAAGTATCTCAGAGACGACATCGAACAACAGACACCTTGTGAGCTGCGTCAAGCGCTGAACCTTTCTTAAAGCGGCCCATGGCATGGCTAACCCAGTGGAGCCGGGGTAGCTCATCCATGGCCAACAGATACCGCTAGGCTACTCCAAGGTCTCGGTGGAGGAGGTTTGCCCAGGGTACGAGGACCTTGACCTCGAAATTCCTGGAGGTGACGGGACTACAAAGCTAGGAGTGGCAGTACACAATTTCATCCTATGGCGCAAACGATACATAATTTTTCGAGATAACATGGACGTGTCCTCTCCTCGAAGAAGCCCGACTCCTACACCACCTCCGGCACACATAAACCCTACAAGAAACCCACTCCTACACCACCTCCGGCACACATAAACCCTACAAGAAGCCCGACTCCTACACCACCTCCCTCAAACATAAGCCCCATAAGAAGACCGTCTCCTGCCAAGAAGTAGCCGACCAAGACAATCAAGCTAGCTTGCCCAGCAGCTCCCAAGAAGATGGGGTCCTCCACCCAATCCAAGAAGCCGGTCAGATTCAAGTGGCCGTATGATATGAACGAGGAGGAGACCAAGAAGGTAGTAAAAGGAGAGGTAACTACTTTTTAGACCCAAATCACCGAGAGAAGAAGGTTCAACACAGCACGGAAGAATTTCACAAAGGCTTGAGGACTATTAAAAATTTGAAGGATAAAAAAGAAATGCCACTCCTATCAAACTACGAGCGCACATTGACTAAGGAAAGCCATAAGAAGACGTCAGAGGAGAGGACATCAGCTAAGGAGAAGGCCCAGTAGATGCAAAAATTCTTCGATGAAACTGGACTTGACACAGATCAAGTATTGGGCACGGCGAATATTGAGTATGCCCAAGTAAGATGGCCATTTAAAAAGGGCGCATCATTGGTCAGGCATGAGGAGCTGCTCCAACTACCAACAATGATGCGGCAATTCCATGAATGGTACTTGGACGCGGTCAAGCATGGTCTAGAAGCATTCACTGTCAAGTACAAGGAACAAGATTTTTTCCACGGGGACGGTGAATTTTATGTCGAATGGAACGTCATGTATGATCTATACCAGACAGACGCCCTCAGCGCGGCCATGCTGGGTTGCTGGAGTCTGTAAGTGTCTTATTTACAAAAAACCATCGTGCGCACCCTTGTACTATACTAACTTGCAAGTCTAACTAATTTCTTCTTATGTAGAATGGAGATACAAAGATGCCAAAGGGATCGTATCTTTGACATAGGCTTCATGGACCAATAATTATCAACGAGAAAAGCATATGCACCACCCAAGCGAAGCAGAGAATAACATATTCAATGCGCTAATGGGACAACAATATAAGTCAAAGATATTTCTACCCTACTCATTTGAGTACGTGTTTTCGCATCACCTCGTTCTACTCCTTTTTCATAACACGATGTTACAACTAATTAGTTATCTACATTGACATATATATGTGCGATTTTCACTTTGGATTCTTCTTATAATCGAGCTAGATCGTGAGCGGATCACGATTATGGACCCACAAAGGAGACTAGTTAAAAGTTTCAAAACTTTATCGACATGCTCAACCGGTATTAATTCTTGTTCCTTTCATTATTATACTAGTTCTATTTCCTTCCATTTGAAACAAATTCTAATTATGTACAATTCAGAATCACATGTGTAGTGCATTCACACGGTTCCGCGCTAAAACAGGCGTATTCAAGAAGAAATTTGCTATTACAATTGCTTCTAAAGCACGATATCATAATGCTAGCTTTTTAGTTAGTTAACTTAGTTTCTTTGCATCCATTTCACGCTTTCAACTTTTTTCACATGATCTTGAGACGACCACGGGCAACAATTTATCGGCTACTATGTATGTGAGTTTATGTACACCCAAACCGGAGCCGCTGACCGCGTGCTAAAAGGTGACAAGGGGGTGAGTAAATATAATTACTAGCTTTAATGATGTCTAGGTACTCCTTATATCTTGTACAAATTTAAGGATTGATTAGTTAATGACTTAATGATAGGTGCCTCAAGATTTGGTGGAACAAGGATCGGAACTCTCGCCGGCGTGAGTGAGAGCAATCCAAGAACAACTCGTCGGCTTCATTTACGATGAGATCGTAAATCCGAAAGGCAAGTTTCACGAACCAAATATAAATAGGTTGGCCCCTTAATTTGATAAGGACCGGTGAACTGTCGTGGTCAACGGCTAGCGGTAGCGATGCACGTAAACGATCTCGATGAACAGAAGGAAAAGAAAGACTAAAGATGTAATTAAAGTTGTTAACGAATATTCTGTGATCCCGATCGATCGATGAATATAATAACTAATATGTGTACATATTGTAATACATTAGTTGTAATTAAATTTGTTAATGAATATTTAGTGATTTAATTATCAGTCAGATGTGCATGATTGATTATATGTGCTTTAATTAGTTGTGATTTAACACACACAAATATATATAATAGCTTGTGGACACACACATATATATTAATTATATATACACAGCACATCAGTACCGGTTGGAGAAACCAACGTGCGATGAGACCATCATCGAAGCGGTTGGAGACACGAACCGCATCGATAAGGGTCTCGAGGGTTCACGATCTTGCGCGTTATGTGTGATATCTAACGAGCATCGATACTCTATCAAGACGGGTGAAAACCAGGACTGATGTCCTTGAGCATCAGTCCCGGATGGTTTGTACTGGTTCAAAAACCGGTACTAAAGGCCGTTTTCAACCGGTACTAAAGGCCAGTTCTGTAGCAGTGTCACCTCTCTGCTGCGGTTGTATAGCGCGGCAGGACCTGTCCCCTACTTGCTCTTCCGCACTCATTCATAGGTTAGATTTGTAAATTTTTTCGTATGAAAGCTATATTTATAAAAAATAGAAGCTACAAGACTATATAGGTGAACACTCTTTATGTGCGTGCACTGCCTCGATATAGTACCATACGCTGTTTTGCCAGGGCACTGGATGCAAGAGAAATTTCCTATAGTGTTAAGGCGTAATCCTCTACAAAAGTCTGGTATTTCGCACGCATTAACATCTGCAACCACATCATACTACCTATATTAAAGGTGGATGGGTTCTGCCCAGGAAGCCCTTCCACGTCATGGCTTCACGCAAAAGCCTTTCGAAAGTTTTGAATTGCGTCCAGGACTTTTTACTAGCTCTTTTGCAAAAAGGCCATTTATAAATTCCAAAATTTCGTTTAGGTCCCCATAGAAATTCTAAAAAATGTGTTTAAGTCCCCCAGTTCTTTTCAAAAAAGTCTCCTTGGACAAATCTGAAAATACATTTAGGTCCTCTGACCGCCTTTTTTTGAAAAAAAACCTCATAGTTCCCCGGTTAATTTTATGATTAGAGAGAAACCTACCGAAAAGGGAACATATGGTACTGTACGTCTTCTGCAGTATGTAGAGTATGCATACACTGTGTGGGTGACAGAATCTTGACAGCCATTTGGGGGACACGGATTTTCTTGGAAGGCTGGAATGTATTTGCATATAAAGGTGGCGTCGTACTGTATTGGACCGGTTTGGTATAGATTTATCGTTCTTCATGTTTGAACTGTGTCGGACCACAACGGTCTGTCGTGCCCTTTGTGCCCTTCGATAAGCCTAGGCATGGCCTATTTGCGCTTCGTGTCATACTGACCCAGGCCCGCCCCATTTGTACTATTGCAACGAGAGGAAAGAAGCCGAAAACGCATAGAGTTGAGGCAGTGGACACAAATAATATGAGAAAAAGAACTGAAATTTATTTATTCTTGAACAATTACATAGAGTGAGGGGATGTGCTGAACATAGACGAGAGAGAGGGTAATGGGCGAGAAAGAGAGTGAGGGAGACAGATGAGAGAGATTGAGAGAGACGAGTGAGAGAGTGATGTCTCTCTCAAAATCTCTTAGCTCTCTCTCCCCTATTGCCAATCTCTCTCAGGTGTCGGCGGCAGGTGTGACGTCCATGCTGCTGGATGCGTGCATGGCGCTCATGCTCTGCGGGTCAGTGACCTTCATGCTGGATTCTTCCTCATACCCTGGGTCATCGGGTCCGGTACGGCCTGTGCAGCTGTGCTACAGTATCGTGTCGGGCCGTACCGCCCATCGTACCCAGTTCTCAGACCCGGCATGACCCTTGCTACAGTATCGTACCACTCTGCATGACCCACCTCATGTTAGATCAGACTTTAGATCAGATTGTACAGCCGTGCCTTAGGCCTAGCCCGAGTGCCCAGTTCTATTTGCATCGTTTATCAATATAGGCTTCTGTTGAGTTGAGGCCAAGCATGTGCTGTTGACATTGACACATGCATATTCTGTGATATTTTTCTGGACCTCTCGGCATGTTAGATTAGCAACGGCCCACTGCAAATCTTCAAATGTGGTAGGACCAAGGTAAAGGTCACCTACAGAATGTGGTTGACTCGGAACAAAAATTTAGAATATACTTTTGTCTTTTTGAACCTTCAATCTTTGTGGTCTATATTTGTAACGCCATATGCAGTGATACGGGTGTTATGGGATATCCTTGGTATCACTGACAGTAGAGTGAGTGTCAGCCTCACTAGACCCACTGTTAGATCCGTCCCTGTCTAAAAAGGAAGTTCCAACAAGCGTATCTGAGGGGCGTTTTATGCCCATGATTCCCCTCTGATATTTATGTAGGACACCTGAACATATAGTAGTCTCTAATGAGCTCGAGGCTGGAGGACGTCGTGCTCGTGGTGCAGCTGAGATGAAATTCCTCTCCCGCAAAAGAACCTTCTTCTAGGCCAAACTGAAATGGAACTTTGATGCTCCCACATGATCGGTGACAATTCTTCAACTCCGTTGGAACTAGGTTGTATCGTGTTGTCCCGCTGATATTAATGATTCTGACATATCATTAATCTTTTCATAAAATTTTTAGGTGATAATGAAGCTCAAGGGATTTTTAAAGATACAGATAACGGTGATGTCCGGATGAAAAATGGTTGAAACTATGTTAGAAAATTTTGAAATTTTGATTTGATGGTCGTGATGCATCGTTAATCTTGTCATCAAATTTTTAGATGATTATCAATATGTGAAGTTAGAAATTTCAACAGCATTTTGACCGAAATTCGGATTTTGCGAGTCGCAATTGGAAACAATCAATGTATATTTGTATGGCAATTAATAGATATAAAATAAAATCGATACATATGACAATTTATCACATATTTACATCACAATAAAATCAATGTATATTTGCATCACGTACCTACGAGTATTAGTATGCATGTGGTGCAAACTCCACCTCCACATTATCGATAATGACCTTGTGATACCTTCTCTCGTACTGTTGCTTGTATTCTTCCCGGGTTATGTCCCACGGTAGGTAGATAGACTTCCAATGTTTGTAATAAACCATCCAAGCGCTATAATTCTCTAACTGGTGAAGATACCTAATACTGACAGATGAGTGTCATGCATACGGATCGGCGTAAGGATCAGTGTAGTCAAACGGTCAAGAGAAGCTCGATTCATCATAACTCTATTTGTAACCGTACCCACCTTGTTCTCATCTATAGGGCATTGAACTGTACCCATTATGCTTAGTTGGGAAGCCCAAATTGCTGAAAGACTGGTTGCTACATCATTAGCCTGCATCATCCTGTGGTTGTGCTGCCTACCACCCACCTCCACCACTCGATGTGCCCTTCCCTGTACTATGGGTCTGCCTCTGTGAGCCCCTCCTTGGGGTGGTACTCCCCTGTTGTGATCCTGCCGACGATTGTGGCTATGAACAGAGGCGCATAGTATACTAGCCAGTTTTCGTCTTATTATCGCCGGGAGTCTGTCGTTGTCGCTGAGTTACTACTAAGGCACTGTACATTATCAGGAGGTGTATCCATTTCATCGTACCACCAACATCAGGCTCATCATCACTTTGCTCTTTTCCTTTTCTCTTAGCACGCTGGCTGCCCGATAACTTCTCCAATCCACCTAAAACTCTTGCTAGCATGTTGTCAACGTCGGTAGGACGTTTCCTATTCCCTGTGTACGTGTCACCGACTATGTACTCCGTCCAATCTAGGAGGCTCTTCATACCAGTGGCAAATTAGAAGTAAGATTAACACTGTTGTGAGGTTTTGACATACATGATTAATAAGTAGAATGGAAAATAATTACGTTGGTTATGTATGGCCTTGTTTATCTCTTCCGGCTGGATAGACTCAACCCGAATCTCACTGAGATGGGTGGGTCGTATGGAGTGTCCTCGTTGAGTAGGGGCTCCCCACTAGACCAGGATGACTTGGACCACTCTGTAATAGGGTCATTGCCAAGATACATTGCATCCTCAATGAGGCAATCGAGTAGGTCTTCATCCTGAGCCTAGCGGGTGGATTCATAATCCCTCAGGCGATGTCGCAGGTTGTAGTGCATGAACATGAGTTGTTGGAGTTTCGCATAACTTAATCAGTTTCGTAGCTGTGTATGCACTAATGCAAATGTGCTCCAATTGCGCTCACAACCACTTGACGATGCGCACTGAGACACCAACCACAAGGCGTACTTCTGCAACAATAGCATCTCATTCCCGAATGCCATCTACTATTGAGCTACAAGCAAAAGAAAAGTGTGTCAGTCAGTGCTAAACAACAATGTAACAATATCTTAATTTACGTACTTACTTGCTGTCATTTGGTGATCGATAGCGCTGGACTGTGCAAGCTGGGTGGCAAACCGTCCGCTCCTAAGATGGTATACCTCCGCGATATCATTGTCATCAGCTATAATGCCTAGTGCAGTAGAGAGTGCTCCTATGTACTGGGGAGTGCTGTATATATTGTACAAGAACTAAGACTGTGGGTTGAGCACGGAGGTTGCATTGGACAAATAATTATATAGTTAGCATAACAGATGCAAACATTACATAATTAGCATACTAGAATTAAATATATTAATTTCACTGATCTGCTTGCACGAATGTGGTTGCCCTTATTTCAGCAAACCTTTTTTCCCGGACTTATGGGAATATCTTATAGTGGTCTCCGTGTTCCCGCAAACGCTTGTTGTATTCATTTCGCACAATTGCGTCGCTTCATGACACTACTCGATCATTGGTAACTTGTCTTAATCCACAAACACAGAGTTATGAGGGAATTATTAAGCTCTCCTAAAAGTTTAGGTCATGATCAAACTTGACAAAATTTAAAAAATTCCGACACGGTTACTACCTCGTTTAAGCTAATTATGTTTTTTATTTTTAAAAGATAACAAATGAAGTTAAAGTATTTTAAAAAACTTTTTGTATGATCCTAAACTTCTTAAGATTGTACCATAAATTTTTCATAGCATGACAAAGCTTCTACAATTTTATAAAATTCCGACAGTGTTTCTACTGAAATTTTAAAATGTCTCAAAATATAATTTTTTCGACAAATTATCATCAAAGATCACTTTCTTATGGGTTATTGATGTAAATCCGATAATAAAATAGCAAAATCCAGTTGAATTGCATGTAATTTTGGCCTGTTTGGGCGAAATTTCATCAAAAAACGAAATTACTATAGCACTTTTAAATTTTTTTATCCAGTCAGTAATTTGGATCTCGTGTGGGCCTGAAATCCGAGATTTCAGTGAAATTTCGCCAGAATTCGCTGAAATTTTATCCTTGGTATGTAGAGTGTTCTAGTACCTGGTAAAATTTCAACTTGAAATTCAAAATGTGTTAGAAGAAATAAAAAAGAGATATCTTTATTGCAAATAGTAGCATTTGTTTTTTTTCTGACCTTCTTCTTTTGATTTACTATTTTTCATATTTTTCTTTCATTTGTTAGTCTGCATCGAATGAATTTGAACCTGATATTTTTTATATTTATACAAGGTACAATAAATTGAGAAGCATATGTAGACTTTTTAGATACTTTCTATGTTGACTTAGCGTCTAAATGGAAAGTGATTGCACGAGTGCATCGCAAAGTATGATTCCATAAAGGAACTACTACCATATTTGGCCCTTACTTTTTTTTTCCCAAAAATAGCTTCTTTTTAAAAGTTTTTACAAAAATAGTCCCTCTTCATGCTATAGTATCATGGGGAGGTAATCCCGTAGTACTGTAGAGCATATTTGCTACAGTATGCATGGTACTGTAGTGCAGGATTTTGGTTTGCTGCGGAATGGGGATGCAGGAATTTGATTTGTCATGGAATGGGAGTGCAGGAAATCGACGGCGAGGAATCCACCATCGGCCACATAATTGCCACAGAATGGGGAGTGGAAATTGCATTTTCGTGGAACAGGGGAGCAGAACTTGCAATTTGCACGAGATAGGGGCTCGCTATTTGGATTTTCTGCAGTGGGGGCGTGCGGCAATTAGATTTGCCGCGGTGTGGTGGCCTGGCAAATTCCGCGCTCTCCCTGCAAGGTATGGGACCATTCCTACAAAAAAAAAATTCTCATAGAAGCTACTTCTATAAATTTTTTTTAGGGAGCTAAAACAGTGAATAATTCTCCATAAAGTTGCCCCTATAGGCCTAATAATCGAAACAAACAAGTGCACTGTTAATTAACGAATTATTGGGGTGGTATTCGAGGAATGAGTTGGTCATCCTTTTTTAGAGAACAAGATGGACTGAAAGTTTTTGCTCAATTGGCCTTTTTGTCGGTCTTTTTTTTCCCCTGTAAAACTGGTCCTCGTTCCTAACTATGTTGCCAACCTAGCCTACTATCATACTGCCATGATATCCTTGTGCAGGCGGAGTTGCATATTATCAGATATATACTGATGCTGCTAAGTTGGACGCACCAGCCAACTTACTACTATCGGCAAAGGCATGCACAGGTCCATATAAAGTTGTAACGTATTCAGAACCCTTCATTCTGATACCAGAGCCGACTACTAGGAGAAATGATGGATATGAATCGTTTTCTTAGAACGCATTGGCTCAACCAACCTATCAACCTAAGCTTTACGCTCAAGGGGAAGAATTCCAGTTACAAGCGCAATTGGTAAAATTTAAATGCTGCATTGGCTAACATAGTAAATTGAACGGATTAGACATCTGCCGTATTGTGAGATCAATTTATCATATAGCCCAAGAGGAAGGTTATCGGCTATAGGAAACCATATCTTGATTACATTGACTAGATGCCTTACCCTAACAACTTCAAGGTTCCTGATTTTGTGAAATTATCTAGGGATGTTATTACTTCGGAGCACAACAGATGTTTTATCGTGCAATACGATGAAGTTGCTCATTTTGACGGCTTAAAAATTAGGTTATTCCCATTGTCTTTATCAGGAGCTGCTTTCACCTAGTTCAGTAGCTTGCCTCTGAATTCGGTTTATTTTTGGACTGGTTTAGAAGGAAGATTCCATAAATACTTTTTCTTCGGCAGTGTGGAGTTTAGAATTTTTAACTTGAGCTTTGTTCAGTAGAAATTTAGAGAATCAGCAATAGATTACATCAAGAGGTTTAGAGAAGTAAAAAATCAGTGCTTTAGTGTTATGTTGCCTGACAATCAATTAGCTGATTTAACCATCTAGGGGTTAATTCCCTAACTGAGGGAGAAGTTCAGTAGACAGGAATTTACTGATTTGAGTCATCTGTTGCATAAGGTATCGTCTCAAGAAAGCCGCTTTATCAATAATAGAGGCTTTAAAGATAAATTCAAGAATAACAATAAAGATAAAGAAAAAGCCAATGTTAACCTCATCAAATGTTGTTTGAGTGAATCCTCTGAAGACGATGAGACCGAGATAAATAGAGCCGAGTGAGTTAAAGGATCTAAGAAATCTTTAGTCTGTTCTTGTCTCAAGTTGACTAAAAATAAGTCAGAAATAACATATGCTCCGACTAAGAATAAGTCAGAAATAAAATATGCTTTTGATGCCTCTAAGTGCGACCATATTTTTTATTTACTTTTGGAAGAAAAGATTATGCGGTTGTCTGAGGGACATTTCATACTGCTGGCTAATGAAATTAAGGCCCTATTTGTTTGGGTTTTTTCCTAGCTTAAAAGCCAAAAAGCTAAAGCCTAAACAAACGAGTAGCTTTTTATCTGGGCTTTTCAAAAGCTATAAATCTCTATATAACTAAAAGCCAAAAGCCACTGGAGAGAGGCTTGTTTTGGCTTATTGATGGTTGGTTTTAGACTAATAGCACTAAAGTTAGATAAAATTACCCACCTCTATCATGTACAAAAGCCATTAGCTTTTAAGCTATTTAAGCCAAAAAAGCTGGTTTTAAACTATAAGTCAAAAAGCCTAAGCCTAAGCAAACAGGGCCTAAGAAGCGATGGTATTACAAATGGCATCATTCTTTTTCTTATAGTACTAACGATTGCAATATTTTTTAACAGCAAATACAATCGGCTATAGAGGATGGCCGACTCAAGTTTGTAGAAGAAACAACAATGCAAGTCAATGCGGATTATTTTTCGATTAATATGGTTCAATGTTCTGGGAAAGGAAAAGAGCTGATGAAGAACATAGGGTCAAGAGTTGCACATCATGTTGACGTTCAATCAAGTTCCAGCGACAAAGAGACTCTGAAGATTATGGTCAGTTTATTACAAATAGAAACCGATCGTGAAGGGAAAAGTTCAAGGACGATCAAGCCTAAAGGTG
The DNA here is from genome assembly GCA_036346375.1 of Guadua angustifolia. Classification (NCBI taxonomy): domain Eukaryota; kingdom Viridiplantae; phylum Streptophyta; class Magnoliopsida; order Poales; family Poaceae; genus Guadua; species Guadua angustifolia. The sequence continues at coordinate 350,423 of JAYEVE010001014.1, read as the reverse complement.
ACTTGCAAATTGAGAAGTGGTATAAAGATGAGAGAGCATCGCCACCATGCAAGCCAATTCATAAGCCAATACCAACCTTCTCCTAGGTGCTGGAAAGTATGAAAAGAGAAATGATAGGCCGAGTTATCCAGTGCATTAGCCAGATAACTTGTATTGGCTCGATAACTTGAAAAAGGCTCATCAACGATGCCCCTTTTGACAATTCTGTTGAGATAGAGGGTACGTGCCCAATAGAACACTATCCACGTCAAGGCGACTAGCAAAGACGATTGGTAAAGATAGAAAATCTAAGCCAATGCAAGACTATTTTGACGGAAGTCATCAGAGACTAGTCCATCAAAAAATTTCCACACCAAACTGTCGGTGTTTCGTAAACCGGCAAGTAAATTTAAGTCTAGGGGACGCGCGTTCTCGTTCCCTGAATGGTTAGACCAGAAGAAAGGGTCCAAGAGTTATACTGGTTCGGGCCAAAAATCCCTACTCCAGTTCGTGAGGCGATCGTATATTGCTTCTGATGTGGGGGGTCGCCCCGTATTACAAGTGAGGATCGAGGTCTGGCCCCGATCGCCTCGTGGGTGAAAACGAAGCGAGGGTGTGAGGACTCATGGTCGTGATCTGCATCGAGCTCCTATGTGTTGCTATTGATCGGTTCGCCTCATTAGAGGGTCCTGCTTCCCCTTATATAGCCTGAAGAAGCAGGTTACATGGGAGTCCCGAAAAAAGAAGGATGGGGTGCCTTACGTCGGGGGGTCTATCCTTCACCTCGGCCTCGTCTCGGATTGGACGCTGACGGTGGTTGTGTGCCCCAGCACCGTTGGTGGACACGAGAGTGGCGGGGCTCCGCCCACCGGAAACAGCGTACCTGCCTCCTGCCTACTAGTCGTATGCTGACGTCGGGTCACCTGGCTCCGGAGATCGCCTCGGGGGAATGCGCGTCCGCCCACTATTCATGACTGGGCGATGAGCTCGGCGCTCATCCTCGGCCACTTGCCGCCTTGGGAGGGGCTTCGTGTGGTCATGCTGAGGGGTTGTACCGGCGGGGTAGGTGACTAGGTCAGGGACCGGTTCCCGATAACCTGATGTCTGTTCCTGGCGGAGGTGGCGTGAGCTTGATCGGGGCTCACGGGCGATCCGACCGCGTGGTCGATATCTTTCACCGCTTTAGTCGCTGCTTGGTCGGGACCGCGATTGAGGGGAGCCTCAACCAAGGCCCGGGTTTCGAGGCAGCCCATTTGTTTTTCTGGGCCGCTGGGGATATCCATGTTCCGGGTACTCGTCAATAGCCCCCGAGCCCCCGGGCGGGTCGGAGAGCCGGCTGGGGGTTTTACTTCGATGGGATCCGACCAGACGCGCGGTACTGGCGTGGTCGGGTTATGTATTTCAAATAGGCGACGTCGTGTCTCATTGTTGATGCCCAACCGATCGGGCTGGTCGGTCCGTCGGTGCACGGCAGATCCGGTGGATGGAGTTTCGAGTTCTGCTGGTCGGAGACCCGGTTGGGGGGTTATCATTGCACAAAGGTGGCCTCGACCAACAGGTGTGCGCGAGCGCATCCGTCGGATGGAAATCATGTATTTCGAATAGGTCGATCGTCAGTCTCCATTGCCGATGTTCCGATCGATCCGGTTGCTGTCCTCGTCCGGGTGCCCGGGTGCACGCGAGCGCATCCGGTGGATGGAGCCCCCGAGCCCTCGAGCGGGTCGGAGACCTGGTTGGGGGGGTATCGTTGCACAAAGGTGGCCTTCACTGATGGGTGCGCGCGAGCGTGGCCGGTGGGTGGAGCCCCCGAGTGAGTTGGAGTCGGCCTGTCGCCTTTGCTTGGCGTGGTCGGCCGGGCGTCCCACACTAAGTTCGGGTGTCGTGGCTTCAACCTCGCTTATGGGCCGGTTTATGCCGAGCCGGCGGGTCGGCGGCCCGCCAGGCCTTTGTCAGGCGAGGCCTCCTGGGAGGGGGGCGGACGCTGCCTGTCCCACATGTGCGCCCCGTCCGCAGGTGTGGGTCCTAGAGGGGGTGAGCTAACGCGCGTTTACCACACGTTGGTTTGAACGCCGTGCTTGTGCAAGCTAATAGCGGGTTATCGAGTGGGTCCTGGTGACCTCCCAAGGGAGGTCATTCCGAGCGAGCATTATCCCGGCGCGGACGCTCAACCCTATTGGGGGCGACCCATGAGAACCTTTCTTTACTCGATCCCGTATCGGACCCTAGGTCGTCCGCTGTCCTAGGGCGCAGCAGGCTGCCTCCCATCGATGGGTTCCACGGGAGAGTGTGAAGTATGGTCTCGGACACGACTCAGGGCGATTGGGCCATCTGCCGTCCCAATCGGAGGCTCCGCTGGGCTCGCCTCTATCTCGCCCCTTGCTCGATTTTTCGTCGGGCGACGCCTCACCCACTTTGTGGATCGGCCTTCGACCTACGACGTTTCGACTGGGCCCTGGGCGTGAGTTGTTTAATCCTTCCTCGTGACCTTTGAATCAGACGTCCGTGGCCCTCTAGTAGAAGCGTTCGCCGTCCGAAAGCGGAGCTCGAGGGTCGCGCTGCCGCACCCGACGCAGGTCCTTTCGCTTGCACCTCGCCAGTTTGAACGAGTTGTGGGTTGATACGGCATACCATTGGACCGCTAGGCGGCTGGGAGCGGTTGCGGCGCCATTTCGCTGTGGTGTCGCTATTCGGCCGACACCGTCCGCCGGCTTGCTTAGGCCTTTATATGTTCGGCGGGGGAGTCGGTAGGACGGATTCTGACCCTATTCCCTTTGCTTCTCCCGCCTTTCGCTTTGCCGATTCCGGCTCAAGATGTCGTGGCGAGAGTGTTTACCCTCCCCGCCTGCTGTTTGGCTCGAGAAGAAGCGTTCTTCTCTCGCCGGGACGCCTCGCAGTTGGAGGGTACCGACGAGTCATGTTCCGAACCAAGTGGCGGTGAAGCCGCTATGCTTGGCTTTTTCTTGAGCTGGTTCGGCTCCCACTTCACTCGTTCGTCCGTAGGCTTCTTCACCATTACAAAGTGGAGGTGCATCACTTGAACCCCAACGGCGTGCTTTACATAGCGGTCTTCATTACACTATGTGAGGCATTCCTGGGGATCGAACCTCACCGGCCCTCTCCGAAGTATTTTTCTAGATGCGGTCAGGAAAAGCAAGCAATGACGGCATTGCCAGTTGTGCCGAAGGCGGCGGCGCCGCCCCAACTGGCTCCCATCGCTCGCGGAGTACATTGAGGTGAAGCTGCCTACCTCGAATCGGGGGTGGCACTCTGAGTGGTTTTATGCCCGGAACTTGGGAGACAGCGCCCCCGTCTTCACTGGTCGGCATCCCGAGGCGGTGCCGGAATGGAATTGGGGTCCCGATGATAGGGAGAAGAGGAAATTGGAGGTGATCCTCGAGCGGATCATGGCTCAGAGGAGGCGAGGCTTGACCGGAGAGGTTGTCGTCACAAGGCTCTCATGGCGAGACGCTGCGTTCCTCTCATGGATAAAGCCGCACTATGTTCACAGACGAGGAGCATCGGATCCTATGAGGTTGGACCGTCCCCGACCTCCTCGGCTACTGTGGAAGCTCGGTACACCGCTTGATCCGGAGAGCCACTGCAAGCGGCGGGCGGCGCCCGAGCCCTTTTTCGCGAAGAATCCCTGCACTTGGTAATCTCGAGCCTCTCCTCTCCTTTTTCGTCTTCCTCCCTCCTTTCCTTTTACCTCTCAGATTTTGATCTCGAATGGTGCCTTCATTTCCTGTGGCCTGACTGGGGTATCTCCCATGTGGCTACCGAGAAAAAGGCGATGAGGGCCGCAAGATTTCACGAGAGGATCAAGCATAGAGTCCGCCCAAAAGAGCGGAGGGAGGGCAGAGGATGGAAAAGAGGCGAGAACGTGGGGCGAGGGGCAGGCGGGCAGGAGGTTTCGACTGACCATCCTCTCCGCTGGCCGTGCGGGTCGCCCTCCAAAGAACGGCAGCGCCCCCGCCGATCCGCATGGCCGTCGATTTCGGTCGCCATCGATGATGGCTCGACGGTAAAATGCCGATGCGACGCCGCCGTCCGCAAGCGCCCCGAGTGACAAGAGACTCGATCGAAGCACCCTCGAGGAACGGAGGGGTGATTCATCTCCGCTAGAGAGGACGGCGAAGAGGGCATCGCTCAGACGCACCCGCTCAACGCGTTAGTATTTTTTGCCCTCGGCCGCTGCGTCGCCTTTACCTCAGCTTATTTCGACCGGCTGTTATGCTCAGACCTTACAGGGAAAGCTTAGTGGCAAGGCGATTTGGCGCGGCCCCGCCTCGAACGATGCCGCCGCCATCGGCAGAGTCTAAGGGCGCCACCAGACAGAGCGTAGTGGCATCAACGGCGCCGCCAAACAGTGCTCGGGCCACGCGACGCGCCGCGTGGTTCCCGAGGTCGAGCCGGGTTGTTTAGTGAGACCCAAGAAAGCCGGAGCCCCGACGACCGATAGTGATCCTACAGGGGCATTGGGTGGGGCTCAAGGGAGGAGCTCACCCATCGACATGAAGGGTCGCCGATCATGGGCGTGTTTGGCGCTTAGGAGCGATGTCGCCACGCCTTTGGGCTCCCGGAAGGGGTGGCCCAAATGTTAACGCACAGCATGGATGAGCCGCCGGTGGTGGTAGCAATGACCTCCATCGGCGTGCCGCAAGTGACCATCGGGAATCCTCGCCACTTCGCCCACGCCGCTCGGCCACCGATGATCCATCCGCGGGTCACCGTCAGATGTTTTGGATGATGAGGCCGAGGTTCGGGAGGAGTTCCTCGGACGGCTCTCACGGATCGTGGATGAGGTGGACCGGATTAGCGGACCTCAATCACCTCTCTTGAATCCTTCTAAGGGCGCCGACGCCGTTATTGGGGGAGTTGATCCGACAAGGTGAGACGCATCGTGACTTCCCATCTCTATTTTTCTCACAGATTTTCCCGTGAGCCGACGAGATGTTGGTTTTGGCAAAGACCGCAGAGCTGTCAGGGACAAGTCCAGCTTTTCGGCGCGCACGACGCCGTGAGGATTCAGCCGAAGAGGGTCGCGGACTACTGGATCGAATCGCGCGAGGCTCGGAGGCCGCGACGCTACGAATCTGGCTTGAGGCGAGGAGGCCCGCTAATTGCAGATCGACGCCAGAGTCGTGATCAGAACGTCCTCGATCAACCAGCCCTTGAGGGCGAGGGTGTCCGAGCTTGAATCCTTCGGCGAGGCCAAGAATGCTGTGGACGCCGCCGGAAGAGGCGATCGTGGCGAAAAAACTTGATGGGAGACCCTGTGCCGTGCTCGAGGCTATGACGAGCTCGCGACGGTAAGAAATCAACATTTTGGTTAATTTTTCAACGCTTCTCGACATCGCTTTGATCTTCGTGAGTTGCGTAAGAGTCTTAGCGACGCAGAGGCACGAGATTGGCGGAGGAGCGCGATGTGGCAATCGGCCGTGAAGGAGGCGGCCCAGACGGCCATTGTGCGGTGGCGAGGGCGCCGGTCCGAAGCCGCCGCTAAGCCGCAAATCAGGGAAGGTTGGCTGTGACTGCTCGCGAGCGAAGTGCTCGAGTCAGGCGGAGCACTGGGCCATTATGCATCGAAGTTAGCTCGCAGTGTCGGGCAGACGTTGAGAGCTCGTGAGCAAAAGTGCCGAACTCGGGCCTCCTCTCGGCTTTATCCGCACTATGTCCTTCTACAATGGTCTCAACCCGAGAACATCAAGAAGGATCGACGGAATTGCGCCTGTCTCATCGATTTAACGCGGAGTGGAGGGGCGAGGGCATGTCTCGCCCGGGCCTGGGTGTGGAGCACGCGATCGCGCCGTCCGACGCATGTCAGCTTCACTGGTCGCCCGCCTGTGCCCTATAAATAGGGTGGCAAGGGTGCGAAAGCGATCACGCTTAGCCGCTTTGTTCCGCCGCTTCGCTTGTTCGCTTCGCCCGCCGCTTTTTGAACAAAGCAGAATGGCGAGTGGTATGGCGATCGAGGGTCGGAAGCGGGAGGCGGCGGCGGAATCCATGGGGTTCGACCCCAAGAGGCTTCGCTGCGGGCGCCGGATTCTTCACCGCAGCCGACGAGGATCGGACCACCTCCGCTTCGCCGGTGTTCCGTATCGTGAATCCTCACCTGTGGTGCGTTTCTTGATTGGCGCCGAGGTCGTTTCGCCTGCTTTTTGCTGATGTGGATTTGCTTTTCTTCGTTAGTGCTTCGCTCGAAGTTTCTGTTCCCACCGTGACGACGCGCGAGATGGCGGTTGTCAGCAGACCCGCCGGGCCTAAGCGGTCCCTCCCACGACGGATCGCGGCGCAAATTTGGCCCTGCGGGCACGCGGGGCCGCAGCTCCTTCGACTCTTCAGCCGCCACGACCACCGCCCGGAGGCGGATGCTCCAGCAGCCGGGCGCGAAAGTCCGTGTTGTTGAGAAGGAGCTCGGCGAGGGCGCCGAGGAGGCGCAGCGCGTAGCGCTTTCGCCATAGTCGCCGAAGAGAGGCCGCTAAGGCTCGCGAGGAGGCGGCGACGCGATGCGTCTCGGCCGAACAAGAACAGTCGCCGTCAGACGCGGCACACGCGAGTGCAGCATACGTTGCAATACCTCCCCGCGATGCTCCGCCTCGCTTGAGAGCATGTGAGGAGCTTGAAGTGGTTTCGGCAGGCTGCACGAGCCTTCCGTTGATCGGGCGACGCAAAGACACCTTCGGGTTTGCCTGCTGCCGAGTGTTCTAGAGGACTCCGCCTTGCGCTATAAAGCGATATCGCCGCTGCGGAGGGCGCGTGGGGATCGCCGCTGACGCTATGGAGTACGGTTGGGCTCAGCCGCCGCTCCGTGACACCGCCTTCGACACGCATACACGCCATCGCTGGATTGAAGGTGACCCCACGCAGATGCGGGCGAAAAGTGCACGCCGCGGCGAAGACATGGCGGATTAGCGTGGTCAATAATGAAGCGATGTACACGATTTACCCATGATGATTTTGCCAGTGATTCTTCGGCGCCGATGCAGACCCTTTTGTTTTTGTATGATGAAGTGTTTTAGCGAATCGAATGTATTGCTCAGATTTCGACTTCGGTGTGCAACCGCTTGATGATCATAGTCCTGGAGGCCGCTGACCTTTCGAACGTAGGGTCGGGCGTTGGGCGGTGGACGAAAACGCCGAGCAACTTTGTCCTTAATGGCTCGAGGCTGACCGACCGACAGTCATTGGCTTCGACCACTTCGCTAGATGCGCTGGAACCTTGGGGCCGAGCGTGCCTTGCTGGCAAAATGGCCCAGCCCAGAGCAGAGACCGGTTGCCGCAGACAACCGTTCTCGGCGACGGTGTCCTTTTCGCTTCGCCCCGGCCCCATCACAGCCAAGGCGGCGGGTTTTAATGCGCCATCATACCTCTTCGCCGAGCCGCGGGACGTGACGTGACGCTTCCCGTGCAGCCGGATTTGCAGACGACGCCGCCAGGCATCGCTTGTCCCGCCGCCTATAAATAGGGCTAAAAGAGGGCGATTTTAACGCCACATTTCGCCCTTCAATGCTTTTCCCGCCTTTCTCCTTCGCCGATCTCCCTCGCCTTCCGTAAGGGCTTAATTAGACGGGTGGCGAGCCGGGGCGGCGGATGGCGAAGGGCCAACAGTGGTCGGCGGAGGAAAGTTCGAGGGTTCAGACTTCAAGAGACCTCACCAGACGCAGGTCCTCATGCGTCAGCGGGCGTAGGGGTGAGCCTGCCGCCGCCGCAGACATTCCTCATCTGAACCCACCACCCGCAGTAGCTTCCGCCATGCTTCATCGCGGGCACGCACCTTGTCTCTCTTCAGATTCGACGGCCAAGTTTTGCATTCTTTTGCGCCTACTTGGTAGTCTGGCCGCGATAGCCTCACCGCCGCTTCCTCAGACGGAACAGAACGGCAGTATCACCGAAAACCAACGACGTGGTAGTGCCTGCACATCTCCGCCGCTTCGGAGGCAGAGGCGAGAAGGGCTCACGGGTGGCAGCCGAGAGGCCGTGGCCAGCGGGCGGCTGCGTTCTGGCCGCTGCTGAAGTGAAGTCGCCGGATGCGCAGTGCGAGCACGGGGTCTTTCTTTCCGTGTTGGCCCCTGTACGAGAGCATGGGCGTAAGCCCGAGGCCTCGGGGATGCGGTTTGATGAGTCATTGAGTGTAACTTCGCGCGACACGCCCTCGCCTTTGTCCGAATGGCGGAGTCTTCGGCGACTTGCTCATCGCTCGCTGCGGCGCCGCTCGTGAGGGACGGAGGGTTGCCTTGTCGGTGTCGTAGACTACGCGTTGTCATTGCTGCGCCCATGATGCTCCTTCGACGCTGGGCATGCTGCCACAGAATCGAAGGTGATTCGGCCAGCGCTGGCTGGGTGAGGGCCGCAATGAGATGGTAGCAGGCGGTTGTCCCCGGAGGTCTCAGATGACTAGGTGAGGGTGAGGAGAACTCCCGCTTGGGCGTGCTTCTTCTTCTGTCAGACTCCTTCGTCTCGACGCTCGCAACCCTTGCTTCAGCACCTTGCCGAAGCGCAGCGAATTTCTCGCACTGCGGCTGTCATTTTCTCGCTGCATCACAGTGGTGCCTTGTTTATCCAAGACGGCGGGTCCAATCTTGACTCGAGTGTTAGATACATCGAGTAGGTGTATGTCCTCCTTATTCAAGACGCATTTGACTCTCTCGTAATACTTCTTTTGCATAGCAATGGGTTTTGGTTTGTCGATTTCTTTTTGGGAATATAATGCCTATTCCGTAGACCTTGCTTTCACCCAAATACTGGGTCCATATTATTGTTTTAATCGATCGGTCGTAGGTCTTGTTTCCTTTCTGTATCATGTACCTTTGCTCTTCCTGGGAATGTAACACCTTTTGTCGAAGATCTTGTTTCGCTCAACATTCTGGCCTTCACATTTCCCTCCCTCAGATAACCGTGAGCCGCTGGTACGAGGGTCGGGGGGCCGCTTTAAAACCTTCATGGGTAGAATCGCCCGAAGTTTTTCAATGTTCCAGCGCTCGAAGGCATCATCACCGCTGGTATCTTTTGAGTTGGTCGGTGCCGGGCCGGATAACTTCCACGATGGTGAAAGGGCCCTCCCACGGGGGTGAGAGCTTGTGCTTATCTTTGTTGGACTGGACCTGGCGCAGGACCAAGTCGCCAACGTTGAATGCCCGAATCGCGGACATGTTGACTTCGACATCGCCGCAGTTGTTTGTCGGTATTTCTGGCCAACCGCAGGATTCTCGCGACGTCACTGGGCTTTCATCGAAGCCGGTCGACGCTGGCCTTGCCGGCGAAGTCGAGCCCCGCCTTTTGTCGGGTTTTGCCCCTTCTGAGCGCCGCATTCGTGTCTGGCCAAGAGGATTCGGCTTTCGGCAAGGTAACACCGTGAAGCATGGTGTGAACTCTTGGCCGATCGTGGTCGGGCATGGTTCGGTGTCTCCAAAGAACGGAGGGCGCTCGATCATCCACCGCCCCGCCGAATTTCTTCAATCGTTGAAGATTCGTGGTTTGAGCCCCCGGAGGATCATACCGTCGCTTCTTTCGGCTCCGCCGCTGGTTCATGGATGGGCCACAAACGCCCAACACGCCGATATTGAAGTCATCGCAGAACTTGAGGAACTCTTCCCAGAAACTGCGTGACGCTTTGTTCGTGATGATGGAGTTCGACTCCAAATCGTAGACAATGCCGCAGTAAGAAGTCACCGCCCGCGATCGATGTGATGGTGGCGACCGGTTTCCCCTTATCCATTTGGTGAACTTGTCCACCGCGATTTAAAAGATGGGTGAAGCCCTAGCGCCTTTTTGAAGGGTCCGAGCAGTCGAGTCCCCTGCACTGCGAACGGCCATGTGATGGGGATCGTTCGAGGGCTTATGCGCGGCGTATGTGTTTGCCGCAAAGAATTGACACCTTCGCAGCGTAACGACGGTGTCGCATTGCAAGCCACCACGGTCGGCCAAGAGAAACCTTGCCGGAAGGCTTTTTCCCACGAGACCGTGGCACGGCTGTGGATGACCGCGACACCCCACCGTGGATGTCGAGCAACAATTCCTTCCCTTGGTTGGTTTAATGTACTTCGAGGACCCTAGAGGGGCTCTTCTGTAAAGGTCTTCACCGACTCAGATTTAATGACTTCGCCGGCCACGCGAGGCGCTCGGCTCGCTGGGTCGGCGGAAGTGACCCGCCCCGTCAAGCCGCCTGAACGGCGGCTTCCTCCATGGAAGTCCGCCATCAATACATCCCGACTGCCTCGGATGGGGCCGCCGCCGTTGCTTCGGCGTCGGTGCGACCGTGAGCAGCGCGTTAACCGCCGGCTCGACCGGCGGGCCTCGGTCTGACGGGACGGGCCGGTGGAGGTCAGGACTAAGATCCTGATGGAACCCGGTCCTTTGTCGGAGGCGAGGTTGGCAAGCTTAATCACCTCACCGCTAGAAGGCCGAGAAGCATGGTGGAGCTCGAACTCCCTTAAACTCTCTCTCAAGCTCGCAGATTTCGCGATAGTACGCCGCTATGCGGGGTCCCGAGGCTCCATGGCCTTCATGACTTGGTCGACCACCAGCTTGGAGTCGCCGTGTACATAAAGTCGTCGCGCGTCGAGGTCGGCTACGATCGGAGAGACCGCTGATGAGGGCCTCAGATCTCGCGACAAGTTGTTGGAAGCGCCAAGAATAGCCGGATGGCGATCGAGCTTGTTGTCGAAGCGGTGAAATGATGACGACTCCGCACCTCGCCTCCGCTTCTTCGTAGATAGGACCCATCGAAATACATCATCCAAGACTTGGGTCCTCAAGCACCGGTGGTGTTCGGCTTCGTCCACTCACGACGAAGTCCGCCAGATCTCGCGATTTGATCGCCGCTCGGGGATGAACGAAATGTTGTGGTCAAGGAGCTTGAGCGCCCACTTGGCTATTCTCCGGAGGCGCCGTGGTAGCAGAGATGATTCATTTAGCGGGCGAGGAAGTTACTACTTGAGACGGAGTGCGGGCTGAAGTAACTGATTAGCTTCCTTCTTGATGAGCACCGCTGTAGAGCAACTTCGCACTTATGGGTACCGGTTTTGATTCGGAGAGCACCTCACGATGAAGTAGACCGATCATTGCTGTACCTTGAGCGCGCTGCCTTCTTCGTTCACTTCATACGACGAGTGCCGCGCTTACGACCTGGTCAGAGCGGCAATATAGAGAGAGAAGTGTCGCTTAGCGCCGGGCGCCTAGGATCGGGGTGAGGTTAAGAAAGTCTTCAATGATCGAGGGCTTCTCGAGCTTCTCGGCCCAAATTTGAACTAGTCGGCCTTCTTGAGTAGCTTGTAAAGCGGTATTACAGCACAGCCGAGTCGCGTGACACGGTAACGGCAGGGGTTTATGGCGTAGGCATCCGTCGCCACTGACGCTTCTTGTCAGCCGATCGCCCATATCTCATGATCGCGGAGATCTTGACCGGTTGGCCTCGATGCCTCACTCGAGATGATGAAGCCGATAGCAATTTCCCTTGGGAACCCCGAAACGCACTTCTGGCAGAAAGTTTTATGCGGAATCGCCGGAGGTTCGCAAAGTTTCTTCGAGGTCGGCGATAAGGTCGCCGGTCTTTTCGGGTTTTAACGACGATAAACGCCGACGACAACTCGACAAAGCGACCAATTTGGTCGTTAAAACAGTATACATACATCGCTGGTATGTCGCATTCGCTTTTTAGGACCAAAAGGCATCAAGCACGTGAACAAAACGAAAGCCGAACGGAGTGATAAAAGAAGTCGCGAGTTGGTCTGGACTCTTTTCATGGCGATCTAGTGGTAGCCCGAGTAGGCATCTAGAAAAGACAAAGGATTCGACCCTCAGGTGGAGTCGATTACTTGGTCGATCCGAGGCAAGGGGAAAGGGTCCTTGGGACATGCCTTATTCAGGCTCGTATAGTCAATGCATATTCTCCATTGCCCGGACTTCTTTTTTACAAGGACAGGGTTGGCGAGCCACTCGGGGTGGTGTACCTCTTTTATGAACCCTGCCTCCAAAAGCTTAGCTACTTCCTCTCCTATGAGCCCCAAGGCTTCTTCGTCTGAAGCGCCAGGGCGCTGGCAGCAACCGCCTTGCGCCGCCTGATATTCAAGGTATGCTTTGTGATTTCCCTCGATGCCCGGCATGTCGAGGTCTTCCATGCAAAGACATCTCGATTCGCCAGCAGGAAGTCGGCGAAGCGCCTTCCTATTTAGCGGGAGGGCGGCTCCATCCGCACGGTCTTGGTTGGGTCTTCAGATCGATCGCGATCCCCTTCGTGTCCTTAGCAGACTCAAGGATCTGTGCCCCAATTTGCTATGGCCTGTGGATCGACCCGAGGTTTCTTCGTAGTTATCGAGCTCGGGCGGACGCTGATGACCGCTGGTTAATTCGCAGAATCGCCCGCCGTTAGCTTGAAGGCAAGTGCCGGAAAGACGAGGCCACTGTGATCACACGACGGGCCCCGGATCTTCACCTTCCGTATGTATAGTTGGGGACGCCATGAACTTGGCGAACAAGGCCTTCCCAGATGGCGCGGTAGGAGCCTACAAACACCACAACCTCAAAGGTGAGGTTTTCAAAGCGAAGTTTTTGGGCCCCCGAAGGTGACGGGTAGGTCGACCGCCTCGAGCGGCATGCCCATGGCTACCGATGACGCCATGGAAGGCTGCCTTGCTCGCCAGCAGGTCGAGCGAGAGACCCCTGTGGCATCGAGCCGCCTCAACATACATGATGTTGAGACCGCCGCCGCCATCCATGAGCACCTTTGGTGAGGCGCTTTGGCCCCACGACATGGGGTCGCATTTACAAGCTGATACCTTCCTCGTTCGCGGATGTGGCTCCGGTGGTCCTTCCGATCAAAGGTGATCGGGATTCTCACCATCGGAGGTACTTCGCACGGCGGGGTCGCCACGCGGTACTCGCGACAGTGCAAGCTTTTGCCGCCTGCATCGGCGTAGCTGGCACGGGCCTTCGAAGATCATAAGGCATCCGCTTGCCCCGAACCCGCTATCCGCTTTTCCTCTTACGCCCGTGCATAGGGTCGTGTTTTCCCCTTACCTCGTGGTTGCATGGGGTTTCTGAAAGGAAGCGCCAGACCTCGCAGTCCCAGACTTGTGTTTGATCGATATCCATGATGCGCATAAGGGCTCTCCATCAATCAAGTGGCGGTCCGCACTGCCAGGCTCGCCGCTGGCGGGGTGGTCGCGGTCACACCATGTGGTCTCAAGCTGGCGGGCTCGCTTCCCTTCCGCTTCCGCTTGTAGGAGCGGTCGGAGGGGGCGGCAGGTTCGATGCCGGACTCTTGTTTGGCCTTCCCCTTATCGAAGATGGCCCCCACAGCCTCCTCGCCAGAGGCGTGGTTAGTGGCGATGTCGAGCAGTTCCTTGGTGGTTCTGGGTTTAATGCAACCCAGCTTATGTACCAGGGCCTTGCAGGTGGTGCCGTAAATGAATGCCCCAACGACGTCGGCGTCGCTGATGTCGGGGAGTTCATTGCACTGCTGGGAGAAACGCCGACATAATCCCGAGCTGCTCTCCCGATCGCCGCTTGTGCGCCAAGTCCCAGGAGTTCCTAGGGCGCTTATACGTCCCATGGAAGTTTCCGACGAAGACATTCTTCAGATTGGCCCAGTCCCTGATGGTTCCCGCGGGCAAGTACTCGAGCCAGGCTCGAGCCGAGTCCGCTAGGTAAATAGGGATGTACTGAATGATAAAAAGATCGTTAGTAGCCCGCCACCCGACAAAGTAGCCGGTAATCTTCCGTACCTGCATACCGTGGTTTGTCGCCCCGTATTTGGCGATGTTGACGGGTGCTCAGTAATCGGGCGGGAAATCCCTGGATGATCTCCGGGAGAACGCCCGCGATCCCGGGGTGTCCGGCTCGGATCGCGGGCAGGCGCCGTCGTCAGGCGACCGCGACTGGGCCGCCTCACTCGCTGGCCCTCTTTCACACATCGAGGGTGTCATGTAGTCGTGGTTGCGGCCGAGGCCGCGCGCACGGAGTGTGCGAGCCCGAGGTCGCCTCCGTGCGCGGCGCGGTCTTGCCGCTCATGAAATGGGCCCGAGGTCCGAATGGGGCCCCGAGTGGTGAGAGCCAGAGGCTCAGAGCATGTGCTAGGGGGCAAGACGCTCTACCAGCTCCCCGGAGGTGCCCCAGGGTGGCCCCACTGCCTGCTTGGCTTTGGGATGCCGCTGAGCACACAGGCGGCCGCGGTTCTCGCTCTTGATGGGGAAGTAAGGGATGGCCTCCCGACCCTTCACCAGCTTGTTGGTGTACTCGGTGTGCACGCGCTGCAGGTCGCCTAGTGCCCTCGTGGGAGTCGGCTCGCCGGGTCGGCCCATGCTTTGCTGTTCTCGATCGTCTCGATCCTCCGCCTCCCGTGTTGCCAGTGAGGTTTTGCATGGCGGGCTTGGGGAAGCTCCGCCTTGTTCATGCCAGGGTCCTCTAGCGCTTTCTGCGCCTGGAGGTGGACCTCTTGGCTTGGGAAGTCGCGCATGGCTGGTCATCCACGCCGCCATATTGTGACTCAGGAGAGCACGGTCCCCGGGCTGCGTGCCCTCAGGTCGAGCTAGAGTCATGGCTCTGAGGAGCTGCCAATATATCGTGGGACGCGAGGTCGACGATAATCGCCACCGCCACAAGGCGGAAGTCTACGGGGCGACGGCGCTGCTCAGAGTGGGTCTCAAGACGCAGTTCTCCGCCGAGGCGGCGCTGCTCAAGTGGTTCCGGGCGCCGAAGTTGCTGCAAGGCCTCGAGTCAAGATTACCGAGGGCGTGAGCGACGGGCCTGTGCGCTTAGCGGGCCTCGTCTCGAGCAAGGGCGGAGCAAGTACAAGCTCTCCTGCCAGGTGGTGACAAAGTCGAAGAACTAAAATGGATCCAGCCTCGCGACGAAGCGTTGTCGCCGGGTGAAGGGGCCATCAGGAGACGATGGGGATCCGGAGATGCTGGGCGACGCCATGAGGCCCCTACTCGCGCGCGCTAACCTGCCGATGTTTAGAAAACGCAAAGTAAATTTATAAGTCTAGGGGCCGCAGATTCGTTTCCTCGAATGGTTAGACCAGTAAGAAAGGGTCCAAGAGTTATACTGTTCGCCAAAATCCTTTACCCAGCTGCGGAGGCGATGCGATATTGCTTCGATGTGGGGGTCGCCCAGACATAAGTGAGGATCGAGGTCTGGCCCCGATCGCCTCGTGGGTGAAAACGAGCGAGGGTGTGAGGGACTCATGGTCGTGACTGTACTGGAGCTCCTATGTGTTGCTATTGATCGGTTAGCCCGCTTCTAGAGGGTCCTGCTTCCCCTTATATAGCCTGAAGAAGCAGGTTACATGGGAGTCCCGAAAAAAGAAGGATGGGGTGCCTTACATCGGGGGGTCTATCTTCACCTCATCGTCTGGTCCTGGATTGACGCCGACGGGTGGTTATGCGTCTGCAGACGGGTTGGTGGACACGAGAAAGGGCTCCGCTCCCACCGAAACGGCGTACCGCTTCCCCGCCTACTAGTCGAGGCCGACGCCGGGTCACCCGCTCCGAGATCGCCTCGGGAATGCGCCCGTCAATCGTTTATGACCAAAGCGATGAGCTCGGGCCATCCTCGCCACCCGCCACCTTGGGAAGGGCTTCTGTGGTCATGCCGAGGGGTTGTACCGTGCTGTGAGTGACTAGGTCGGGACCGGTTCCCGATAACCTTGACGTCTGTTCTGGCGGTGGCGGAGCTTGATCGGGCTCACGGGCGATCCGACCTGGCTGGTCGGATCTTTCAGCCCTTAGTCGCGGGCTTGGTCGGGGACCTACATTTCGAGGGGAGCCTCCACTGCTTCGGTTTGAGCGCCCATTTGTTTTTGGGCAGTCTGGGATACCCATGTTCCAGGTACTCGTCACAAACCAAGAGCAAGCGCAAGCAGGAGAGGGCTCAAGATTTATGGCCCAGATTGATTTGGCAGGAAAGGTCCATAAGCTGATTGAACCTAGGCCAAGGTGGTGTCCTCCGGGCCTTAGCCGATCACAACAGAGGTGGCTTCAAAGGCTGAGGACCCAAGAGATAAGGAAGGTCAAGCAAGAAAAACAGAGGGACCAATCATTCGAAGAGATCCGGCCAATCAAGACTGCTAAAAAGGAGTAGAGGAGAAAGGAATAGGTTGAAGAAGAATTTGATTCACCTGACGATCTAGATTCACCTGTGATTAGGGATGATACCCGTCCATTGATGGGCATCAACATGGTGTTCACATTGCCGACAGAGTTCAAAATAAGCACTGAATCGGCCAAAGAGACGTTTGCTCAGTTGTGCTTGGGGGCTCAAGACGTAGTTTTTGAGAAGCCTTAAGATGATCATCGGCATCTAAAACCATTACACTTGAAAGGGCACATAAATGGCAAGCTGATATCAAGGATACTCATCGATAGAGGAGCAACCATCAATTTGATGTCATACACCATGTAACATCCCAAAATTTGGATATTTTGAATTATATAATTTATTTTGAATTTTTGAGAATTACTGAAATTTATTTGGAATTAATTGGATTTTTGGAAAAAGACCTTTCTTTGGAAATTAATTTAATAATGAAAAGTTTTAACAAAATAAAAATGGAAATATTTTATTTGAGTTCAAAATGTCCTAAAGTATTTTCTAGAATTTTTATGGAATTTTTCTGATATTTTAAGTGCTTCAACTAATTAAAATGAATTTTGGGAATTATTTTTATTAGTAAATCCTGAGAAAATCAATGAACAGTGATGGGCCAGCCCGTTCGGCCGGAAACCCTAACGCCGTTCCTTTTCCACCGTTGGATCTGCATCGGACGGTTGTGATTCGGCCGTGTCGGTTCGTCGCCCGCGCCGTTGGATCGCCACGTGTACGCATGGATTTGCGCCACGTCATTTCGTTTCGCCTCCCAGTAACGCCGCCGCCGCCACCGCTGCCGAGAGAAAACCGACACATTTAAATGCCGTTCATGCACGCACGCCGAGGCTATAAAGCCCATTAGTCACTTCACCGGATTCCCCTTTGCTCTGCGCGTCGTTTGCCCCAACCCACACCGCCTCTCTCGCCGTCGTTTAGCCGCAGTTGCTCGCCGAAGTCCATAGCCATTCCACATTGTTGCGCCTTCTCCGGTGACCCTCGCGCCGTTGTGACCGGGGTATTCCTCGTGGCGGCCGCGCGGTGGAGCTACCACACTTTGCCGAGCATCACCGAACGCCGTCGCGGCGTGGTCGTCTTGTTCTCTCTCGGTCGCCTCAACCCGCTGCACCTTCACCGAGCGTGAAGCTTGACGACCGACCGATTATGAGACCGAATTCACCAATTGAATCGCTTGCTTTACCGCACTATTCCCGGGATCAATGCTAGTGCTACGGTTTAACATTGGTAAGCATCATATCATACACAGCGATAAGAATAATAAGACTTCATTTATTTAATATAACTTGTGTATGATCTTATGATCACTTACATTATTCTTCCACATAGGCTAGACTGAAGTAAACTTAAACATTTGCAGCGGAAAAATATAGCAAAAGACGTAGATGTCCCATCAGCACACCACAGGCGACTCTCAAGGATTGGCCTAGTGACTCGTGTCCACCTGAAAGTCCTCCTCGAGTAACGACGATGATTCCTCCACTGTTTGTTGTTTGTTAAGCAAGGGTGAGTACAACAACACGTACTCAACAAGTTGTGCACAGAATGCATTTCTACCATAACTATATGCAGGCTTATTCCAAAGGAATGGCTAAGTAGTTTATTTGCAACTAAGAAGCATTTCCAAAACACATATAATACATAGATTGAAAAAGACAGTAAAACAAACAATAACAAGTAAATAGATTCAGTGATTCTCAAGTAAACCAAGTTTCCATCCTAAGTCAAATTTCATTAATCCACATGGCATCCTGCCATCCCAAACAGTTATCCATTTTAATTAACTACCCCTTGACTGTAATTCCGGTATTGCTCAATCTGGTGAGCACGGCTATTTGAATAGTTTGTACACTCTGCGAGAGGTTATGCACTTTACCCACACGATACAACCATGCACCACGGGTGAATGATCGTAACAAAGCCTTTACAATGCATCCCTTAACCTAGTACTACCCAACCGAGGTTTCAACCTGAAGGTTACACCACCACAGCAGGCCCCCTCTTGCGCCATGTGAGTTTCCTCCGTACACACAGTCCCACACCACCAAGATAGTACTCAAGCTAAGTCTTTGCAAATTAGTCGGCTAGGCTGCCCTGCTGACAGACATGTGGTTGCACGATTGATTTCAGTCAAAGGCTCATAAGAGTTAAGTCCTTAGTTTTTGATTAAAGCAAGACTTACACATACCCTCTTGCCCATCGGGCCCACCAACACACTTGCCCTTGCCACTTGCTTCAATCGGATGATTACCAAACCCAGTTGATTACCAAGCATCACATGCTATCATAATTTAACATCGTTGTGTGACCTCCTCGCCACAACAACTCAATCTCCTCGTGTGACCACACATGACACACAAGTCCGCGTTATTGTTCCATATTCCATTAGTCAAAATTAACATCCAGTGATTCATGAACATGTGATAACGTGGCATGGCTAAGCAACTCTAACTCGATCTAACCATCCCATGTTGATTTCATTATTTAACCAACTATAGTAACCAACCTAGGGTGACAAGTGAAGCATGGCATACAATTAACAAGGTAGGGTGTAATTCAAAAGGTATATTATCTAAATCCCAATTTAAGTTGAAACCATTTGTACACATGAAATAATATGCAGTAGAGTTGAAACAAAATAGCAATTTTTCCTAACATGGGTTCAACATGATCAAAGCACAAATTGCCTTGGTTAAGCTCCTGGTCTTGATCCAAAGATTGTTCTTGAGTTGCAAATTCCTCCGCCGAAGCCTCGCACAATTCAACGTCTACGCGAATCGAGAAGAAATAACAAATAAACACCAAAACCAAAGAACAAAAAACTCTAAAAATCCAAAAAAAATCACCATTAGATAGATCTCAATTTTACAAATTTTTAGGAATTTGAATCACCTCAATCGAAGTTCGTATGAGGGAGAACGAGCCCTCGGAAAATTCAAATTCCTAAAAAATCCATAAAATTAGAAAATCAAAATATTCCGAATTATTTTTATAAAGGAAAATCCGAATTATTAGTGGTGGCGTCGACTCGCTTGGCCGGGTCGATATAATGGCAGCGTGGCAAAATCTCCACCATCTAAACCCGATCCAACGGTCACTATTTAATCTACGACGTGGCTAAACTACTGCCATCCGATCCAGAACGGACGACCGATGCTTACCCACACGGTTCACTGTGGACTTAAATGACGTGGCTCAATCGCAGCCCTTCATCTACGATCAGACGGTTCTTACTTACTCGAGTGATACGCTGTACCCCGAAGCGACGTGGCTTGATCTCGACGGTTCGATGACGATCCAACGGTCAAAAGCTTCTAGCGACGCGATGGCACGGCGGCGGTGCAGATCTTCTCGGAGATGAAGACGATGACCTCTCCTGCGGTGCTCTGGTGCTCTCCGGCAACCAACGATCGGTGGAGCAGACGCAGCGCAACTTGGTGAACTCGAATCCGGTCTTGAATCGGCGGAAGAGAATTTCGGCGATGGCGGAACTCGACGGAAACTCTTCGGAAACTTCGGCGAGCTATGGCGACTTCTTCAGCGCTCTTCCGGCGACGATGCAACAGGAAAATTATGGCGCAAACTCTGGGGAACCTCGGGAGGGATCTCGGGGTCCTTAAATACCCGGCGGCGGCACGAAAATTAAGGAAAGTTTGGCGGCGGCGTCCATATCCGATACGGCGGCGGTCGTCCGAGTCCTTCCTGGAGACGATGCACGGCCATCGTCTGATTTCCATCCGAAGGCTGAGATCTTCCATGACGTGGCGCAATCCGGATCGGAGACGAAGAACGTCAGCCACACGATCTTGATCCGACAGCCCGGATAAGATAGGGTTCCGAATCGGTATGTTTTGATGAAGGCCGTGCGATAGAAATCCAACGGCCGAAATGCATTAGGGTTTCGCACAGTACGCGACTTGATAATGACCTTCGGATCGCGATCCAACGGCGCGCGTGGACGCTTCTGACGGCGGCGATTGGTTGGGCCGTACGCATAGTGCTGGGCCGAGCCCAGTACTGTTCAAACGATTTACTCTGAGATTTTTAATTAAAATAAATAGGGAAAATCATTTGGTTTATTTAGGGTAGTAAAAATACTAGAAAAATTCCCAGAAAAATCTCAAAAATACTTTGAGATATTCTGAGCTTAAATAAAATATTTTTGGCAAAACTTTATTTTAAACTTTCCTTTTTATAATAATTTCCCAACAAAAGGCAATATATTTAAATTCAAAATAATTCAAATAAATCTCATAAAATCCAAATAAATCCAGAATATTCACAAAATTATAAATTGCAATAAAATAATATTAAATAAATAAAAAGACAAAATTTGGGATGTTACAAACCTCCCACCTTAACGGAATCTCGACCCCAAGATTTAGAAATTTGGCTAGAGAATAGGTTAAAATTACGCCTTGATTTTCTTCACATTCGCAGGTTGCTTCATTTTCCGAATGATTACTCTATTGAACTCTGCAAAAGCGAGTGGACTTATTTCTAGTCATACTCCATTATGTCCAGAATTTTGATCGGCTGCTCTTTATAGGTCAGATCTTCCTGCAACTCGATTGCTTCTAACGGCGTTTGCTCTGCTAGCACTCTGAGATATTTCTTAAGCTGTGACACATGGAACACATCATGAACTCCTGCTAATGACTGTGGGAACTCCAACTGATATGCAACCTCTCCTCGGCGGCTCAGGATTTTAAATGGTCCGACATACCTAGGTGCAAGCTTCCCTTTGACATGGAACCTTTTTACACCCTTAAGGGGAGTAACCTTAAGATACACGAAATCATTGGGTTCGAAACTCAATTCACGACGGCGATTGTTAGCATAGCTCTTCTGCCTTGACTGTGCTGTTTTCAGCCTTTCTCTAATCATGGCAACTTGTTCTTCGGCCTCTCTGAGCAATTCAGGCCCAAATACTAAACGCTCCCCCGTTTCATTCCAATTTAACGGGGTACGACAAGCGCGTCCATATAAGGCTTCAAATGGTGACATTTGCAAACTAGCCTGATAACTATTGTTATAACTGAATTCTGCATAGGGCAAACATTTATCCCAAGATGTGCAGCGTATGACATTGCACAAGCTCTCAGTATATCTTCTAGAATCTAATTAACTCTTTTTGTTTGGCCATCGGTCTGTGGATGATAAGCAGTACTGAAATTCAGACGAGTCCCCATTGCTTCATGCAGCTTATCCCAAAATCTTGAGGTAAATTGGGTACCTCGATCCGATACAATTTTCTTAGGCACACCATGTAAACATACAATTCTTGACATGTATAACTCCGCCAATTGATCTCCAGAATAAGTTGTCTTCACTAGGATGAAGTGAGCAACTTTAGTCAACCGGTCAATGATGACCCATATAGAATTATAACCTCTCTGAGTCTTGGGCAACCCAGTGATGAAATCCATACCAATTTCCTCCCATTTCCATTCTGGAATCTTTAATGGCTGCAAAAGTCCTGCAGGCTTTTAATGCATCGTTTTTACCCTCTGGCATACATCACACAATGCAACATGCTCTGCCACTTCACGCTTCATACTTGGCCACCAAAATCTCTTCTTAAGATCCTGATACATCTTGGCACTTCCTGGATGGATGGAGTACTTAGAATCGTGTGCTTCCTCAAGAATCAATTGCTTAAGTTCCTTCTCGTCCGGCACACAAATTCGACCTTTAAACCACAGAGTTCCTTGCTCATCTATGGTAAAATCCTCTGCTAAACCTTCCTCTTTCTTTGTCTTGATCTTGCTGATTTTCTCATCTTTACTCTGCCTCTCTCTGATTTGATCCTCTAAAGTTGGTTTAACTTCTAAGGCAGCTACAAAACCTTGCAGCACAACCTCTAATTTCAACTTCTGAAATTCCTCACACAACTTCAGCTGATCGCTGGCTACTATTGCATTTATGCTGTGGATTTTACGACTCAACGCGTCGGCTACTACATTGGCTTTTCCAGGATGATAATGAATTCCAACATTATAATCCTTAATCAACTCTAGCCATCTTCTTTGCCTCATATTAAGATCTGACTGGGTGAATATATACTTTAGGCTCTTATGATCAGCATATATCTCACATCTATTTTCAATGAGATAATGACGCCATATCTTTAAAGCATGCACTACGGCAGGTAACTCCAAATCATGCGTTGGATAATTTCCTTCATGCGGCCTCAACTGCCTTGACGCGTAGGCTACAACTTTGCCATTCTGCATCAACACACAACCAAGACCTTGCTTTGAAGCATCACAATAAATGTCAAAACTGCACTGCACATCTGGCAATACTAACACAGGTGTAGATGTTAACCGTTTCTTTAGCTCCTCAAAACTCTTTTCGCACTCTGGCGTCCATTCAAACTTTTTCTCCTTCTTCAACAATTGCGTAAGAGGTCTCGCAATCGTCGAAAATCCTTCTATGAACCGACGGTAATATCCCGCCATTCCCAAGAAACTACGAATTTGGGTAACTGTCTTCGGCTGCTCCCAATGCAACACAGCTTCCACTTTACTTGGATCCACAGCGACTCCTTTAGTTGTCATTACATGACCAAAGAATTATACATTCTCTTTCCAAAAGTCACACTTACTGAATTTAGCATACAATTGTTGTTCTCTCAATTTCTCCAAAACCAATCTCAGATGTTATGTATGCTCTTCTTCAGACTTGGAGTACACAAGGATATCGTCTATAAAGACAACCACAAATTTATTCAAATATTCCATGAATACCTTATTCATCATGTTCATGAAGTATGCAGGGGCATTTGTCAGTCCAAACGACATGACTGTGAACTCATAATGTCCATAACGGGTAGAGCATGCAGTCTTTGGTATATCTTCCTCTCGAATCTTCAGCTGATGATATCCTGACCGAAGATCTATCTTGGAGAAAACTCCTGCTCCTCTCAACTGATCAAACAAATCATCAATCCTTGGTAAAGGATACTTATTCTTGATTGTCACTTCATTGAGTGCTCGATAATCAATGCACATCCTTAAACTTCCATCTTTCTTTCTGACGAACAACACTGGCGCTCCCCACGGGGAAGAACTTGGTCGAACAAACCCTTTTTCAAGCAATTCTTCAATCTGTTTCTTCATTTCAACTAACTCATCAGTTGGCATCCGATACGGTCTCTTTGCTATTGGTGCTGTTCCCGGTACTAACTCGATAACAAACTCAATATCCCGATCTGGCAGTATGCCCGATAAATCCTCAGGGAATACTTCTGGAAAATCTCTAACCATTGGCACATCCTCTAGGTTAGCAACCTTTACACTATTAACCATTGCACTTCCACCTTCTTGCTACTAGGGCTTTCTAAGGATACCTTCCTTTGTCCACAATCCAAAACAGCCTTATGCTTGGATAGCCAATCCATTTCTAAGATAACATCCAAGGTTTGGGTATCTAACAGGATAAGATTTGCTAGGAACTCTATCCCATTCATAAACAACTTAACTCCCAAACACCCAAGGCTAGATCGAAATTCAGATCCTAGGGCTTGGACTAAAAGCACACATTTAATATTCTTAATAGCAAATCCATTCTTTATTGCAAAACTCCGAGAAACAAATGAATGCGAAGCTCCAGAATCAAATAAAACTGTAGCTGGTACTGAGTTAACCAAGAACTTACCCAGTACGACGTCTGTTGCTTCACAGGCTCCATCTGCGATGATATAATTAATCCTTCCACGCATTGTAAATGCGAGGCGACGCTCTGACTTACCGGTACGATTTCCTCCTGTCACTGAAGCTTTAGCTGGAGTAGTACCCAGGTTGAAGTGAACTGGGGTAATATTTCCTTTCTTCGGACACTTGTTGGCAAAATGTCCTGGCTCGTTGCAAGCGAAGCATTTCTTAACAATACTCTGCTGACTTCCTGCTGGTGCATTATTTCCTGGCACTGGTGTTTGAAAATTCTAATTCGCGGGGTGAGACGATGGCGATGTCTTGCACGCAAGCTATGGTGAATCTAGCGAGCTGCTTTGGGTGACATCATAATCTGGCCCGACTAGGCCGTCCAGCTTGACTAGCCATCCTGCGCTTGCGATCCTCACCCAATTCCTTACGCTTATCCTCAAGAATCAAAGCCTTATTGACCAACTCCTGAAAATCAGGGAAGTTGTGGGTGATCAGTCCCACCTGCAATCTAGAGTTTAAACCTTTCAAGAAACGAGACTGCCTAGCCTTATCGGTAGCCACATCTTGTGTTGCATAACGCGCCAACTGCATAAACTTATTCAGATATTCTGCCGTTGACTGGCCTCCTTGCTTTAAAGCCCTGAACTCTTCCTTCTTAAGGTCCATCATTCCTTCTGGCACATAGTATTGACGAAAAGCAGCTGAAAATTCCTCCCAGGTAATCTCTTGTGGTGCTTCATGTGCTGCACAGTAATTCTCCCACCATTCTGCGGCAGTTCCTTCCAGCTGGTGTGAAGCATACAACACCTTCTTATTGCCTTCACACTGCGTGATATGTAGCTTTTTCTCAATGGTCCTTAACCAATCATCAGCCTCCAAAGGATTAGCATTGCCTGAGAATGTTGGTGGACGAGTCCTCATAAAGTCTGACAGCTTAGAATGAGAACGCTGCCCATTGTTGCCTTGCTGCACATTACTATTGCTTGCAGCGTGATTGGTCATATTCTGCATTTGCTGCATCATCGTTTGCATAAGTTGAGTCTGCGCGGCTAGGAAAGCTCCCAAGTTCTGCATATCTACTGTCGGTGTTGGCTGTGGTGACGCTTCCCCGTTGAGATTATCGTTCCGGCGAAGGCCTTTAACATCCCAATTTTTGAATTTTCAATTGTTAAATATTATTTTAATGCAATTTATGATTTTTGTGAATTTTCTGGATTTTATTGGATTTTCTGAAATTTATTTGGATTATTCTGAATTAAAATGTGATACTTTTTGTTAAGAAATAGTTATAAAAGAAATATTTAAAATAAAGTTTTGCCAAAAATATTTTATTTAAGTCCAGAATGTCTCAAAGTATTTTTGAGATTTTTCTTTTCCCTTCTGGGATTTTTCTGGGTATTTTATTGCTTTAAGGAAATCAATCTATTTTTGATAATTATTTTAAAAGGGAAAATCTCGATTTAGTCATGGAACGATCTTGCGTAGTCACGCCAGGGCTTATACGGCCCGTATGGCCAGGGTTCTAGATGAACCATCGTCAGCCGTAGGATCGCTTAGGAGTGGGGAGATCGAACCGGATTAGGAGTTGGATTAAGGTCCGGTGCGGTTTTGAATTGAGTTATTGCATGCGTTCATTAGGCGGAGACCAATGTGAAAGGACTCTTAGTCTTCTCCGGCGTAGTCGATTTGAATTCTCGCGCCGGCGTCGAAGCCATCAAGGTCGAGTCCTACAGGCGGGGAAGGGCGTCTGGTCCTAATAAAGCCGCGTAAGCGTCGCCCGAAGGCGTGCAATCGAGACCTGAGCGTTTCCGCTAGCCGACCATCGTTCGTGGAACTCGCGAAGAAACGGTACGGCGTCGCGAAGCTTCGCTGATTGATTTATCCTTTGTTAAGTGGAAGAAAGCCACGCCGCCCTTTGATCGGTGGTCGGAAGTGGAAGCTGACCGAGTCATCAAGTTGCGCCGCATCTGTTCCGCCAATTTTTGGTCGCCGGAAAACATCAGAGCGTCGTCGGAATCGTCATCTTCTCCTAGACCGGCAAGTTCGCACCGCTATTCCGCCATAGCCATTCGCGAAGCTTATCGGCGTCGGATCATAATCAAGCGCCGGAATTCGTCCGTAAAGCCGGAATCGATAGCGTCTCAGATTAAATATCAACCGTTGGATTTAGATCGGACGGTCGATATTAAGCCACGTAGTAGATTTACCCGTAACCGTTAGATTGAGTTTCATCGATCTAGATTTTGCCACGTCTCGTCCGTGCAGCCGGGGTGGGAAAATTCGTATTTTCCTTTACAGAAATAATTCGGGAAAATCAGAATTTCTAATTTCAGAATTAATTAAACTTCCAAATGCTATAACTTTTGCATATGAACTCTGATTTGGGTGATTCAAATTCCTAAAAATTTATAAAATTAATATCTATCTAATGGGGGTTTTATTTGAATTTTTGAGTTCATTTGTTATTTGTTCTTGGTGTTTATTTGCTATTTCTTCTCGTTTCGCGTAGACGTTGAGCTGAGCGAGGTTTCGAAGGAGGAATTTACAATTCAAGAGCAATCTTCGGAGCAATACCAGGAGCTTAAGCAAGGCAAGTTATGTTTTGATCATGTTGAACCCATGTTAGGAAAAATTGCTATTTTGCTTTACTTTATTGCATGTTATTTTATGTGTATAAATGGTTTCAACTTAAATTTGGGATTAGTTAACATACCCATTGAATTATACCCTACCTTGATATTTGTATGCCATGCTTCACTTGTTACCCTAGGTTGGTTACTATAGTTGGTTAATAATGAAATCAACATGGATGGTTAGACCGGAATAGAATTGCTTAGCCATGCTACGTCATCACATGTTCATGGAATATTGATTATTAATCTTGCTTAATGGAATATGGAACAATGATGTTAACTTGTGTGTCATGTGTGGTCACACAAAGAGATTGAGTTGTTGTGGCGAGGAGGTCACGCAACGAGGTTGAATTGTGTATGGCATGTGATGCTTGGTAATCAACTGGGTTTGGTAATCACTTAGATTGAAGCAAGTGGCAAGGGAAAGTGTGCGGGTGGGCCGAAGGCGAGGGTATGTAAGTCTTGCTTTAATCAATCCTAAGGACTTAACCTTGCAGCCTTTGACTGAGTCAATCTTGCAACCACATATACATATGGGGCAGCCTAGTGACTAATTTGCAAATGCTTAGCTTGAGTGCTATCGTGGTGGTGTGAGTCAGGAATCGGAGAAACTCACATGGCGCAAGAGGGGCCACAGGTGTAGTAACCAGTCCCTCCAGTGTTGAAACCTCGTGGGTAGCCTTGGGTTAAGAGGATGCATTGTAAAGGCTTTGTTATGATCATTCTTTGTGTGGTGCTTGGTTGTATCATGTGGGTAAAGTGCATAACCTCTGCAGAGTGTACAAACTATTCGGATAGCCGTGCTCACGGTATTGAGCAATGCTCGGGAATTACAGTCAAGGGTTAGTTAATTAAAATGGACAACTGTTGGGATGGCAGGATGCCATGTGGATAATGGAATTTGATTTAGGTGGAAACTTGGTTTATTTGAGAAACAATGAATCTATTTACTTGCTAATATTTGCTTTACTGTCTTTTCAATCTATGTATTGTATGTGTTTACAAATGCTGCTTAGTTGCAAGTAAACCTTAGCCATACCTTTGGATCAAGCCTGCATATAGATATGATAGAATTGCATTCTGTGCACAACTTGTTGAGTACGTGTTGGTGTACTCACCCTTGCTTAACAACAAACAACAGTGGAGGATTCATCGCCATATCAAAGGAGGACGTTCAGGTGGACACGAGTCACTAGGCCAAGCCTCGTCAGCTGCCTGTGGTGTGCTGATGGGACATCTACGTTTTCTACTACTTTTCTGCTGCGTTTGTCTCATTGATCTTACTATTGCCTTGTGAGGCTGAATAATGTAAGTGGTCATAAGATCATACACTAGTTATATTAAATAAATAAAGTATTGTTATTCTTATCGTTGTGTATGATGTGATGCTTACTGATGTTAAGCTGTGTGCACTAGCATTTGATCTTGGGACTAGTGCGGTAAAACACAGTGGGTTCGAATTGGTGAATTCGGGTCCCGACAAGGCCACTTCCTGACGCTCCATTGTTACCGCGAGTGTTCACCATCTTCTAGTTGCTTTTGGGTTAGGAAAGGTAGGAATAGCATAGATAAGATGCAAGGATTCCTAAAGCGGGGGAATTAGGTTAAACCCAAACTTGATTATTTTTATTAATTATACTTGGTATGGTTGCTTACAAAAACCTAAGGGCTATACAGCATATCTTGCACACTCAACAAACATTAAGAACCAAACTAAACACACAACCTTAACGTCTACTACAATTGGTAAGACTACCTCACTGACGCGACTCGACACTTGAGTCTCCACTGCTAAGTCTAATGCTCACTACTCAAGATCCGACTCGGGTTCTGATTCTTCAGGGTCTGGGTCGTGCAACTCTAGCTCTTGGTCCGGCTCAGGTCCGTATAATGCATCCTCCAACTCACGAACCCTCTGAATAGATTGAGCTAGGACTTCTTGTAGCTGAGACTTCATCTCCCGAGCTTCGTCGCGGGTCTTCTGCAGCTCCTGCACCATATCATCGATGGCATCCTCCTGCGCGATGACATATTTTGCTAGATGAGTGATTGTGGCGTTCTCTTCCCTTATTGGCTCCCGATCGTGGCGGTTGTCCCTGCGTGGATGATGACGGAACACGGTGCCTTCCAACTCCCTGGAGTAAGTATGAGCAATTTGTCTCATCGCTAGACGTGCTGCCTCCTGGATCCCGGCTTCAGCTGTAGACCTCCGGACAGTGATGCAGATGGAACGACTTGCTCTTGTCCTTGCCCGAGTGTAGATCAAAATCTGAACCTTCCAGCCGATGTCGAGTCCAGCCCGTACTATGGTAGCTCCATGGTAGATTGGTCTGTCGAAACCTCCAAGCAACCGCATCATACGCCATAGCTCAGCTGCGTAACGTCCCTCACGCTCCCTGTACTCTTGGACCATCCTCATCTATTCAAAGGAGAAATAGATAAGTCCTCAACTCTCAAACGGCCACTTAGAAAAATTTGAGGAAATTTCAGCAAAGATAAGGAGCGGAGAATAAGATAAGTCAAGAGTGTTGTTTTAATCCAATTTAGGTTTTTCTTTAGAAAATAATTTTGGACACTCCTAGGACACCACCATGCTAACTAAGGCCAAGTCCTACAGTCAGTATGCTCTGATACCACCTCTGTATGGACCCGAATTCACCAATTCGAATCCACTGTGTTTTACCGCACTATTCCCAGGATCAATGCTAGTGCACACAGTTTAACATTGGTAAGCATCATATCATACACAATGATAAGAATAATAAGGCTTCATTTATTTAATATAACTGGTGTATGATCTTATGATCACTTACATTATTCTGCCACATAGGCTAGACTGAAGTAAACTTAAACATTTACAGCGGAAAAATATAGCAAAAGACGTAGATGTCCCATCAGCACACCACAGGCGACTGACAAGGATTGGCCTAGTGACTCGTGTCCACCTGAAAGTCCTCCTCCAGTAACGGCGATGATTCCTCCACTATTTGTTGTTTGTTAAGCAAGGGTGAGTACAACAACACGTACTCAACAAGTTGTGCACAGAATGTATTTCTATCATAACTATACGCAGGCTTATTCCAAAGGAATGGTTAAGTAGTTTATTTGCAACTAAGCAGCATTTCCAAAACACATATAATACATAGATTGAAAAAGACAGTAAAACAAACAATAACAAGTAAATAGATTCAGTGATTCTCAAGTAAACCAAGTTTCCATCCTAAGTCAAATTTCATTAATCCACATGGCATCCTGCAATCCCAAACAGTTATCCATTTTAATTAACTACCCTTGATTTGTAATTCCCGAGCATTGCTCAATCTGGTGAAACACGGCAATCCGAATAGTTTGTACACTCTGCAGAGGTTATGCACTTTACCCACACGATACAACCATGCACCACACAGGCGAATAATCGTAACAAAACCTTTACAATGCATCCCCTTAACCCAGTACTACCCGCTGAGGTTTCAACACTAAAGGGTTACACCACCACAATAGGGCCCCCCTCTTGCGCCATGTGAGTTTCCTCCGTACACCTGGACCCACACCACCAAGATAGTACTCAAGCTAAGTCTTTGCAAATTAGTCATCTAGGCTGCCCCAGAACAGACATGTGGTTGCACGATTGACTCAGGTCAAAGGCTCGCAAGGTTAAGTCCTTAGTTTTTTATTAAAGCAAGACTTACACATACCCTCTGCCCATCGGGCCCACCCTGGCACACTTGCCCTTGCCACTTGCTTCAATCGGAGTGATTACCAAACCCAGTTGATTACCAAGCATCACATGCTATACGCAATTTAACATCGTTGTGTGACCTCCTCGCCACAACAACTCAATCTCCTCGTGTGACCACACATGACACACAAGTCCGCGTTATTGTTCCATATTCCATTAGTCAAAATTAACATCCAGTGATTCATGAACATGTGATAACGTGGCATGGTTAAGCAACTCTAACTCGATCTAACCATCCCATGTTGATTTCATTATTTAACCAACTATAGTAACCAACGTAGGGTGACAAGTGAAGCATGGCAAACAATTAACAAGGTAGGGTGTAATTCAAAAGGTATATTATCTAAATCCCAATATAAGTTGAAACCATTTGTACACATGAAATAATATGCAATAGAGTTGAAACAAAATAGCAATTTTTCCTAACATGGGTTCAATATGATCAAAGCACAACTTGCCTTGGTTAATCTCCTGGTCTTGATCCAAAGATTGTTCTTGAGTTGCAAATTCCTCCTCCGAAGCCTCGCACAATTCAACGTCTACGCGAATCGAGAAGAAATAGCAAATAAACACCAAAACCAAAGAACGACAAACTCTAAAAATCCAATAAAAATAACCATTAGATAGATTTCAATTTTACAAATTTTTAGGAATTTGAATCACCTCAATCGGAGTTCGTATGAGGGAGAACGAGCCCTCGAAAAATTCAAATTCCTAAAAAATCCATAAAATTGGAAAATCAAAATATTCCGAATTATTTTTATAAAGGAAAATCAGAATTATTGCATAGGCTGACGTCAGCACTGCGTCGGGTCAGTACGGCCAACGCGTGGCAAAATCTCCACCGTCTAAACCCGATCCAATGGTCACTATTTAATCTACGACGTGGCTAAACTACAGCCATCCGATCCAGATCGGACGACCAATGCTTACCCACACGGTTCACTGTGGACTTAAATGATGTGGCTTAATCGCAGCCCTTCATCTACTATCAGACGGTTCTTACTTACGAAGCGTCTGGCAGTACCGAGCTGTACGCGCTTGATCTCGACGGTTCGATGACGATGAAAAGCTTCTAGCGACGCGATGGCGAGGCGGCGGTGCAGATCTTCCCGGAGATGAAGACGATGACCTCTCCTGCGGTGCTCCGGTGCTCTTCGGCAACCAATGATCGACGGAGCAGACGCAACGCAACTTGGTGAACTCGAATCCGGTCTTGAATCGGCGGAAGAGAATCTCGGCGACGGCGGAACTCGACGGAAACTCTTCAGAAACTTCGGCGAGCTACGACGACTTCTTCAGCGCTCTTCCCGCGACGATGCAACAGGGAAAATGTGGCGCAAACTTTGGTGAACCTCGGGAGGGGTCTCAGGGTCCTTAAATACCCGGCGGCGGCACGAAAATCAAGTAAAGTTTTGCGGCGGCGTCCATATCCGATACGGCGACGGTCGTCCGAGTCCTTCCCGGAGACGATGCACGGCCACCATCCGATTTCCATCCGAAGGCTGTGATCTTCCGTGACGTGGCGCAATCCGGATCGGAGACGAAGAACGTCAGCCACACGATCTTGATCCGATGGCCTGGATAAGATAGGGTTCCGAATCGGTATGTTTTGATGAAGGCCGTGCGATAGAAATCCAACGGCCGAAATGCATTAGGGTTTCACACAGTACGCGGCTTGATAATGACCTTCGGATCGCGATCCAGCGGTGCACGCGGACGCTTCTGACGGCGGCAATTGGTTGGGCGTCGCCTGATGCTTGGCGAGCCTAATCTTGTTCAAGCGATTTACTCAAGATTTTTAATTAAAATAAATAGGGAAAATCATTTGGTTTATTTAGGGCAGTAAAAATACTAGAAAAATTCCCAGAAAAATCTCAAAAATACTTTGAGATATTCTGAGCTTAAATAAAATATTTTTGGCAAAACTTTATTTTAAACTTTCCTTTTTATAATAATTTCCCAACAAAAGGCAATACATTTAAATTCAAAATAATTCAAATAAATCTCAGAAAATCCAAATAAATCCAGAATATTCACAGAAATCATAAATTGTAATAAAATAATATTAAATAAATAAAAAACACAAATTTGGGATGTTACACCGATCATCATCCAACGATCCCGATTCATCCACGTCGGCATTGAACCAGTGAGTCTAATCTTCATTTCTTAGCCGTAGATCTAAAGATGGATGGCTAGGATAGCGCCACGTGCCCGTAGCGGGATCGCCCACGTGTGCTCAAAACCGAACTAGATAACAGCCGTTAGATTCATGTTGAATGATCTAGATTTAGCCACGTAGTCATGATACAGTAAACTTCATCTTCAATTATTCACCGTTAGATCTTGATCGTGCGCCTGTAATGAAGCCATGTAGTTTATATAATCATGCCCGTTCGATCTGAGTTACTAGCGTACGGATGATTAGATCTAGACCGTTAGATCTTGGATGTGCGGTGAGGATGCGTCCACGCGTCGTGCACCGGAGTAGCCGCGTCGCCCGTTACACTGCGGGATTTTGATTTAATCTGGGCCGTTGATTTTGAAATCAACGATCGGGATCGTCTTGGCCACGGGCGATCCGATGCGGTCGACGCGATGTCTGGAGCCGAGGAGCCAGAGCCGTCGCCGCTCCGGTGACGTCGCCCGAATTGATTTCGACCGTCCGATCGTGATCCGAGGGCTGAGATGATGCCACATGTCGACTCCACGATGGCCGAACCAAATCGCCGCATGAATCGTGGCCGTTTATTTTTAATCGGACGGTGATATTAAATCGAGTTCTCGATTGATAGTTAAATAAATCACGTCGCATAGCGAGATTGTGCCACGCGTCGCGACCGGATCATGCCACGTCATCAAGTGGGACCCACTTGTCAGTCCTCTCACAGTAGATGATGACGTCATGATGACATCATAAATAATTTTGAAATAATAAAAAAATAAATAAATATATTCGGTGAAAACGGTTTTCGGTGCTGACGTCATAATTCCGAATTTTTAGTATAAAAATAAATAAAAAAATTCGGTTTATTCTTTTTAATTTATTTTCAAACTTCAAATGGCTATAACTTTTGCATTTTAACTCCGATTTGAGTGATTTCAATTTCTAAAAATTTGTAAAATCAAGATCTATTTATTGGTGAATTTTATTAAATTTTTAGAGTTGATTTTGTCCTCTGTAAAATATATTTATTGTGTGTATAATTGTTTTGAGTAGACGTTGATTTGTCAGAGAGTTACGAGGGTGAATTTCCAGCACAAGACTCGACTCAGGATCAAGACCAGCAATTGTTCGAAGGCAAGTTGTGCTTTGACCATTTTGATCCTAAATTTTGAAATGTATTTTGTTTCAAACTATGCATGCTAATTCAACTAAAAATGTATGTAAATATTTTGGGTGAATTAGCTAACCAACCTAATTGTTTATGCCACCTTGTTATTATTCGTATGCCATGATTCCTTTGATAACTTAGGTTTGGTAATATTGGTTGGTTGATAATATTGTGCCAACACGGGAGGCTAGACCATAAATAGTTGCTTAGTCTTGCATACTCCGTGAATAATCCTTTTGAATACAAAAGCAACTTTGACTAAAGAATAGTGAATGCTTTTTGATAAAAGGTGGAATGTTGTTGGTAATGATGTTGGAGTGTAGAGACCTGTGTGGTTCTACATGAAGGATGATTACGGGCATGTGTTGCACCGTTAAATATCTTGGGTGGATTTGATTTAGACTGGGGCAAGTGGATCGAGGCTTTGTGCCAGGAGGGCCTGTGTGGCATTTGGGGGTGGGTTGAGTGTTGTGAGGGCTGTGTGCCAAAATCTGAGAGAAGGAAGTCTTGCCTTGGTCAGTTAAGGACTTTACCTTGCAAGCCTTTGACCTGAGTCTCTCGTACAACCACATGTCTGATGTCTTACCTTTGATACCTCGGTGGCGATTACAGGAATGGCTATGCGAGGGAGCGTTCTTGTGCTACTGACTTGGTACCCTATCCAACGGTGTTAAATCATCCTATACTTGACTCTGAGTGAGGGGAGTGATAGTGAAGGCAACCCGGAGAGGTTCCTAGGTGGAGATAGAAGTCTCTGAAAAGCTTTGTTATGGTTAATTGTCTTTGTGGCATGCGACTGTATCTTGTGGGTAAAGTGTACAACCTCTACAGAGTGTAAAATTGTTCGAATAGCTGAGTGCACGGTACTGGACATTGCTCGGGGATTACAGTCAAGGGGTAGTGTTTTGAAAATAAAATGGGGTGGAAGGCTGTGTGCGAAAGTTAATGATGAATGTTGATTAGGGACTGTGTGTCCAAAATATTGTGGAAAATAACTTGAGAAATATAATGGTATTTGATTTTGATGCTTTCAACCTAAGTAAATAATAGTTCAAAATGTTGAGCAAATGCAAAACAACCAATTGAACCATTCCTTTGTAACAAGCCATGCATGTAGTATTAGCACTGCATTCTGTGCATGACTTGTTGAGTACGGTGTGTACTCACCCTTGCAGACAAAATTTACCAGAAGAGGAAACCACGCCAGCGTACAAGGAGGAGTACGTTGAAGAGCCGGTTAACTAGAGAGTAAGCCTCCGTCAGGGCGCATGTGGCAAAGATGGAGCACCACGAAGTTTACTTTCCGCTATTGAACTGTTACTCTGATTATTGTAAGCCCTGCGTGGCAAACTATTGTAAGGATGACCATAAGGTCGTACACTCATTTATATACTTGATTGAAGTACTTTATTACTATTCCGCTGTGTATGATGTGATGCTTTAACCTGTTAGCTTTGTGTGCACTAAGCGCGATCTCGACTAGTCACGAGAATACCGAGTGTCTGGATTTTCAAATTCGGGCACGATAGAGGTGGTATCGAGCATCTTGTTGTGGACTTGACCCTAGGTTAGGCGGCCGATAAAGATAAGGTTAATTTCTAAAAGATTAAAATTGCAGAAGAATATGAATGAAATCTTGACTAATCTTTTTCTTCCTAATCCGCACCTATGCTGCAATTTTCTGTTATTACTTTGCGATCTTAAAATCTAGTACTTACGAGGTGTATTTTGACAGATGAGGAGGATCCACACCTTTGGTGAGCGCACTGGAGGGTTCGCTGCCGAGTTGTGGTTTATGCTGCAGTTTCTTGAGGGTTTCGTGAGGCCGATCTACCGAGGTACTTCCGTGGTCCGAGCAGGGTTGGACATTGCCTGGGATGTGAAGATCACCGTCTACGCACGAGACAGGGGGAGGGCCAATCGTCCTGTCCACGTCAGCTGCAGGAGGTCTACGTTTGAGGCCGGCATCCAGGAGACCGCACGTCTTGCGATGCGGCAGATCGCCCGCACCTACTCCACTAAGCTAAAGGGTACTGTCTTCCGTCACCATTCGCGCCGGGACAACCGCTTCGACCGGGATCCGATCGAGGAGGAGGACGCTACGATCACCCACATGGTGAGATACGTCATCGCCCAGGAGGAGACCTTGGACGAGACTGTCCAGGAGCTGCAGAGGGCTTGTGACGAGATCGCGGAGGTCAGGACCCAGCTGCGGGAGGCCACTGAGGGCCTGGGTATCTACATCAGGAGGGTGCACGAGTTGGAGGAGATCCTGGAGGGACCCGAGTCAGAGTCGGAGCTCGAGCTGCACGACCCCAACCCTGAGGAGCCTGAGCCTGAGTAGGAGGCGCCGGTCAGGAGGCACCGGTTCAGAGGCACCAGTCTGCGGTGGTGCGAGCCACCAAGACCGGAAAGCAGCGGCCACCGGGCCATGAGTCGGTGGGTTCCTTTGTACCACCAGTAGTGGGGCACCAGGATCAATTTGCCCCTATGCCGCCGCACCCACCGCAGTATCCGCCTGGAGGACCTCAACCGGGATGGCTCGACGACTAGAGAGAGTTTTAGTCTTTGCCATAGTCGACTCATGTATTGAGTCAAGTTTATCGAGTCAGTTTATTTGAGTCCGTCTTAGAACGTTTGTTTTGATCTGAACTTTATGAGTTGTTATGGTTGCTGGTGATGAACAATTTCTATGGATGTTTTATGTGTGCTTGGTATGTGCCGCAATGCCCGTAGGCACCTATGAGCGGCCATATCCCTATAATATTAAATAAAATAGTGTGTTTCTGCTAAAGTCAAATCTTCTCCCCGCATAAGATTCTTGTGTACCTGTCCACTCTATCCCCTCTTTTCTTAAACCTTTTGTTCTTCAGATGGTGAATACTCGTGGAAGCAGTGGAGCTGGAGGAAGCAATGCGCAGCAGAGATGCAACAACAATGAAGCACCAAATCCTCAAGCACCACCTGTGGACATGAACAATCTGGGAGCTTTCCTGACTGCTCAAACCCAATTCATGCAGACCATGATGCAACAGATGTAGCAGATGCAGAATCAGGCTGCAGCCAATCACAACAACCAAGCTGTACATCATGGACATCAATCAAGATTGTCAGACTTTATGAGGACTAGACCCCCAACCTTCTCTGGGAACGTCAATCCCATTAAAGCAGATGATTGGCTTAGGACGATTGAGAGGAAGCTGCACATATCTCAATGTGTCGGCAATGAGAGAGTTCTGTACGCCTCTCACCAGTTAGAAGGAA
The DNA here is from genome assembly GCA_036346375.1 of Guadua angustifolia. Classification (NCBI taxonomy): domain Eukaryota; kingdom Viridiplantae; phylum Streptophyta; class Magnoliopsida; order Poales; family Poaceae; genus Guadua; species Guadua angustifolia. Next base: position 313,702 of record JAYEVE010001014.1, on the reverse strand, counting down.
TAGCCGCGGAATGGTGGGAGAACTATTGTGCATCCCACGAGCATCCTCAGGAGATTACCTGGGATGAGTTTACTATCGCCTTCTGTCAGTATCATGTGCCGGAGGGAATGATGGAACTCAAGAAGGAAGAGTTCCGATCTTTGAAACAGGGAGGCCAGTCAGTGGCCAACTACCTGAATAAATTCACACAGCTCGCACGCTATGCTACGGAGGACGTGGCTACTGATAAGGCTAGACAGTCCTGATTCATGAAGGGACTCAACTCTGGACTTCAAGTGGGACTGATTACCCACACATTTCCGGATTTCCAAGAGCTAGTCAACAAGGCGCTCATTCTTGAAGATAAGCGCAAAGAGCTGGATGACAACATAGCGTTGCTTGGCATAGCAAGGAGGGCGCTTGAGGTCGTGAGATCAAGGGTGGTACCCCAACAGCAGTTCACGAGTTCGGCCGAGAACAGCAAAAGCACCATTACCGTGATAGCGACCTCTTGGTAGGGGTGAAAGCGGATGGGAAATATCCGCCCGATCCGATCCCGAATCCGTTTAAAATCCGTGCGATGTTATCCGTATCCGTGTCAGGAAAATCCGATGTAATATGGGTTAGGATATGGGAAGAGCAATATCCGATCCGTGTCCAAAAAATCTCATATAATATGGGTTAGGATATGGGAAGAGCAATATCCGATCCGATATCCGGTAAATATCCGACCCGATATCCGGATAAAATCGGTTATTCTTCCATTAATTTGGTTCATTATTGGATAGATAGAATAGTTGTTTGATCTTGACACTAAAAAACACTACTTTGTTATTAGCGTGAACTTCAACAAATCTATCAACAAACAAATAGAGTGATGACATAATGTTTTTACCTAAATTAATTTGTTCAACTTATTTGATAAACTTCTTTTCTATTCAAATTCTCGGAATTAGTTGAGTCACTAAATTGCACCTCTAACTATACTACTATCCTCGTTGAAATAATTATGGCTTGAAGCTAATGTTGTAAGGTTAATGCTTCATTACGTTCTTTTCGCACACAATTATGTACTATACTACTATCCGATTATGATATCCGATCCCGACCGAATCAAGTCAGTATCCGCTCCGTATCCGAATCCCGAATAATCCGATTCGTATCCGTATCAGGACATCCGTATCCGATTCGAATCCGGAAAAAAAATATGGGTTAGGATATGGGACGAGCAATATCCGCCCGTATCCGACCCGGTTTCACCCCTACCTACTGGTCAAAATCCTCAGACACCAGCAAGAGCAATCACTCAAGCTGCAGGCAATCCATCGATGGTTGGTAGGTGCTGTTATAATTGCAATGAGATGGGGCACTTCACCAATACTTGTTCCAAGAAGGGAGGAGTCACCCCTGTCCGTTTCAATTTGGGAAATACACCTGCCAGAACTCCTGTCCAAGGAGGAAGCCGAGCACCTGCACAAGCTGGAGTCACACCACAATCAGTTGTGCGAGGAAGAGTCAACCATATCATGGCGGATGAAGTTCAGAACGCCATGGATGTCGTACTGGGTAAGTTTCGAGTTAATTCAGTACCAGCTACTATTCTGTTTAATTCAGGAGCTTCTCATTCATTCATATCTCAAGTTTTTGTTATGCAAAATGATTTGGATGTGGTCAAACTTAAGAATACACTTATAGTTCAGACCCCTGGATCAGAACTCCGAGCTAAAGTAGGATGTTCTGGGGTAAAATTATTAATAAATGGAATAGAGTTCCTAGCGAACCTAATTATACTTGATACCCAGACCATAGATGTTATTCTAGGAATGGATTGGTTATCCAAGCACAAGGCAGTGCTAGATTGTGGGCGAAGAGTAGTAACAGTCAAGAGCCCAAATGGCAAGGAGGTAGAGGTTCAAACAGCTACTGTTCAAGATAGTCAATTAATGGTTAATAGTGTGAAAGCTGTTGATATGAAAGATGTTCCGGTAGTTAATGAATACCCGGATGTGTTTCCCGAGGATTTACCCGGAATGCCACCGGATAGGGATATAAAGTTTGTAATCGAGCTTGTACCTGGGACAGCTTTAATAGCCAAGAGACCCTATAGGATGTCTACCGAAGAATTGGTAGAAATGAAGAAGCAAATCGAGGAGTTATTGGAAAAAGGATTTATAAGACCTAGCTCATCACCGTGGGGAGCACCGGTGTTGTTCGTAAAGAAGAAAGATGGAAGTTTCATAATGTGTATAGACTATCGTGCACTCAATGATGTGACGATAAAGAACAAATATCTCTTGCCCAGGATAGACGATCTTTTTGATCAGTTAAGAAGAGTAGGAGTCTTCTCTAAGATAGATCTTCGATCTGGATATCATCAACTCAAGACCCGGACCGAGGACATACCAAAGACGGCTTTCTTGTCAAGGTATGGGCATTATGAATTCACAGTCATGTCTTTTGGACTGACTAATGCTCCTGCATATTTTATGAACATGATGAACAAAGTGTTTATGGAATATTTGGATAAGTTTGTCGTCGTGTTCATTGATGACATCTTAGTTTACTCTAAGACAGAAGAAGAACATGCTGAACATTTAAGGAATGTTTTGGAAAAGCTAAGAGAAAATCAGTTGTATGCGAAATTCAGTAAATGCAATTTCTGGAAAAAGAAGGTTGAGTTCTTAGGTCATGTAATGACTGCCGAAGGAGTAGCTGTTGACCCAAAGAAAGTAGAGGTAATATTGCATTGGGAGAAACCAAAGTCAGTTACTCCGATCAGAAGTTTCCTTGGTATTGCAGGGTATTATCGCCGGTTCATTGAAGGATTTTCTTCAATTGCGAGACCTCTTACGCAATTGCTAAAGAAAGAGAAAAAGTTTGCGTGGACACCCGAGTGTGAAAAGAGTTTCCAAGAGCTGAAGAAGCGTTTAACTTCGGCACCTATCCTAGTGTTGCCGAATACTAAGGACAATTTTGACATATATTGTGATGCTTCGCGTCAAGGACTAGGATGTGTACTGATGCAGAATGGTAAAGTAGTAGCTTATGCATCAAGGCAGTTAAGGCCACATGAGCAGAATTACCCGACTCATGATATAGAGCTAGCTGCTGTAGTGCACGCTCTTAAAATATGGCGTCACTATCTCATCGGAAACCGATGTGAAATATATACTGACCATAAAATTTTAAAGTATATATTCACTCAATCGGACCTTAACATGAGGCGAGAGAAGATGGTTAGAGTTAATCAAGGATTATAATATTGGAATCTATTACCATCCGGGAAAAGCAAATGTAGTAGTAGATGCTTTAAGTCGGAAAAGCTATAGCTTGAATTTGATGATAGCAGAAGATCAAACTGATTTGTGTAAGGAACTTTAGAAGCTAAGGTTGGAAGTTGTACTAGAAGGGTATTTAGCTACCTTGGAGGTGAAGCCGACCCTAGAAGAGCAGATTAGGGAAGGTCAAAAAGATGATGAAAAGATTAATAGAATCAAATCCAAGATGGATGAAGATTTAGCCAAAGACTTCAGAGTAGATGAGCATGGTACCTTATGGATAAAGAATAGAATCTGTGTACCCCATAAACCTGAACTGAAACAATTGATACTTGAGGAAGCACATGATTCCATGTACTCAATTCATCTAGGTAGTGCAAAGATGTACCAGGATTTGAAAGAAAGATTTTGGTGGCCGAATATGAAGAAAGAAGTAGCTGAGCATGTAGCACTATGTGATGTGTGCCAAAGAGTCAAAGCAATGCATCAGAGACCAGCCGGACTGCTACAACCGCTAAAGATACCAGAATAGAAATGGGAGGAAATCGGGATGGATTTCATCACCGGTTTACCAAGGACTCAAGGTGGATATGATTCCATATGGGTCACAGTGGATCGGTTAACAAAGGTTGCACATTTTATACCTGTAAAGACAACTTATTTTGGAGATAAGTTAGCGGAGCTGTATATAGCAAGAATTGTTTGTTTGCACGGTGTGCCTAAGAAGATAGTATCGGATAGAGGTACCCAATTTACCTCAAGATTTTGGGATAAAATCGCATACTGACAATGGGCACCCGTCCCGAACTTTAGTCTGACATACCATCCGCAAACAGATGGACAGACTGAAAGGGTTAACCAGATACTTGAAGATATGTTAAGAGCTTGTGCTTTGTCATACACCACATCGTGGGATAAATGTTTACCATATGCAGAATTTAGCTACAATAATAGCTATCAATCTAGCTTAAAAATGTCACCTTTTGAAGCTTTATATGGTCGTTCATGTCGAACACCATTAAATTGGAATGAGACGGGAGAACGTCATGTTTTTGGACCAGACATACTTTCAGATGCAGAAGAGAAGATTGCTTTGATCAGAGAAAGATTGAAGACAACCCAATCCAGGCAGAAGAGTTACGCTGACAACCGACGCCGTGATTTGAGCTTTGAGCCAGAAGATTATGTTTATCTCAAGGTTACACCATTAAAGGGAGTTAAAAGGTTTCATGCGAAAGGAAAAGTTGCATACCAGCTAAAATTGCCACAGTCTTTAACAGGGGTACATGATGTATTCCATGTGTCGCAATTAAAGAAATATTTGTGAGTACCGGAGGAGCAAACACCTATAGAAGCTATTGAACTGCAAGAGGATTTAACTTACAAGGAACATCCAGTGAAGATTTTGGATACCATGGATCGTGAAACCAGGAACAAGTCAACCCGCTTTTGCAGAGTCCAGTGGAGCAACCACTCGGAAAGCGAAGCAACTTGGGAGCGCGAAGAAGACTTGAGGAAGGAGTTTCCTGATTTGTTCTCCAGTCAGCCCTGAATCTCGGGGTCAAGATTCTGTTAAGGGGGGGAGGTTTTTAACATCCTAAAATTTGGATAGTTTGAATTTTATAATTTATTTTGAATTTTTGAGAATTTTTGGAATTTATTTGGAATTAATTGGATTTTTGGAAATAGACCTTTCTTTGGAAATTAATTTAATAATGAAAAGTTTTAACAAAATAAAAATGGAAATATTTTATTTGAGTTCAAAATGTCCTAAAGTATTTTCTGGAATTTTTATGGAATTTTTCTGATATTTTAAGTGCTTCAACTAATTAAAATGAATTTCGGGAATTATTTTTATTAGAAAATCCCGAGAAAATCAATGAACAGTGATGGGCCGGCCCGTTCGGCCGGAAACCCTAACGTCGTTCCTTTTCCACCGTTGGATCTGCATCGGACGGTTGTGATTTGGCCATGTCGGTTCGTCGCCCGCGCCATTGGATCGCCACGTGTACGAACGGATTTGCGCCGTGTCTTTTTGTTTCGCCTCCCATTAACGCCGCCGCTGCTGAGAGAAAACTGACGCATTTAAACACCATTCGAGCACGCATGCCGAGGCTATAAAGCCCATTGGTCACTTCGCCGGATTCCCCTTTGTTCTGCGCGTCGTTTGCCCCAACCCACACCGCCTCTCTCGCCGTCGTTTAGCCGCAGTTGCTCGCCGAAGTCCGTAGCCATTCCGCCGCTGCTCGCGCCTTCTCCGGTGACCCTCCGCCGCCGTTGTGACCACCGGAGTATTCCTCGTGATGAGCCGCACCCGTGGAGCTACCTCACTTTGCCGGAGCATCACCGGAATGCCGTGCACGTGGTCTTGTTCCTCTCCGGTCGCCTCAACCCGTTGCACCTTCGCCGGAACGTGAAGCTTCGACAGCTGACCGATCGTCATCCAACGACCCCGATTCATCCACGTCGGCCTTGAACCAGTGAGTCTAATCTTCATTTCTTAGCTGTAGATCTAAAGATGGATGGCTAGGATAGCGCCACGTGCCCGTAGCGGGATCGCCCACGTGTGCTCAAAACCGAACTAGATAACAGCCGTTGGATTCATGTAGTCATGGAGGGGATGTGCAGCCCACAAGTTCCTATGCAAGGTAGGTCCCATGTGTCATTGACTTGCTAGGTAGGTGGGTAGAGGTAGGTAAAGTAAGAAGTGTTATAGTAGATATGTGCAGCCTACTCACCTCTCTTTTATGAACATGGCCCACATGTCATTGACTAAGGGGAAATAACATGTGTGCAGTTTTGAAAATGATTTTCAGGATTTTGTTGCTCCCTTTTTATGCAAGATATTGGTCCTAGCACTTGTATGATTATAATTAAATGAGGATGTAATGACATGATGGAAGACGTTAGCATGACAAGCCTCACTTACCGGATTGATGAAAATTGGGCTGTTACAGATCCATCTCAAGTCTGCATATGAGGTATGGAAATATCTTTGTGATTATCATGAGGGTTCTAACACTATCAAAGAGGTTCGTCGGGATATATATAAGAAATAATATATGCGATTTGAGATGAAGCCTAGTGAGTCACTAGATGATTTCTTTGCACGTTTCAATAAGATTCTTAGCAATTTACGTGATGTTGGGGTTTTCTTTGATGAAGCTATTAATGCTAGACAACTGTTTGGTGCATTAGACATGTCAATTTGGGAGATGAAAATAACATCTATTAGAGAATCAACTGTCATGAGTACACTTACTCACTACAAGAAAAGTGATTTTTAATGACGGTCCAAACTCATCATCATTAGTCCCGAAATCGTCATTGTAGGTTTTTTATGACGAATTTATGACGAAATTTAACTTGTCATAATAAGTGCGTCATAGAAAGTTTTCAATGACGAATTACCTTTTTTCGTCATAAAAAATCAACTTTTGTGTGACGAATTACATTTTCGTCAACGAAGAGGTCATTTCTATAACGAATATAACCGTCATTTATTGTACCCAAAATGTCATGAAAAATATCAAATTCATCATAAAAGAACACTTCGATCGGCCAAAAATGAGCGTTGACTATGTTATTTATGACGAAATTGTTCGTCACAGATTGTTGCCACGTGGACATGCATTTTCGTCATTGAGCAGTGCAGTGCCACATCAGCAACCAGGATGTGAGGTGACGTGGCATGTGTTGTGACGCAAATGTTTCGTCATAGATGAGTGCCACGTGGACATGCATTTTTGTCATTGAATAGTCTAGTGCCACGTCAGCAGCCACGATGTGAGGTGACGTGACACGTGTTGTGACGCAAATGTTTCGTCACTGATGAGTGTCACGTGGACTTGCATTTTCATCATGGAAGTAATGGTCTGTCATTTTCTGTGATATTTTGTCATTGAACATACTTCACACCCCACATATGATCCATTTTACAACGAACACACAATACATCTCGACCAACACACAATATTTTCAGGAGACCAATCAATACATTGCACTGAGCATCACAAATCACGAGCATCACAAATTAACCACGGATACATTAAGAGTCACAAACTTTGTTCACAAGATTTAAAGTTAGTACCACACTTGAAGCTATTGAAAATAAATCCATAGGTCACAAAGTTGAACCATGTTACCTAAACTCACTAGTACCAAATGAACGAAAGTTACCACCATACAAAATAAGTATCCATGCAAAATAAGTGAATAGGTTCATAAACTCACTAGTTGTCTTGACCAGCCATTCGCATGAGACGGCGAATAATTGTATCATTCTCCTCTTGACTCTTCTTTAAATCCTCCATTTCCTTTTGGGTTTTGATCAGTGCTTCATCTGATGCTTGTGCTTTTAGCTTCAAGTCTTCTACTTCTTGCTGCTGTTGCTCAACGGTCTGTCGAAGTTCAGCTGCTCCTCGTCTCTCCTCCTCAAGCTGTATGACTTCTAAATCATCCTGCAGCCACAAGGTTCTACACATTAGCTATGCATCTTACCTTTACTTTTCATTCACTTAGAATAAATGTTATTCATCTACACAAGCCTGTATAAACTTGTAAACAATCATTAACATCAAACAACTCAGTAGTTTTATCCAAACACTAATGATCAAGAAATTACAGTAAACAAATCAGCATCTCTATTTCATTCACAAACTGATGGGGATCAAGTAGCACTGAAGAATACAACTAATATTGCTAGGCATGACTCTATACTACACTAAAATGAAAAGGTGCAATGCTTAAGTGTAACATGACAGGTAAGGAGACATTAGACTTTGACAACAATGCAAATAAATTCTACTTTACTCGATTGAAAGGAATAATATACAAAATCAAGTCTAGAGAACACTCAGTAAGGAAGGGAAGCAAGAATGTTAAATTAATTCTCATTGTAATACTAGATCAAGAGACCGCTTCCATCGTTGTATAATATAAACCCTACACTAAAATGGTCCTTCTCGGGGAGCGTAAAACGAAAAACAATTTGAAAAGAATAATTGTTGAAAGATCAAAGACTTGAAATAAAATATGACCAAATTGTTTAAAAGGTTGTTACCGTTCTTTGTCGGAGAGAACTCGGACATAGAAGATAGTTTCAAACTTTTCTCTCTGTTATTGAGACCCAAATAAGAGTTGATTCATCCTGTGGAGCATAAAAGAGATATTCATGTGAGTATATATAATAACTGAAAAAGAAAGTTGTATGGCTATCCATTCTCTTGTTAGTATATTAAAGATTTTACAATGATTTCCGTTTTGCAGTTATTTTTGCTCCAATGGTTGTAAGATGAGTAGTTACATGAAAGTTAAGACAGATACATATGTAACAATGAAGAAGAAAGCCATCTGAAACCACGATGGTCTAGTTCAGGTAAAACTTTACATAGTTCAAAATCATTATTCAAGATCAAGTTTTATTAAACGCGGGGGGGGGGGGTGTTGCAGCAATGTACTTACATTTGATAATCTTAAGGGAGTAAATTTCCCCTTGCGAACATATTTAAGCAGTTGGGTGCCTTTCTTTAAAGCAATAAGCGCCTGCCAAATTCATGAGGATGAACATAATTATGAAGTGGAGTAATCAGTGTAGATAATTTGTAAAACATTATAAAAACAACTCTTTCATTGGAATTTAGAGCAATTCCTAGAAATGTAGTACTTCACAACCAAAACTTTGATAGAAGCAATGCTAATTTGAAAGTTCCGAGTGTCTTCCTAGCCATGTCCCTCAGAATAAACCAATGGGAGTGTTTTCCTGTAGCATTGTTTTCTTCATTGTATTTTTTATATTTTTTGCGCTCACATGAATATCCTCCGGTATGTCTTCATCTTGTGCTAATAATACATCCACCTATCAACATTAGTATCTTAGTTATTCATAAATTTAATGACATAAGTACGATGTGTATTCAAATGCCGTATGCTGACTTACATGCAACCTAAACCACTCATGGAATGTTGCATGGTGTATATGCTCTCTCTCATGTTTTCTATGATGACCAATTGAAGAAAGATACTCCAAATGTTTCCTGCATTCATAATCTAGGTAAGATGATACTCATATGTGGTATAAATAGAACTAAGGATTCTTTCAAATCAGTTTGAGTACATACGACACATATGGATCAATGTGCTCATAATTAGTCAAGACATATCTATATGAGCTTGAATCCAATTTTTGTGGTCAAGTGTAACTGTGCACTTTCTAACTAATCCACGACCAGTGCTAAAATAGGATCCATTCTTTATGTCTGAGCCATGGCCATCATCGTTTCTATGTTGACGATTAAATCTGGTCTCATATCTATGCAAGTAGCGAGAGCAAAATGTCATACTCTCATCAAAAACATAATTTTCAGCAATTGAACCTTCTGGATGACTTCTTGTTCGGACATATCCCTTTAACCTTAACCAAAATCTATACAACATTTTAAATAAATTAGTTTTACAATAGTATATTAGTATAGTAACAAATATTAGAATCATTAGCACACCAGTAAGACAAAAATACCTTTCAACAGGATACATGTTGCGGTATTGTACAGGTCCAGCAATTTTAACTTCAGATGGTAGATGCACCATAAGATGCACCATCACATCAAAAAAAGACGGTGGAAAGATCTTCTCAAGAACACATAATGTCTCTACAATTTCAGATTCTAGGTACTCCATATCACTCACCCGAATCACAGGACGAAATATTTTCTTGAAAACATTGCTAACACGAATAAGTGTTGCACTTACATGATCAGGTAAGAATTTTCTAAAAGCCAATGGGAGCAAGTGTTCTAATAAGACATGGCAATCATGAGTTTTTAGACCGGCCAATTTCCTCTCTTCAACATTTACACAATTTCGGAAATTAGCTGCATATCCATATGGAAATTTAACACCTTTCAACCATTCAAAAACTATTTTCTTTTCTGTTAAGTTCATTGTGTAACATGCAGGAGGCAAATAAAATTCATCACCAACTGGAACAGGGTGAAGTTCCTTCTTAAAACCAAGTGCTTCCAAATCCAATCGAGATTTCAAGTTGTCCTTAGATTTTTTGTCAATATCAAACACTGTGTTTACTATATTGTCACACACATTTTTTCGATATGCATTACATCAAGATTATGCCACTGCATAACATCTTTCCAATATGGCAGTTCTAACCAAATAGGTTTTCTATTCCAAATAGTTTTTGGTTCACCATCCTTACGCTTGCGTTTTTGTGGCTTCTTTTTTCCCTTTGGATCTTTGCCAAAATTATTGACAATGCCTTTTGTTTGTTCGAGAACATCATGTCCAGAAAGTGGAATGGGTGCTTCCCTAAATTCAGGGTGCCATCAAAAGAGTTGGCATCACATCTAAATTCATGATCAGCATGCAAGAATCGATTTATGCCCCATGAAGCAATATTTTCTCCCTTTCTTTAGAAAAATGGAACTTGTCTCTGCATGACAACAAACACACCCAACCTCCCCAGAAGTAACTTGTTCGGATACATATCCAAGACCAGGATAATCAGTAATTGTTGACAACAACGCGGCTTGTAGTTGAAACCATTCACCAGTTGCTGCATCATAAGTTCTATAACCTTCCTTCCAAAGAACTAATAGATCATGGATCAAAGGCTGAAAGTATACATCCATGTCCTTTCCAACACATTTATGACCAGGGATAAGCAACGACAAAATAAAATTTGGTTGCTTCATGCACATCCATGGTGGCAGGTTGTATGGAATTAAGATAACAGGCCATGTGCTATATGCTGAACTTAAATTTCTAAAAGGATTCATACCATCAGTACCTAGGGCAAGCCTAATATTGCGACAATCAGAACTAAACTCTGGGTACTTACTGTCAAAATCATTCCATAGAGTTGAATATGCTGGATGACGCATTAGTCCATCCTTTGGAAGGCCTTCCTTATGGTACCTCATATCACTTGCCAATTTTCTAGACATATAGTACCTTTGAAGTCTTTTCTTTAATGGAAAATGTCGAAGAACTTTATGGGGAACCCTGTGCACTCTCTTTCCATTAGGACTCTTCTTTTCTAACTTCCATCTAGAAGTACCACATTTTGGGCAAGCATCTTTTTTAGCATGATCCTTCCAAAAAAGTACACAATCATATTTGCATGCATGGATATTTTTGTAACCTAATCCAAGGCAGTTCACCATCTTCTTAGCTTCATTAAAATTTTTTGGTAGTGAAGTGTCTACTGGAAAGGCCTCGTCAAGTAATTTTAAAAGAGTATCAAAACTATTATTTGTCCACCCCCCAAAGAACTTAGTGTGAAGAAGTCTCACTACAAACTGCAACTTGGTGAATTTGCACCCATGATACAGTGGTTGGCTAGCATCATTTGCTAGGTTATAAAAAGCCTCAACATCTTCATTCGGACCCCCTAAATCACTATTACCGTCACTACCATTTTGGAAACCATATCCTATGTCATCAAGCATTTCTGTCATCTCATCATCTATCTTTTGCTCCATTTTTAAATAAGTTTCAGGTTCACATGTGAGTTCTCTTTGTTGTTCATGCGTTACAGTTTTCTCTTCATGAAAAATCCATGTGGTGTATCCTTCTAAGAATCCTTCGCATATCAAGTGTTCATGGACAACCGTTGTTATATACCAAGTGCTATTCACACACTTTTTGCATGGGCATCGAATTTGATTTCCTTTTGCTGAATTTGTAAAAGCAAACTCTAAGAAACTTTTGACACCATCCAGATACTTCTTTGAGTACCTACAATTTTCATTAATTATATTATATGCATACTTAGTTAACAAGATGTGTCTATATTTAATTTAATTATAAGTTGTTTAACTTGTACCTCGGCTCACTCATCCAATCCTTATTCATGCTCATGATGATTGTCCAATGAAAAATGAATAGGCAGATTGAACTACAATCAGATCAAACCCAAAGTAGCAACTCAATTGTGAGATATAGACAATAAAACTTGTAGGCAAATAAGAGGGTATTTGATCAATCATATACCTTAATGACTGATGAAGATGGTCGACGCACACCTGCTCGTTGAACCGGCTGCTAGCAGCTCCCCTCTGCGCCTTGCACGTCATCCAGGCCGCCGGCTCCCCTTTGCCGCCTACTCGTGGAATGTGAATTATGTAGCATTAAAATTTGTGATAAACATAATCCAGCCAAAACATGCTAGCTAAGTTTATCGATGTTAAGGTGATAATTTACTACTTCATAAGTTTATTGACATGCTAGCTAATTCATCCGCTGCCTACTATTTGCCAACTGGACTTCTTCCTTACCAAGATTTTCATTAAAAAAAATCAAGTTTGGCAAAAACCAAACACGCCCCTAATGAAAATGCAAAGGTCGGGGATCTTTGCGAGGTTTCAAAAGAGGATGAGCTAAAGTCTTGCCTCTCGACTGTGCCTGCTTTGCTATTGGGTGGGATGACAAAATTAGGAAAACACGCCTTGCAGCAAGCGGAAGGCACCACCGTACCATATTAGCCTAGGTAAGATGAAATTTTGAACATCTTACCTGAGATTTTGGATTTAGAACAAGATTTTAAATCCTAACAAAATTTGAAACCTTGGCCCCAAGAGCCAAAACAAACTTCTTGTTCATGTATGCGTCTGACCAAGCAACACTATTTGCAACCAACCAGGGGAGAAAACTAGCTCTTCATCTAAATATGCACCAGACTGTAACATTTACAATCAGGATCACCGATAACCTGAGTTATTTGACATGATTTTATTATAAACCTGGTTGCTCAAAGTCACAAGAACATGATATGCACAAATGCTTACACAATGCTCTCAAGGCCCCAATATTTGCCCCAAAGCTAACGGTTACAACCTTGTAGGGAAAAAAGTCGAAGAGTTCCTCTTGTGCCGGAAAATGTTTCAGTTCCCAAAAGCTACATTATTGATCGGTTTATCTCGTGATATAAGCTCGAGATCGTATACAACCGATAAATCAAGAAAGAATTGATGTATCACAAATAATATACACTCAATCATTCATTGGTTTGGATTACTCAAAAGTACTAATTACTCGAAAACATTGCCTAGCCACGGATAGCAAGGAACATCTTGTGCTCGAGACAAAATTTATGGTGAAGGAGGCGTAAGGGTGGGCCTCTGCTTCACCTCCCGGCCAACAACACCTATATCGTCTTTGGATTTCCAATACATACTGCAATTCAAACGTTGCATTGGTGAAAAACAGAGCAAGTCAGTGACTAACAATGCAATGGACTGCAACCCAAACGTTGAATTACCTATGGACATTGCCACAAGGCTCCTCTAAGATGCTCCTTACTTTCTTCTCACTCTTTGTAGAGGGTGCTAGAACAATGATGATGCAATAGAAAGGGATATTCTGGATCGAGACATGAAGATATAAAAGCGCCGGTGTTTCAGATAACCGCAAGTAAATTTGTAAGTATAGGGGATCACGCGCCCCCTCTCCTCGAATGGTTAGACTAAAGAAGCCTCGGATGTATACTGGTTCGGGCTGAACGTCCCTACTTCTAGTTTGTGGTGGTGGATCTCGTTGCTCAGAGAATGGTAGATTACACGCAAGGGCTAAGGACAGGCCCTTAGCGCTCGTCCGAACGGAGAAGCTCAGGAGCCTCGAACGATCGTCCAGATCGGGAGAGCAAGCAAGATGGGATATGAAAAATGAGGGAGTTCGCCCCGTTGCCGGGGACCCTGCCTCCCTTTATATAGTCGGAGGGGGCAGGTTACACGAAAATTTGGAGAAAAGAGGTAGGGGTATGCTACACCCTGGAGTCTTGGTCTTCGGTCCTGGTGATTGACGGGTTGCTATTTACCCATGCCGGGTTGGTAGACACAATGGACGGTACTTCATTGGAAAGGCGCGCGCCTGCCCTGTGCTTGCTTGTCAGATGCTGACACCGTCTATGGTGTGCCCTGGCACCGCCTCGGGACGGAGCGCGCTTCTCCACTGTGCCTGGCGGGACGAGTGGACGGGCGCTTGACTTAGCGGCCCCCTGGCCACCTTGGGAAGGAGCCACCTGCTCCGGCATGGTCGTCGTGTCCATGGGGCAGGTGACCGGCTTGGAGCCGACCGGTGACCTGGCGGAGGCCGTCAAGCTGGAGCTCTTTGGGGCTCTAACCCTGGCCTGGTTGGGGCCTGCGGGGGCGCCGGACCAGCGACCAAGTCGGAGCGCCCCTGGGAGGCCTGGTCGAGGCCGAGGATCCTTCGTGACCCCTTGGGACTAAGGCTGGGCCCAAGATGGTTTATTTGGTATTCCAGCCAATATTCAGTGATAATCCCATCTTGCTGTGGGGGACGGAGACTTAGGTAATACCCTCTCCACCTTCTCTGGTCGTGATTCGGGTTCGAGCCGGATGATGAGAGAAATCGATCTTGAAATAGATGTATACTTTCTTTGTGGGGTACCTGGTATGAGTATTCGTCTGGCCGATTATCATAGAACAAGAAGGAAATTACAGGGAATGATGGTGGCAGACCATATCTAAGAATGCTCTCTACAAAGACACGCCTGACACAAAAGTGCATCTAGGAACTGAATACTGCACATAGTATAGCGAAGCAATTTACAATTGAGGAACCATGACGACAGACATTCACGAGAAATAAAGCAAAATAAACCTAGCAAGCCACAATAACTTGATGTCGACGGAGTTGCGCGGGGGACGGAGCTGCTGGCGAGAGCCGGGCTACTGGGTTGGACCGTGCTGGCGCCGTGGCGTGGGGGGATCGAATGGGAGGGAGTGGCCGAGGAGTCTGAGTGTGGCGGTGGTGGCGCGATGGTGGTGGCGGGGGCTACGACCGGGGTATGGCGGGAGCTACGACGGAGGGTGGTGGGAGCTACGACGGAGGGGGCAGTAGTCGGGAGCTATGGCAGGGGTCGGTGAGATCTGCGGCAGGCGGGAGCTACGGGTGGCGGCGGCGGAACCACAGGAGCGGGAGCTTTTGGCGGGTGGGGAGTGAACGGGGAGGCGAGTGAATGGGGGAGGGGAATTGATCAGGGAGTATAATAGGTTTAGGGTTTCTTCCCCCGCGAAATTTTTTAGCCTCCGCGCTATGCCCACCAAAAAAACATTGGAAGCGGTCCAAGTGTATCCGAAATATTTCCACAGCGGTCTAAAAGCTTTTAATTTAAATTATTTTTCCAAGCGGTTAGACAGCTTAGATAGCTTATTTTAAAAGCGGCACTATAGCTTTTAATTAAAATTCTTTTTCCAAGCAGTATGTTAGCTTTTAATTATTATTTTTCGAAGCAGTAATACCGCTTGCGCCAATGGGCCATCCTGTAGTGTGTATTTGTGACCAACTATTAATTATCCATCTTAGGTGACAAATAATAATTCATAGAAAAGGACAAGGTTGATATAACAAATGACAAGGCAGGTATAATCCAAGTAGGTTGAATAACTAATTCCTAATATAATTAAATAATTGATAATTTGAATCAAAATAAAATTTGTAAAACTGGGTTCAACGTGATCAAAGCACAACTTACTTGGCTCTTGCTATGCTGCTATTCCTTTATCTTCAATCACTTTATCTGTTGTCTATACGTGAATATGAAAATCCAGACCATTTGTGTGTAGTGCACTAGTCCAGAATCATACTAGTACACACAATGGCAACATAGATAAAATATCACAATAATACATAGTGGAAACATAATAAAGACCCTATTTATTGAATAAAAGATAGTTGATTGACCCTTTGGTCGATGTTACATAATTATACCACATAGGGCTTAAACTCTAATAAATAAAATAGCAATGAAAAAGAAACTTCATAGATAACCCATCAATACATCGTAAGCAACTGACAAGATTCACCGCTAGTAACTCGCCTCCTCCTGATGCTCCTCTTCCGAAGCAGGTGTAGATTTTCTCTTCAACTAATGATTTTGTTGTGGCAAGGATGAGCGCATAAAAGCACTAAACAAGTTGTGCCAATAATGAAAGTCTAATAAGACTATATGCAAAGCTTATTCAATATGAATGGTCATCATGATTATTTTGCAATAAAGTAGTATTATCAATTTAGTAAATAGATTGAAATGATAGTAAAACAAATAATAATAATAATAAATTTCTTAGTTATTTTCCAAAGAAAACTAGCACACAGCTCTAAACCATATTCCAATACTTCCATTAGCACACAGCCTCGCTTTTCAAGTTTTCATTTTATAAAATCTAATCATTGACTAAAATTCCTGAGCATTATCCATAACTGGGGATACGACTATTCGAATAGATTTATACTCTATAGAGGTTATACACTTTACCTACAAGATATGATTATCTTAGACTGTCCGTCTGACACATTTTCGTGGGTGTGGGACTAAGAAAATCATAACAAAACCTTTTGAAAACTCTATCTGAGCATAGACCCTCCCGACAAGCCTAAACTCGCTATTCCTTCCATCACACAGAGTAGAAGAATAGGAGAGACTTATCGTTGGACAAATTTGTGGATATGGCAACACCCCTTCTCCAAAGCACACACAGTTTGGTCCTCCATCTGGGGCATAACACGTCAAGACTCAATAACTTAGTTAGATGTGGCCCATAATAAACATGTGATTGTATGATTAGCCTAGTTTAATGGCTTGCAAGGTTAAGTCGTTAATAGACTAAGGCAAGATTTCCAATCACTCAGTAACCATCTCAATTTCACTAACACATCAATATACCAACCCAATGCCACACAGGCCCACCCTAATTCACAGTCACTTGCCATTTGCCTCAATCTAAATTATTTACCACCCAGCTGATTATTGTGCAACACATACCATCAAAAACTCAACATCATTGTATGACAACACATAACATACCTTTCATAAACATGTTCTATATTTCATTAATCAAATTGAATTTGCACTTCTAAAAGATATCAATTATACGTGGCATGGATAAGCAAACTATTCATGATCTAACCATCCTAGATTGGTGTTATATTAGCAACCAACTAATAAAAATCCATCCTAGACTGACAAATAATCATAGCATACAAATGACAAGGTAAGTATAATCCAATTGGGTAGAGTAACTATTTCTATATTATCTGGAAAACAGATTTAACATAAAATGGCATGTAATAGATTAAAACAAGATAGCATTTGTAAAGCTAGGTTCAACATGATCAGTTAGCATTTGTAACCTCTGCAGAGTGTAAATCTATTCAGGTAGCTATGTTCCCAGTTATGGACAATGCTTGGGAATTTCAGTTAAGGGTTAGATTTTATGAAATAAAACATGGGATGGGAGGTTGTGCGCCGTTGACAGTTCTAGAAATTGATTAAGGGTTGTGTGCCAAATTTATGTTTGAGAAATGCTCAAAATTTATTATTTATTGTATTTGTTTTACCATTATTTCAATCTATTTATTTTATTCATTTTTAAATACTGCTTTGTTGCAAAACGATCATATCAGCCATTAACGATCATATCAGCCATTCACTTGGAATCAACCTTGCATATAGTTATATTAGAATTGCATTCTATGCACTACTTGTTGAGTGTTTTATGTACTCATCCTTGCTACAACAAACTCATTATTGAAAAAACGAGTCTTCACCTGCATTGGAGAAGTACCAGAAAGAGATGAATTTCTAGGGTGCAAACCTTGTCAGCTGCTTGTGACATGTTGATGTGTTTATCTGTGAAGTTTTCTATTCCGCTACTGTTTACTTACTAGAATTTATGCCTTGAGTGGCTCAACAATGTAAGTCGACTACAAAGTCAGTCAACTGTCTTATATTTAAGAAATGAAGTAATTTATTATGTGTTCCGCTGTGTATGATTATGATATTCATCTATATTACCACTGTGCACTAGCATGACCATGGACTAGTGTGGTGTACATAGAGGGTCCAGATAGAGGTGCACATCAACAAAAAAGGCAAAATCTTCTACTATGTGAGTTCTACAATATAATTCTATAATGAACTAGATGTAAAAATAATACATGAACTTTTAGACAAAAGTCATACATTCTTAATTTTATGCATGGCATAGGCGGCGAGAGAGGTGGTGTTTGCGGTGGACATGGCACGGTGCCGAAGTCTAGCTCAGAGAAGATGAACAGTGTTTTACAGGTAGGCCCCACCTGTCAGCAACATAGTGCGGCACGCATGGACTGCTGGGCTGTGGCACGGTAATGGCCCAACGGAACATGGACCAGGCCAAGGTGCGGCTAGGCCTTGCACGTGGGTTTTAGGGAGACAGATCGGACTAGAGATAGAAACAGGCCAGTACATTGGTTTGCGACGACCACGATGACCCCACGCAGCCCCCCAGGCTCTTCCTGAACAACAGGACTGTTATGAGATAAGGAAATCTAAATCAAATATGGTTAAGACTCTATCTCTTCATGGTGTGGTCGAATCCGAACTCTCTCCTCATGCCGCTATATATATCGCGTGTCCCTCATTGTAAACGATGCATTAATAAAGAGAGAGATTTCCACCCTATATTCTGTGTGTTCTCGATTCTTGATTCGCGTGTTTGTGCATGCGTGCTGTTGATTCGAGTAGACAATCGTTGGCGTTCTTCGATGTTTTACAACACGTTATCAGCACGAGTCTCTACCACAAGGAGGAGGATCGTCGACGACGAACGAACGACTACTACCGGCGATTGATCGCCCAATCCGATCTGCAATCAACTCGCCATCACGCCGGCATCCACTCGGATTGCCGAAAAAGTCCTACGTGACTCTATCCTACACGATAGTCTACAGAATTTTCTCCTGGCAAAATCAAGGTAACAGATTGGCATGATCGATTGAATCACAATTGAATTTAGTAGATCGGAAATTTTAGAGATTTTTACTTCCGATCTAGTAGTTCATTTTTCACACGATCCTCACCTACGAGCAATCAATTAGATCAATACCAATCGTGGTTACTGTTCATCATCAAATGAAAAAAAAGGAGTTGGTCCCAAGACCGTTCGCTGCTCTCATCATGCACGACACCGGCAGTACTTGCTGCGATGATCGGCCCGAAGCCGCCCTCACTGCTGGAAGTGCGAATCGCGCTGGTAGTATTAACCGCATCAATGGCCGCGCCTTGGCGCTCGGCAGCACCGCTTGGACCGTCGCACCGCCCTACTTGCTGCAGCGCTTGAAGTCGCGCCCAGCAAAGCCGCCGCCGAGTCCGTCGCACCTGAAGTCGCACTCGGTCGAGCCACTGCGCACCGATCTGTTCCTTGATTGCGTCGCTAGAAGTGATGCTGCGTCGTCCACCGCGAAGCCCGGCGGCGCCACCTCGGTTTTCGGCCCCGCCCATCGCCTTGGCTTCGGCCGCGCCGACCGCCACTTGGGATTTGGTCCAGCCGCCTTAGTTTCGGCGCCGCCTGCCTTCGCGCCCGAAGTGCACCACACCGTCTTGTTTCCCCCGTTGGCGGTTGAATCCTCGCTCGTGCCGGCAACCGAGGTTGCGCTCCTTCGGCATCCGCCCAGTCGGCGACAGGGCCGCTATGCCACCTCGGCCGTGGCGCCCTTCGCCGTGTCTCCTCGGCTTCGCGCAACCATGAGGAGGCGTGGGTGCCTCAGTCAAAACGGCGGCGTGATTTGGATTCAGGCCATGGCAGTTTTCGGCGGCTGGTACGGCTAGGTTTTTTTTTTTTGCCTCTGGTATCTTTGTGCTCAGTCCGAGCGGCCGGAATGGAAAGGGCATGCCGCTCGCAGGCCGCGCGTCCCAGCTGGGCAGCAAGCGCATGTTGGCCACCAGTTCCTTTTTGTCTTGGGCCGCGTGGATACTAGGGCTGCACACTGCGCATGAGTTGAATGTAGGGGTGCAAACGGATCGGATACGGACGGATTTCGCTCATTCCGTATCCTATTCTAAATTTTTTCTCGGATATAGAATCGGATACGGACAGTGCGGATTCAATCTGAATACGGATTACTTGATCGCGAATACGGAGCGAATCGAGATCATTCGGATACGGTTAGTCTCGATTCTGAATAGTTAGTCGGATAATGCGTGAAAACGAAACCATATATGTCGCGCATATTAAATACACAAAACTTTACTAGAACCTTGGAGACATATAAGTGTTTCAAATTCAATAATAGTTGCCTTCCTTATATAAGAATAATATGCGACCAAGTATAATTCCAATCAACATATGAACTTATATAATGTAGAATGTTTATGTTTATCGGATCTGTTATCGGATATCTATTGCACTCATTTACACCGATATTTTTGGATATCTCGGATATGCGGTATGGATCGGATCTGGATCGGATACTTCTCTTTCCATATCTTGCCCCATATTTTTTTTCGAGATAGGCGATTCGAATCCGGATCGAATCCGGTTATAACCGGATATTATTTTTTCGGATTCGAATCGGATTTTAAACGAATTCGGTCTTCGGTCGGTCGGGAATTATCCGCTCCGTTTGCACCCCTAGTTGAATGGCAGCCGAAAAAATAGATGGGCCCGCAGCCCATCCGAGTTTTAGAAAGAAAACCGAAAATGCTATTAAATTCTAAAAGTTGATATATAACCCCTAGAAATTAGATTCCCTAGTCTTATGGGTTTTCCAAATTTTGAAAATTTGAGTTTTTAGCATTCATTACTGGACGTTTATGCTCTGGACTTATTTTCTAGCCTTATGCCATAATTTAATATGTGCAAAATATTTATTTCTTATTATTAAGTAATTCCGAAAATTGCTTAGTAATTAATAGAAAATGCTAGAAAATTATGGAAAGAATCAAGCTATCAAAACGGTTTTGAGCTTGAGGGCATAAGTGGTTAGGTTTTGATTTCTGTTTTGAATGAACGGATACATGACAATTGGTGTCTAAGGAAAACACACATGAGGCTAGGTTTCTTAATTGGCGCCCGAAATCGGGAAGTGCTCCCTCCCTCATGTGAGCCCTCTGGGCGGGTTGACCTGGCCAAGAGTTATGTTGACGGAGGCATTCATTACATGATTTCATACCCAACCAATAAGAGCCTCATAAGATGTAATTAGCATCATGTAAGGATTATTTCACGTTGAAATTTATCCCTCTGTTAATTAGTAATTCTGGAAATTGCTTAATCATTAGCAGAAAATTACAAAATGCTAGGAAAATCCTGAAAAATCTGTGATAATTATCTACTGAATAGATATAGACCAGACTTTACTGATTCAATGATACGCATGCAAAACAATATTTTACTTGAAGTAAAATCCCTATTTTGTTTGCATATAGGATATGTCTGACATCGCAAAGAAAGAATTTGCTGAGCTTGCCCTGAATGGCAGCAATTATCTCACTTGGGAAATGGATGCCAAGATTAACTTGACAACCCGATCTCTTTAAAGCCACAATTTCCCAGCCTGAAGTTGGTGCTCCAGCTCTCCCTGAAAATGCTAAGTGCGCAGCTTTGCACTTCCTGAGGCACCATCTCCATACGGACCTGAAGGCCGAATATTTGATGAGGAGGACCCGCTGGCCCTATGGAATTCCCTGAAGGAACGATATAACCAGCAAAGATCCATTCTGTAGACAGAAGCACAACGTGAATGGACCCTCCTGCGCTTCCAAGATCTAAAAGAATTCTAGAAGAATAAAGATATGTCCCAGGAGGACGATATAAATAATATGGAGACCTGGAGTAGCCTCCCAGTCGATGTCGTATTATCCTTTAGAGTCTCCTTAAGAGCCTCATTTATCTGTTTAGTCTTTGTGTTCCTGAATGAACAATGGTCTACGCTCCTATCGAGCGATTATCAGTCAAATTTAATAAAATATGATTTTCCTAGGGAATTTATTTAATCATGCTATGTTTGTTGTATATGATTTGTTCTCGATGCAACAAATGTTTGATTAATTTTATTTGTTTAATATAGAACTCCATGAATAATCCGATGGCGGAGGAGGAAATCTGTCTTGTAGACAGTTGCACCACAAATACGATTGTTAGGGAAACTAAATATTTTCAGACATTGATTAAGAAAACTGGAAGTATTATGACCATCGTCGGAAGCGATGCTCTTATTGTTGGCACCGGAAGAGCCATCATAGTTCTCCCTATGGGCACCCGTATAATTATAGAGGATGCCCTATTATACCCTGAGTCCAGTCGCACTCTTCTGAGTTTCAAAGACATCCGTCTAAATGGTTTCTATATAGAGACTGAAAATGAGGATGGTACTGAATACCTACTCATGACCAAGTTTAACGGATGTAATAAACGTGTGGTTGAAAAACTTCCTTCCTTCTCCTCCGGATTATATTACACATATATAAAACTAGAAGTTTATGTTGCGATGAAAACCATAGTTAAAACCCCAGAAATATTTAAGATCTGGCATGATCGTCTGGGTCATCCTGGGTTGAATATGATGAGAAGAATAATAAATAATTTTGCTAGTCATAATATAAAAACTACACCTTTCCTAAACACAAGCTTTTATGTGCCCCTGCATGTGCCAAAGGAAAGGCGATAGTTCGTCCTCTCATCTTAAAATTAGGGAAGAATCACTAAATTTCCTAGAGAGAATTCAAGGTGATATCTGTGGACCAATTCAGCCTGTCGGGCCCATTCAGATATTTCATGGTGCTAATAGATGCTTCTACTAGATGGTCCCATTATGTCTCTTATCTACTAGGAACCATGCCTTTGCTAAATTAATCGCCCAAATCATTAGATTAAGAGCCTCTTTTCGAAGAAAGGATTAAGTCCATTCGAATGGACAATCTTTGTGAAGTTTACCTCAAAAGCATTCAATGATTATTGTATGGCTCTAGGCATTAATGTAGAGCATTCTGCCCCATGTCCACACCCAAAATGGCATTGCAGAGTCATTAATTAAGAGAGTACAGCTTATAGCTAGGCCACTCTTGCAGAATTGTAGGTTACCCACCAGCTGTTGGGGCCATGCGATCTTGCTGCACGCCGCATCATTAATTCAACTCGGACCAAGCGCATACCATGAATTTTCCCCTTGCGACTAGTCGTGGGAAAGAACCAAGTATTTCCCATCTGTGAAAATTT
Organism: Guadua angustifolia; assembly: GCA_036346375.1. NCBI lineage: Eukaryota > Viridiplantae > Streptophyta > Magnoliopsida > Poales > Poaceae > Guadua > Guadua angustifolia. The sequence continues at coordinate 290,430 of JAYEVE010001014.1, read as the reverse complement.
GGCTGTGCTGTATACGTGTCAATCTCTCCACCATAGCGTACCACCATGGGACTTCACCGGAAGCTGGGGATCTATGTAGGTTATGAATCTCCGTCAATAATTAAATACCTAGAGCCTATGACAGGGGATCTGTTCACGGCTCGGTATGCTGATTCTATTTTTGATGAGGACAATTTCCCGGCATTAGGGGGAGATAAATACCACATTGAAGAATGCCAGGAAATAGATTGGAATGCCACCGGCATTCACTCCTTAGACCCACGCACTAAAGAAGCCGAACTTGAAGTTCGGAGAATAATAAGTCTGCAACAAATAGCCGATAACCTGCCAGATGTCTTCACTGATCATAAGGGAGTGACAAAATCTCATATACCTGCAGTAAATGCACCTGAAAGAGTGGAAATACCCCAGAAGGCTATTGAACCCACTCTTGCCCCTCATGGTAAAAAGAGGGGGAGGCCTCCAGGTGCACGGGACTCAGTTCCGCGGAGACGTCCGCAGAAACAGAGAACCGAGCAAAAGAGATCACTACCTGAGACAGTTGAAGAAGCTCAACCTGTTGTTGAGAAAATCCCTGAAGCGAGCCATCCTGAAGATGGTAATCTCCCTGAAGTGAGCCATCCTGAAGATGAAAATCCCAGTGAACATTTGCGCGCACAATCTAACGCTGGGAAATCGGAACACCCAGACTCCATCGTTGTGGGAAATCACGAGGAGCTGGAAGAAATGAATGAAGAAATATCCACCAATTATGTGGATTCAGGAGAATTATATAAAAGAAAGACTACAATTGTCGACATTTATTTCGCCTCCAAAATTGCTAAAACTCTTGAACTGGATCCAGAACCAAAGTCCATGGCAGAGTGCCAGAAGCGCTCAGATTGGGTCAAATGGAAAGAAGCAATTGAGGCGGAATTGCACTCGCTTAATAAAAGGAATGTATTCGGTCCTGTTGACCGGACACCTCCTAAAGTGTTCCCTGTAGGATCAAAATGGGTTTTCATCTGGAAGAGAAATGAAAACAACGAGGTGGTGAGATATAAAGCGAGGCTTGTAGCACAAGGGTGCACGCAGAGACCCGGCATCGATTACGATGAAACATATTCTCCTGTGATGAGTGGAATAATGTTTCGATATCTAATATCAATGGCAGCAGGCTTAAATTTAAAAATGCAGTTGATGGATGTGGTGACCACATATTTATATGGGTCACTGGATTCGGACATTTATATGAAAGTCCCTGAAGGAGTAAAAGTCCCGGATCCTAATAATCGCAACATGTATAGCGTCAAACTGCAGAGATCGCTGTATGGATTAAAACAGTCTGGAAGAATGTGGTATAATCGGCTTAGTGAGTTCCTCCTGAAGAAGGGATACTCCAATAATGATGATTGCCCCTGTGTATTCATAAAGAAATCCCAGAATGGATTCTGTATCATCTCAGTGTATGTCGATGATCTGAATATCATCGGAACCATAGAGGAGATAAAGGAAGCGAGTGCTTACCTTACGACGGAGTTTGAGATGAAAGATTTGGGTAAAACCAAATTTTGCTTAGGCGTGCAGCTAGAGCATCTCCCAGAAGGAATTCTTGTTCACCAATCGTCCTATACCCGGAAGGTATTAGAAAGGTTTAATATGGATAAATCACATCCCTTGAAAACCCCCATGGTCGTAAAATCCCTTGAAGTGGATAAAGACCCATTCAGACCGAGGATGGAAAATGAGGAAGTCTTAGGACCTGAAGTCCCATATTTAAGTGCCATTGGAGAACTCATGTACCTTGCGAACTGCACAAGGCCTGATATTGCATTCGCAGTAAATTTGCTAGCAAGATATAGTTCAGCCCCAATCAGAAGACATTGGGCTGGTGTAAAGACTGTACTCAAATATCTCCAAGGTACTCAAGATCTTGGGTTGTTTTTCCAGAAGAACCAAGACTTAACCATGGTGGGATATACGGATGCTGGCTATCTGTCTGATCCCCACAGTGCCAAATCTCAGACTGGTTTTGTGTTTCTCTGCGGTGGTACAGCTGTTTCCTGGCGGTCTTGTAAACAGACGCTGGTAGCTACTTCTACCAACCACTCAGAGATTATAGCCCTGTATGAAGCCTCACGTGAATGTGTTTGGCTGCGACGTGTGATTGGCCATATCCAGAAGTCATGTGGCCTTAACGCCGTCGATACCCCCACAATTATCCATGAAGATAATTCTGCTTGTGTTGCACAAATGCAATTGGGTTATGTAAAGAGTAACATCACGAAGCATATTGCTCCTAAGTTATTTTATCCTCACGAACTCCAGAAGAGTGGTGAGATAAAAATCTTACAAACTAAGTCATGTGAAAATCTTGCAGATTTATTCACCAAGTTCTTGCCTAAATCCACATTTCAAAGATATGTTAAAAGCATTAGAATGAGAAGACTTAGAGAGATGCAGAGTTCAGGGGGAGAAAACCCTTGAACCATAACCCTTATTGCGATCCTGAAGATCCTAATAAAACCCTGAAGGTAATAAGTTGTACTCTTTTTCTCTTTATGAGTTTTCCTGAAGTTTTCTCACATAAAGGTTTTTAATGAGGCAACTAGTGCAACATAGCATGCGAGTACAATGTACTCTTTTCTCCATCTCCTTTTTCCCACTGGGTTTTTGAGTGGAGTTTTTAACGAGACATATGCATTACACGGTATTCGACCAAGGGGGAGTGTTATGAGATAAGGAAACCTAAACCAAATATGGTTAGGACTCTATCTCTTTATGGTGTGGTCGAATCCGAACTCTCTCCTCATGCTGCTATATATATCGGGTGTCCCTCATTGTAAATGATGCATCAATAAAGAGAGAGATTTCCACCCTATATTCTGTGTGTTCTCGATTCTTGATTCGCGTGTTTGTGCATGCGTGCTGTTGATTCGAGTAGACAATCGTTGACGTTTTTCGACGTTTTACAACAAGCACCACGGCGGTCACCGAAAACATTTATGCTGCTGATAATGAAGTGTCCGTCGACTTACGCATACCATTTTCATGAGATCTGGTGTGGATGTGTACAACATGTCCTGGAGATTTCCCAGGACTGTCGCTTTTGCATATGCCTTTTTGAACATCACCGGTTGTGACTTCGATATGTACCTGCTGCTGGATCATGGCACGAATATGAGGCTTTGCAGAGTGACCTGCCCTAATGAAGAAATCACGGACACGGTGGCTAGACAGAACTGCAATGGGACAGGGTGTTGCTCTGCCCCGGTGTTCAGTACTGATGATCGCGACATCCATCTCAAGTTCGTCCGCCTGCAACGCAAGCTCGAAGTCGGAGCGTACCCTAACCGAAGCTCCCTGTGGGATAGAATCAACATAACTACCAACTACGCGGTTCTCGAATGGATTATCGCGGATCAGCTGTCATGCTCCGCCGCAATGGATAATAGGACCAAGTATGCCTGTGTCAGCACGCACAGTAACTGCCAAGATAGTTATTCTACATTTGGAGCATTTGGTTACAAGTTCGAGTGCAATTCTGGTTATGGAAGCAATCCCTACATACTTGATGGCTGCAGCCGCGACAAAGGTGATGTAACCTTCCTCACAACAACTTCTTCTTTAAGTGCAGTAACAATAATAGTTGCACGAACCACAAACATATATACCTGCATGAGACACCAATTAGAGGTCATAATTTCCTCGAACTTTTTTTCCATCACTTCCTAAATTATATGATACTAGTTGTTAACCCATGCACGGGCTACTATTTATATTTAAAACAATAGAATTAAATATCCTTATTCAGTACTAAAATTTTATAAGGTCGATGCTTACTTCCACAATCTGTTCATGGATGAACCATGAAATGGTCTTATAAATGCATGTTTATCAACCTCCAATTGAAAAGAAAACAACTGTGAACACAAAACTTGGCAATTATGACATTTAACTTGGAAGTTCTAACTTTTAACTGTTCATTTTTTAGTTGTCTTTTAAGCATCAATATGTCTCCAAAAATACGCCTACTTAACTATTACTTTTTCAAAATTATTAAAAATATAATGATTAAGTACCTTTGATAATGAATCTCCTAGTACAATTTTCATATGGAAAATATGAATACGTATGTATATTTTGTCAACGTTTTAGAAGTAAAAAAAATGAGGAGTACAAGGAAAAGATAAAAAGTTTTTCAAAAACAGAAACTGCCCACATTATATTATTTTGTCGGCATCTACAATTTTACTGGCCTCATATAAAATACACAATGTGGAAAAGAATTAATTACCCATTTTTTAAAACAATTAATTACCTATTTTTCGGTTCAATTAACTTTGAAACTCTTCACATAATGGTAAATGATATTTTCCGTGGAAATAGGGTACAATCCAGTTCAAGAGAAGATGAACTGCACTCAATCATGCGGGAATATCAGTGTACCATTTCCGTTTGGCCTGGAAGAAGGTTGTTTTGCAAGGAAAGCATTTCAGCTCAACTGTACAAATGCGACATCATCAACCCTGAGATTCGATGATGAACAACAAATAATTTATATAAACATTAGCGGGGGCCTTGTGGACATCAAATATACACCCCAGATTATGACCAGCAACAATTCGGGATGCATATAAGGGGAGAAAGTGGACTTTACATTGACTCTATGCAGTCGGTCTCTGTGGAATGGGTTGTTGCCAATCTAACCTGCCAGGAGGCACAACAGAATCGCTCTGGGTATGCATGTGTTAGCACAAGTAGTTGAAGTCTTGACCATTCTTGTATGCATTCTTGTGCAGAATTAGAGAACTTTTTTCTTTATCCCCAAAGCAAGCGTGATGTTCTTTTTTTAATTTCCTTTTTGTGCGTGGAGCAAGTGTGATGTTTGTAACTCGTAGATGCACTTGAGTACGTATCAGTAACTTGAACTCCTAGTCATCCTGAGAACCCCATATGGCCATATGTGCATACTTAACCATGACAGCATTTTAGTTGTAATCCGAATTATACACATGTGCAAGCATCTATCTAGCTACTACATTATCCTTCATGGTAGCTTCTAAAACTGTCTATATGCACATACTGTTTGCAGATATTGATGAGTGCCAGCTGAAACCAGGCATTTGTAAAGGCATTTGCCATAATAGCATAGGAAGCCACTATTGCACAGAGTGCCCCGGAAAAACAAAGTATGACGTTACAACTATGAAGTGCACATCAATAAAAAAGCAAAATCTTTTACTAGGTGAGTTCGACGGTACAATTCCATAATGAGTTTGATGTAAAAATAACACATGGCTTTTTTAGAGGAAGATAATACATGGCTAACGAGCATAATCATTGCAGGTATTGCCATTGGGCTTAGTGTTGGCTTGTTCATTCTACTTCTCATCTTGAGTACAATATTTCTTTTGTGTAGATGGAAAAGAGACATCCAAAAGCAACAGCGAAGAAAGTATTTCCGAAAGAACCAAGGCCTTCTCCTCCAACAGCTGATATCATCGGATGAAAATGCGAATGACAAGACCAAGATTTTCTCCATGACAGAGCTAGAGAAGGCAACAAATAACTTTGACCCTACACGCATACTTGGTCGTGGAGGGCATGGAATGGTTTACAAAGGCATCTTATCTGACCAACGTGTAGTGGCCATAAAAAAGTCTAAAGTCATTGAGTCATTGAATTCAAAATTCTGTGAAATCTTTATGTCAGGGAAATAATAGAAGCAGGAGGAACATAAGTAGCATGAAGTACCTTCCAGAGCCTAGCTCGAGGTCCTGAAGATATCAATACAAACAAGTGGGTGGTGAAGATTGGCAGCCTGCTTTTGGGTTTGAGCTCTTGCAAACTTGATAATCTCTCTAGCCTTGTAAAGGATTTTGACCCACGGACATTTATATTCACAAATATCCAAAGCCCAATGGTGAGTGGCATCCACCAAATCATTAGGAGAAACTAAGGAATCAACAAGACCCATATGGTGTGCCTCTTCACCGCTAATTGGCTTGGATAGCTGACACAAACGGGGTATTTAGCTAATTAAAGTAGGTGGATGAAATAAGGTAGATTACAGGAAAAAACCATAGCCTCAAGAAGCAGACACAACATACCGCAGTACTTGCCAATATCATTTAAAATAATTTTGTCAGTCCAACAAGATGTGGGAGTCACTGTGTCCTTATGAATTATGAATAAGGTGGTCAATTGCATGAAAAATATGAATGCAGGATAGCTTCGTACACACCAATTAGAAGCAAAAACAAGATCAGAAACTAATAGAAGTACAACAATCCGAGGGGAGAAATATGGAGAGGAATTTGAACCAATCTCGGGGAAAAGGGAAAATAAACAAAGGAAACGTTAAAGTGGTCGTGGCAGGATCAGGAGGTAGTAATTAGCAAAAGGAAAAATGGATTCATGTCAACGAAAAATCAAATTGCTCCAATGAAACCACTGGGGTGGATAAGGTGGCGCTTGTCAATTCAAAGTTGTCCAAGCAGGCGGTGCAAGAGAGGGGGAGTTTGGGAAGATGGAGAGGAAGGGAATTTTTTTAAATAATATATTTCATAAAAGGAATTGCGACATTAATACACGTAACAGAAAAATTACAAAAATAATACTTCGTCACAGAATGGTGTGCCGAAATAGGTGTAGTCGCCATACGAATAAACGAATACCCTATTTTCGCCATATTGTATGGCGACAAATGCTTAATCTGGCTGTTACCATTGCCCGTCAGAGGAAATTGTGCCACGTGGCTATTGTTGCTGTACCGTGTGGTGACAATAGGTCATCGCTGAACGCCGAATAGTACGGCAACACATGCCTGTTTTCACTGAGTGGTACAACGACAATAGATTTTCGCCAAACGGTGTGGTGAAAACCTATTGTCGCCACACCACTCAGCGAAAACAGGCAGTAAAATGATCGACCTCGCTCCACCCAGTGAATCAGATCGACGCCAGTGCCATCGAAAAGCTAGAGCTCTCACGCGCACCGCCCGGGAGAGGGAGAGGAAGAGAGGGAGAGAGGGAGAGGAGGGAGAGAGGATGAAGAGAGAGAGAGAGAGGAAGCTCAGGAGAGAGAGAGAGGAGGGAGAGAGGAGGGAGAGAGGGAGGGCTCGGGAGAGGGAGAGCTCGGGAGAGGGAGAGGAGGGAGAGAGGAAGAGGGAAGGAGGAAGAAAGAAGAAGCAAGAAGGTAAAATCTCAATTTTGTAATTTTATTTGTTAATTCTTTAGAAAAACATGGTAGGATAGTTCGATATTAAATATTAGATGTGATATTAGATATTAGATGTGTACTATAATTAGTGATATTAGATGTGTACTATAATTAGTGATATAATTATTTTATGTTAGAGTTGGCGATATTAGATATTCTTGTTAATTAGTGCTTCTCTTTTAGGTTAGCGATATTAGATATGTACTATAATATTGTAGTATTGGTAACGGGATAGTTAATTAGCGCTGTTTAATTTAGGTTAGCGATATTACATGTTAGTGGTGATCTGAAAATTTATTTTGTCTATGTCGTTGCAGTAATGTCGGATCCAGTGAAATTTAGGGTATATAATGGCAATGGTGAAATAAAAATTGGGTAGAATGGTGTTGATTTAAGCAGCTTTCCGGTCACCATGGTTGAACACTTATTCCTCGATAGTGTTAACATTCGTGATATAAAGCTTTAGTTGACCCAATATTTTTCTCTTAATCCAAGTGTTTACTCTGTTACCATCCAAATCTTATTCACGCGTAGTAAGGGTGACCCGATTATGTTGGAGTTGAAGAAAGTAGATTGGACATATTTGTGGCAGAAATGGTTAAGGTGGTGAAAGGGACCTCACCTTGAATGTGTAATGATGGTGCAAGCTTGCCCTAGAGAAAAGGTAAATATTAGTGGTGTGGGCGAGAGCAGCACATCGGCTACAGCTGAACAAGTTCATGCAGTGGTGCCGATTGATGTAGCAGCAGGGGATGATAATAGGGATGCAGCAAATGCAGAAGGTCGGGCCGATGAAGGGGAGGAGATCCAGCAACTTGTTGATCATTTGGAGTGGGCGCACCGTATGGCGATGCAAAATGAAGCTGAAATGTTGGAGTGTGATGATGACATCGACAAAGATGAGGAAGGGGGATGATGATGATGAAATGCATGGTAGTACTAGGGCAGCGAATGGAACAGGCCAAACAAAGTTGTTATGGAAGTTTTGTGGAGACATGAGTCTTGTTGGGAGTATGGTACTAATGCCATTCGGCTGAATCAAATATTCCCAAACAATTCTGAATTGAAGTTGGCAGTGAGGCTGCGGGCACGGTTGCAGTAGAGAGAGTTTCGGGTTGTCTTGTCTAGGCTAGATAGGTACATAGTGAAGTGCAGAACTGAAGGATGTGAATTCTGAGTTCATGCGTACAAACTGAAGTGCGAGACATATTGGATTGCATCACGAGTGGAGGAGCACACATGCAGACTAGAAAATAGTCTGGTGAAACATCACAACTTGAATGCAACTCTAATTGCTAGCCTGATGTTCAATGAGATCATCGAGAAGCGGGACATTGAGTGTTCGTATATTCAAAAAGCAATCTTAAGAATATTTAAGTACCAGATAAGTTACTCGAAGAACTGGCATGCGAAGCAAAAGGCATTATAGAAGAGGTTTGGTACATACGATGCTTTGTATTGCAACCTACCTCGTGTGCTTGATGTCTTGAAGCAAACAAACCCTAGCACATACACTGCTTTCAAAGACAGTGAAGCAGATGGTAATGGGATCTCGACATTTCATCGTGCTTTTTTCATTGGGTCCTTGCATTGCGTCATTCAGGTACTGCTGTCCATTGCTTTGTGTCGATGATACATTTTTGACTAGGAAATACAATGGGCAGATTCTAACAGCTATTGCAGTTGATGCGAACAACCACATATTTTCATTGGCCATTGCATTTGTTGAGGGTGAGAATCTGGATAGCTAGCCGTGGTTTTTCAAACATTTGAAATTTGGGGTAGTTGGTGATCGGCCCAATGTGTGCATCATTTATGATCATTGCAAAGGTATCTTTTTGGCAATTAAGACTTTACAAGAGAACCTTGATGAGTCTTTCCCATGGCGTGACTTGCAGAACTGGTGGTGCATGAGATATTTGGGAGCGAATTTTTTTAGGCAGTTCAAGAATAAGAAACTGATGAACTTATTTAAGAGGTTATGCAAGCAGAATCAGGCACGTAAGTTCAACGCGCTATTGGACGAGTTGGATAAGCACACTACTGCATATATTGAAGAGCTGAAGAAGCAACCACCTACACCAAACTATTGCCCACCCAAAAGGCTATCACCCCTTAGGGAGCTCGATCCTCCTAATCTGAGAAGATGATCGTTAAGGAACATAAATTGTTTCTCGCACTGGATAGAGGCGGACCCTCTAGAGAAGTGGGCATTACTCCATGACACTGGAGGCACCAAGTTAGTATACTAAATTAAGATATTTACGATAGCTGAACAAATGGGTTTATTGTACTAAATGATATGTGTTGAAAAAGTTTAGTGTCATGACAACGAATATAGCTGAGGTTTACAATTGGGTCATCAGAGGCCTCCATCCGCTACCACTTGTGGCCATCCTAGAAGGCATGTTTCACGGCATCATTGCCTACTTCCAGAAAAGGCATGCAGAGGATGATTACCTACTTAGAGGAATGGGCCATTAAACCTCAGCAGCATATGGTGTGAAGCTTCGAAATCACTGAGTACCGCTTCGAAGTGATTCTTCGATGCAAAGGGGGATTGAGAACCAACACAGTGGTTATTACACACGGGTTAATCTAGGCCAAGAGGCCATTAGATGTTCACTAAAAAAATTTGACAGAAATTATCAAACAGGGTCACAAACATATCCTTAATAAGCATTTGCTTCTAGCCTTCAACTACGCTGTTGAACAAGGATTGAAATATCGATTTTCTTCTAAATATCATTCCTGGCTAGAGAATGAAATCTTGGTGAGATCTCGCAATTTCAAACAAATTCCGGACAAATTTTAAACACAAATTTTAAATTCTGGATTTTTAAACCGAAATATCGGTCGCTTTTGCCGAGATCTCGACAAAATTGCACCGAGCGAAAATATCTCAAACAATGTTGAAAAATTTTGAAATTTTTTTAGAGGTTCCTGACACATCAATTATTTTTCCATAAAAATTTTAGATGATTATCAAATCTGTGGAATTTGTAAAAATGCAAACATTGCTACTGTCCTGATAAAACGTTGACCAGCAAGTTTGAACCGAATTAAAAATGAAACAAAGCACATTATAAAATTTTGAATTTTTTTGCATTGTTATGAAGCATCAATAATGTTCTCATAAAATTTCAGATGATGATAAATCTTGATAAATTTTTAAAAATTCAGAAAGTGCTCCTGTCCCGATAAAAGCTTTATTGGCAAAATTCAACTAAATGAAAAATGATACAAACCAAGTTAGAAAATTTTGAAAATTTTTGTCAATTTTCCTGATGTATAATCAATGTTTTAGTAAAATTTTAATATAATGACCTAGCTTCAAGAAGTTTCAAAAATTCTGACAGTGCTACATCCTCATAAAAGCCTAATGATCAATACATAGATTTGCTCTAGCAATAAAAAATGTTTAAACTTTTTTAAATTTTTTTAGAAGGGTTCTAAGAAAATGCTTAAGATTTCATAAAAATTTTGAATCATTATTACACACCAGTGAATTTATAAAATTCTTACAAGTGCAGTGTATCATTTATGTTCTTTTTGTTTTTGATTTTGAAATATAACAAATGAAGTTCAATGCATACATAGATTTGATTAGGCAAACAAAAACAGTTAGTTTTTTTGAAAATTTTATAGAATGGTACTGATTAAATTATTAAGATTTCATAAAAATTTCGGATCATTATAAAACTCGAGAAAATTTATAAAATTCTGACAAGGTTACTGTCCCAATTATGTTCATTCTATTTTTAATTTTTAATGATAACAAATGAATTTAAATTATTTTGAAAATTTTTAGTATGATCCTACACTTCCTAGGATTGTAATATAAAATTTTCACATCATGATAAAGTATGTATAATTTTATAAAAATCTGAAAGTGTTTCTGTAGTTTTTAAAAAATGTTTCAAAAATTCGGTTTTTCATTTAATTTTCATAGGAGATGACTTTCTTAAGGGTTATTGGACTAAATCCGGTCAAATCTGGTAAAAAAAGTCAAATTACGGTCAAAATTGCCAAGATCTTTCCGGCATTTCTGAGATTACTGTAGCAACTTAATTTTTTTGAATTTTTTTTACTCCGGCCGGCATTTCAAAATTTGTCCATATCCGAAAACCGAGATCTCGCAAAATTTTGGTGAGATTTGGATCCTTGCTGTTGACACCATTATTTATACTCGTCATCAATGCACACTATCATGCAATTATTCGAAACAAATGAGGATGGCAAGATTATCCTTATACAAGGTGATATATTGGCAGATACCAAGTATGTACTTCAATATACCTATGTCGATGAATTTTCCAACTTTCCATAAGCAAATTTATGTGGAGAAAACAAAATTTATTTTGGAACACTATAGATGGGCCCATCTAACCTAGACATAATCATGTATAACCTGGGTGCCTTAGGTGCCCGGAATGTGTATCTATATTTTTTACTCTTTATGGAGGTGCTCCCCTGTTTTCGTACTATTCCATATGTTCAGTTTCAAGCGCTGTGCAAGCCTCGTGTTTCCTAGTCTGTGTGATTAGCACCAAAGAACAGACTCCCCCCTCATACAGTTTATGGTAAAGAGCCACATTGATCGTAGTGGATTGCAAGTTGGAACTTATAAACTTCCATAACTACATACTTCAGGCATTCAGGTCCACTACTATCTTGTTTAGTGCCTTGCCTAAGTACTGATGTAATGTTATGCACTTATGCTGCTCTTACAAGGCAATGTGTTTGGGGATTTTGATGCCTGTAGACTTCGAGAGGAACCTCAAATTGCTCTTTTTATTGTAAGACTATGCATAGGGCTTTTTCAGAATTTGTGCTATCATTCAGCAAACTACCCAATGATGTAAATGAAAATAAGCTAGGTGTTGGCGTTTGTTGTCGGCAATAATGAAAACGGGGCTAGGCGTTGGATCCAAACTCGATGGTAGCACAAGATGCAAAAATTATACAGGTTTGAGCTCTCGCGGAGGAGATAATACCCTAGTCCTGTGCTCTGGGATTATATGTGTCTAGCTTATCGCTGATGATCTGATCTCTCATGGTCTCTCACCCCCTTTATATAGTAGGGGGGGTACGGTTATAGAGGGGAGTCCTGATTGGTTACGAGGTGGAAATTGTATTTCTATACATGTCTGCTTATCATGGTAATGACCAGGGTTACAATTGTATCCTACCTAACCAAGGTCGATTGCTATCTTCAGGGTTCCCTTGTTGCGCACGTCTGAAGTAGCCCAGGTGGTGTCCGTCTTTATGCAGTCAGCTTGGCCTATCCTTATCCAGTTGGGCCTTGCGGGCCTGCATTGCGGATACCCGGGGCCCATGTACTCCACAGTAGCCCCCGAGTGCTTTGCGATCGAGTTGCCGCCTTCTTGGTCGTGGCTCGACGGTGTCATGCTTCGCGCCGAGTGCTTCCAGTTCTTGACGAGGTTTTCCCGACTGATTTTTCCCTCTAGCCGAGTGCCCTGCTGTATTATAGTGTTGCCATGCTGACCCAGGCCTAGTGCATTTACACTATTGCAATAAGAGGAAAGAAGCCGGAGACACATGGAGTTGAGGCAGTGGACACAAATATTATGGGAAAAAAAACTAAAATTTATTTATTCTTAAATAGTTACATAAAACGAGGGAGATGTGCTGAACACGAGTAAGAAAGAGGGCAATGGATGAGAAAGAGAGAGACAGACAAGAGAGATTGAGAGAGATGAGCTAGAGAGGGAGATTGAGAGAGACGAGTGAGAGAGTGACGTCTCTCTCAGTCTCTCTAAGCTCTCTCTCCCCTCTTGCCTATCTCTCTCAGGTGTCGGCGGCGAGGGTGATATCCATACTGCTAGGTGCGTCTATGGCATTCATGCTCTGCAGGTCGGTGACCTTCATGCTGGGCTTCTTCCTCATGCTCTAGGTTATCGGGCCTAGTACGACCCGTAATACAGTATCGTACCAGGCCATGTCGCTCATCGTGCCCAGTTCTCAGACCCGGCATGGCCCACTTTATACCTGGTCGGACTTTAAACCTGACCATGCAGCCGTGCCTCAAGCCCAGCCTGAGTGCCTACCTCTATTTGCATCGTTTATCAATATAGGCTTCTGTTGAGTTGAGGCCTAAGCATGTGCTGTTGACATTGACACATGCATATTCTGTGATATTCTTCTGGGCCTCTCGGCATGTTAGATTAGCAACGGCCCACTGCAAATCTTCGAATGGGTAGGACCAAAGTAGAGGTCAACTACATAATGTGGTTGACTCGGAACAAAATTTAGAATATACTTTAGTCTTTTTGTACCTTCAGTCTTTATGGTCTATATTTGTAACGCCATATGCAGGGATACGGGTGTTATGGGATATCATCTCCATGGTATCACTGACAGTAGAGTGAGTGTCAGCCTCACTAGGCCCAGTGTTAGATCCGCCCCTGTGTGAAAAGGAAGCTCCAACAAGCGTATCTGAGGGGCGTTTTATGCCCATGATTCCCCGCTGATATTTATGTAGGACACCTGAACATATAGTAGTCTCTAATGAGCTCGAGGCTGGAGGACGTCGTGCTCGTGGTGCAGCTGAGATGAAGTTCCTCTCCAGCAAAACAACCTTCTTCTAGGCCAAACTGAAATGGAACTTTGATGCTCCCACATGATCGGAGACAATTCTTCACCTCCGTTGGAACTGGGTTGTATCCTGTTGTCCCGCTGATATTAATGATTCTGACATATCATTAATCTTTTCATAAAATTTTTAGGTCATGGTGAAGCTCAAGGGATTTTTAAAAATTCGGACAGTGGTGATGTCCGGATGAAAAATAGTTAAAAGTATGTTAGAAAATTTTGATTGGATGGTCGTGGTGCATCATTAACCTTGCCATAAAATTTTTAGATGATTATCAATATATGAAGTTAGAAATTTCGACAGCATTTTGATCGAAATTAGGATTTTGAGTGATAAAATCAATATATATTTGCATCATATACCTACGAGTAGTAGTACACCTGTGGTGCAAACTCCACCTCCGCATTATCGACAATGACCATGTGATACCTCCTCTCGTGCTATTGCTTGTATTCTTCTCAAGTCATGTCCCATGGTAGGTAGATAGACTTCCAATGTTCGTAATAAACTATCCAGGCGCTATAATTCCCTCACTGGTGAAGGTACCGAACACTGACATATGAGTGTCGTGCATACGGATCAGTGTTTGGATCAGTGTAATCAAACAACCAAGAGAAGCTCAATCCATCATAACTCTGTTTGTAACCGTACCCACCCTGATCCTATCCATAGGGCATTGAATCGTACCTACTATGCTCAGTTTGGAAGCTCAAATGGCTAAAAGATTGTTGCTACACCGTGAGCCTGCATCATCCTGTGGTTGTGCTGCCTGCCACCCATCCTCACCACTCGACACACCCTTCCTTGTACTACGGGTCTGCCTTTGTGAGCCCCTCTTTGGGGAGGTACTCCCCTGTTGTGATCCTGCTGATGATTGTGACTGTGAACGGAGGCGCATGGTATACTAGCCAGTTTTTATCTCATCATCGCCGGGAGAGTCTGTCGCTGTCGCTGAGCTATTATTGAGGCACTGCATATTATCAGGAGGTGTATCCATTTCATCGTCATTGCCGATATCAGGCTTATCATTACTTTGCTATTTTCCTTTTCCCTCAGCACGCTAGCTGCCCGATAACTTCTCCAGCCTACCTAAAGCTCTTACTAGCATGTCGTCGTCGTCGGTGTTTGTAGGACATTTCCTCTTCCCTGTGTGCGTATCACCGACCATGTACTCCGTCCAATCTGGGAGGCTCTTCCTACCTGTGGCAAACTAGAAGTAAGATTAACACTATTGTGAGGTTTTGACATACGTGATTAATAAGTGGAATGGAAAATAATTACGTTGGTTACCTATGGTCTTATTTATCTCTTCCAGGTGGATGGACTCAACCACGAATCTCACTGAGAGGGGTGGGTTGTATGGAGTGTCCTCGTCGAGTAGGGGCTCCCCACTAAACCTAGATGAGTTGGACCACTCTGCAATAGGGTCATTGCCAAGATATATTGCACCCTCAATGATGCAATCGAGTAAGTCTTCATCCTTGGCCTAGCGGATGGATTCGTAATCCCTCAGGCGATGTTGCAGGTTGTAGTACACGAACACGAGCTGCTAGAGCTTCGCATAACTTAATCAGTTTCGTAGCTGCATGTGCGCTAATACAAATGTGCTCCAATTGCGGTCACAACCACTCGACGATGCGAACTGAGACACCAACCACAAGGCGTACTTCTGCAACACTAGCGTCTCATTCCCGAATGCCATCCACTATTAAGCTGCAAGTAAAAGAAAAGTGTGTCAGTCAGTACTAAACAACAACGAACAATACTTGAAATTACCTACTTACCTGCCGTCATTTGGTGATTGACAGTGTTGGATTGTGCAAGCTGGGTGGCAAACTATCCCCTCCTAAGATGGTATATGTCAGAACCCGAATACGCAAATTCGAACCCTTTGTGTATTCCGCACTAGTCCAGGATTACGCTAGTGCATATAGGCTCAACATAGATGAATATCACAAACATACTCAACGATAATATAAATAAGACTTTATCAAGTTTCATATAACTGTTAAACGACCTTATGGTCCACCTTACATAAATACGCCACGCAGAGCTAAGACCAAAAGTAAATTAATAAATTGTAGCGAAAATAATAAAAAAGCGTAGAAACCTTTCAACTGCCACAGGCAACTGACAAGGTTCTCACCCTAGTTGTTCGCCTCCTCGTGGAACTCCTCCTCAAAAGCAGGCGTTGCCTCTTCTTCAATTGATGATGTTTGGTTGCAAGGGGTGAGTACATAAAGCACTCAACAAGCCGTGCACATAATGCAAGTCTCCATATACTACATGCATGATGGCTTAGCACAAAGGATAGGCTACATAGTTACTTTGCGTAAACAACATTTGTAAAAAAATAGCATAAATAGATTGAAAAGACAGTAAAATAAATAATAATAATAATAATAATAATAATAATAATAACTTTGGCATTTATTTTCAATGACCAATTCACCACCTATTTCCTCATTTCAATATTCCATCCCCACATTTGTTTTAATAAAAATCTAACCCTTGACTATAATCACCGAGTACTACTCAATACCGCGAGCATAGCTATTCAAATAGGTTTTACACTCTGTAGAGGTTATACACTTTACCCATAAGATATAATCAAACACCACAAAGGCGAGTGACCATAACAAAGTCATTCCAATGCCTATCTAAACCCAATACTATTTGCTAAGGTTTCAACACTGGTGGGACTGGTTACCACATCCAGAGCCCCCCTCTTGTGCCATGTGAGCCTACTCGTGCGAGGACTGGTTAACACTACCCGGGCCCCACACCACCACAATAGTACTAAAGTTTAGACTCAATAAATTAATCAGTTAGGTCTGTCCCATTCCAGACTTGTGGCTGTATGAATGACTCAGTTCAAATTCTTGCAAGGTTAAGTCCTTAATTGACCAAGGCAAGACTAACCAAAAATCATCATGTCCAAAAATCACAATTATCATAAAAAGCAAATGCGACCGCCCACATGCCACACTGGCCCACCACAAATACATGCCACTTGCCTCAGTCTAAATCATTTTACCACCCCAGTTAATTTACTATGCACCACGTGCCATCAACAATACCAACATTGTGTGACAACACCAACACATAATTAATAACCGTGTTCCATAATCATTAAGCAAGATTAATCATTTATACATGAAATGATGACTCGTTGCATGGCTAAGCATTCTACTTGCGTTCTAACTACCCACATTGGCATATATAGCTACCAATTAATATTGAACCATTCTAAGGTGACAAATGAATTATGGCATACAACAAGGCAACTCCCAAACATAAGGCAAACATTTGTTAATTGAAATAACATGCAATATATTAAAACAACATAATATTTAAAGCATAGATTCAAAATGATCAAAGCACGACTTGCCTTCAAAGGGGTCTGGATCCTACTCTGTAACCTGGTCAAGTGCTGGCTCCTCGACAATGAACTCACCTGGCAACTCAACGTCTACGCGCAACACAAGAGAAAGTAATAAATGACCAAAATAGAGAGAGAAATCAACTCCAAAAATTAAATAAAATTCACTATTAAATAGAGCACAATTTTACAAATTTTTAGAGACTAGAATCACCTCAATCGTTGTTCGAATGCAAAAGATATGGCCTTTCAAAGTTTCAATTAAATGGAAAATACTAAAAATCAGAAAATCCGAATTATTTCTATACGGGAAATTCATGTTTATGACGTCAGCAAGACCTAATGATGACGTTAGCACTGAAATAAATTCTAGCCAAATTATTTTTCTAATGAAAATTAATTATAATGTCATCGCTGACGTCAACATGACACGTGGCCCAATCACACGCTGACATGCGTCACAACTAGAGGCTGCCATGCGTCTCGGTGCATGGACTCAGTCCATGGTGGTGCTGGTCCACAGTGGATTGACCGCACTGTGCCCGTGCACCGGCTGACGCAAGTGCTAATGTTATCGGTATGGCTAGATCAATCAGGACGCGACACACGGCGCAATGCGACTGGCCGAAACTCAACGCAATCACGCCCGTTTGATTCAAAAGGAACAGCCGAGATTGATTGATGCGATTCGGCTCTGGTATACCACGGGGATGATGCGTGGCGGCACCGCAACCACTGGATCTGAATCGGACGGTGACGGTAGGCGAAGCGGTTGCGCGCTACGCGGCACGATCTGGACCGATCGACGTGCATCTGACAGCGACAGCGAGCGGAGCAGCGATGCACTAATGTGGCAACACTTCAACCCTTGATTCTAGATCTAACGGCTAAGATCTATGCTAGCATGACTACACGTGATGCAATCGCTACCGTGCGATTGAAATCTAATGGCTGAGGGTGATGGAGTTGTTTACTGCAGATGTGGCGACACGGCGGGATCTGAGACGTTGGATGAAGATCGAACGGTCAATGAAGCTCAGCTCGGCGGCGATGCGAACGGCGGACGTGGCGTGATCTGCACGGTTCATAGAGGATCGAACGGTTGAGAGAGCTTGCGAGGGTGAATGGCGGAGCGGCGGCGGAACTCACCAGAGACGAAGAAGACGACGCACGCGACGACACTAGAGGGTGACTCCGGCGACAAGGATTGGCATGTTTGACGCGGCTCAGTGCGAGTGATGCTCCGGTGACCTTAGGCACGGCGGAAGTGGACCGGCAGCGACGCAATGAGCGACAGAAGGCTTCGGGAACTACGATGAGCTCGTGCGTGCGAACGGTGGCGGCTCTGGCGGCGGGACCTAGGTCAGCGGGTGCGGCGCAGGGTGAAGAACACGAGGGTGGCGGCGGCGCAATAAATAGGGGGCTCAAGGAGGCGTGCGGCAGGCGAAAACAAATCCCGATGATCGTGGGACTCCGGAGGCGCGGCGGATTCAGACGAGGCAACGCGGCTGTGTCAGGGACGTCCGATCGGGCTTTGATTGAACGGGTGACAACAAGCAATGGCGCGACGCAATGACGAACGTCCGATCGAGATCGAGCGGCTGCACGTCTAGGGTTTTGACAACGGACTGGGCTGCGTGCGGAAATGGGCTGGACCAACTTGGGTTTTGGCCCAAACACTATTGAGGGGATTTTTAATTCATTTCTGAATAAAAACAAATTAGGAAAATCAATAAAGCCAAAATAAATAGCAAGAAAATTAAAAAAATCTAGAAAATACCTTGAGGCATTTAGAACCTAATAAAATACTTCCAACAAAAGATCAATAACATATTGCACAAAATAATTAAAAGACAACAAATGGCCTATTAAATAAATACAAAAGGAATAAAGAAAATCTCATAAAATCAAATAAAATTAAGAAAAGCACAATAAATCCAGAAAAGCAAAATTTGGGATGTTACAGTATACCTCCGTGATACCGTCATCATCAGCTACATTGCCTAGTGCAGTAGAGAGTGCTCCCATGTACTAGAGAGTGATGTATATATTGTACGAGAACTGAGACTGTGGGTTGAGCAAGGAGGTTGCATTGGACAAATCATTATATAGTTAGCATAATAGATACAAATATTGCATAGTTAGCATACTAGAACTAAACATAGTAATTTCACTGATTTGCTTGCACGAATGTGGTTCCCTTTATTTCGGCAAACCTCTTTTCCATGTCTTATGGGAATATCTTGTAGTGGTCTCCGTGTTCCCACAAGCGCTTGTTGTATTCATTTCGCACAATTGCGTACTGCATCATGACAATACTAATCATTAGTAACTTGTCTTGATCCACGAACATGGAGTTATGAGGGAATTATTAAGCTCTCCTAAAAAGTTTAGGTCATGATCAAACTTGACAAAACTAAAAAAAAAATTTGACACAGTTAAATTTTAAAATATCTCAAAAAATATTTTTTTCGACAAATTATCATCAAAGATCACTTTCTTATGGGTTATTGATGTAAATCCGGCAATAAAACAGCAAAATCCAGTTGAATTGCAAGAAATTTTGGCTGGTTTGGGCGAAATTTCACCGAAAAACAATGTTGCTGTAGCACTTTTAAATTTTTTATCCGGCAGTAATTTGGATCTTGTGTGGGCCCGAAATCCGGGATTTCGGTGAAATTTCGCCAGAATTCACCAAAATTTGTATCCTTGGTATGTAGAGTGTTCTAGTACCTTATAAAATTTCAACTTGAAATTGAAAATGTGTTAGAAGAAATAAAAAAGAGATTCCTTTATTGTAAATAGTAGCATTTGTTTTTTCTGACCTTTTGATTTACTATTTGTTTTATTTTTCTTTCATTTGTTAGTCTGCATCGAATGAATTTGAACTTGATATTTATACTAGGTACCATAAATTGAGAAGCATATGTAGACTTTTTTAGGTACTTTCTATGTTGACTTAGCGTCTAAATGGAAAGTGATTGCACGAGTGCATCGCAAAGTATGATTCCATAAAGGAACAGCTACCGTATTTGGCCCTTACTCTTTTTTTTCCCCCAAAAATAGCTTCTTTTAAAAAAATTTTACAAAAATAGTCCCTCTCCGTGCTATAGTATCATGGTACTGTAGCGCAAAATTGCTACAGTATCTATGGTACTGTAGCGCAGGATTTTGGTTTGCCGCGGAATAGGGATGTGGGAATTTGATTTGCCGCCGAATGGGAAATCGGCGGCGCGGAATCCACCAGCGGGCACATAATTGCCGTAGAATGGGGAGTGGAAATTGTATTTTCATGGAACAACTGCGGAAATTGCAATTTCCACAAGATAGGGGCACATTATTTGGATTTTCTATAGTAGGGGTATGCGGCAATTAGATTTGCTGCGGTGTGGTGGTCTGGCAAATTCCACGCTCTCCCTGTGTGGTATGAGACCATTTCTACAAAAAAAAATTTCCATAGAAGCTACTTCTGCAAAAAAAAATTTAGGGAGCTAAAACAGTAATAGTTCTCCATAAAGTTGCACCTATAGGCCTAATAATCGAAAAAAAGCATTAATTAACGAATTCTTGGGGTGGTATTCGAGGAATGAGTTGGTCATCCTTTTTTAGAGAACAAGATGGATTGAAAGTTTTTGCTCAATCGACCTTTTTGTCGGTCTTTTTTTTGTCCCGTAAGACTAGTCCTAGTATGTTGCCAACCTAGCCGACTATCATACTGTCATAATATCCTCATCCAGGCAGAGTTGTATATTATTAGGAATATACTAATGCTGCTAAGTTGGATGCACAGGCCAACTTACTACTATCGGCAAAGGAATTCACGGCCCCATGTAAGGTTGTAACGTATTCGGAACCCTTTGTTCTGATACCAGAGCCGACTACTAGGAGAAATGATGGATATGAGTAGTTTTCTTAGTACACATCGGCTCAACCAACTTATCAACCTGAGCTTATGCTTAGAGGGCAGAATTCCAGTTACAAACGCAATTGGTAAAATTTAAATGCTGCATTGGCTAACATAGTAAATTGGACAGATTAGACATCTGCCGTATTGTGAGATTAATTTAGCATACATCCCAAGGGGAAGGTTATCGGCTATAGGAAACCATATCCTGATTACATTGACCGGATGCCTTACCCTAACAACTTCAAGGTTCTTGATTTTCTGAAATTATCTGGGGATGACTCTGTTATTACTTTGGAGCACAACAGATGTTTTATTGTGTAATACGGTGAAGCTGCTCATTCCGATGGGTTAAAAATTAGGTTATTCCCATTGTCTTTATCAGGAGCTACTTTCACCTGGTTTACTAGCTTGCCTCTGAATTCAGTTTATTTTTGGACTGATTTAGAAGAAAGATTCCATAAATACTTTTTCTCCGACAGTATGGAGTTCAGAATTTCTAACTTGAGCTCTGTTCGCTAGAAATTTAGAGAATCGGCAATAGATTACATCAAGAGGTTTAGAGAAGAAAGAAATCGGTGCTTTAGTGTTACATTGCCTAACAATCAGTTAGCCGATTTAACCTTCCAGGGGTTAATTCCTTAACTGAGGGAGAAGTTCGGTAGACAGGAATTTACTAATTTGAGTCATCTGTTGCATAAGGCATTGGCTCAAGAAAGCTGCTTTATCGATAATAGAGGCTTCAGAGATAAATTCAAGAATTGCAATAAAGATAAAGAAAAATCCAATGTTAACCTCATCAAATGTTGTTTGAGTGAATCCTCTGAAGACGATGAGGCTGAAATAAATAGAGCCGAGTAAAAGATCTAAGAAATCTTTAGTCTATTCTTGACTCAAGCCGACTAAGAATAAGTCAGAAATAAAATATGCTTTTGATGCCTCTAAGTGCGACCATATTTTTTATTTACTTTTGGAAGAAAAGATTATGCAGTTGTCTGAGGGATATGTCATACTGTAGGCTGATGAAATTAAGAAGCGAAGGTATTGCAAATGGTATCATTCTTTTTTCTTATAGTACTAACGAATGCAATATTTTTTCATAGCAAATACAATCGGCTATAGAGGATGGCTGACTCAAGTTTGTAGAAGAAACAACAATGCACGTCAATCCTGATCATTTTTCGATTAATATGGTTCAATGTTCTAGGAAAGGAAAAGAGCCGATGCAGAACATAGGGTCAAGAGTTGCACGCCATGTTGATGTTCAATCAAGTTCTAGCAACAAGGAGACCCTAAAGATTACGGTCAGTTCATTGCAAATAGAAACCGACAGTGAAGGGAAAAGTTCAAGGATGATCAAGCCCAAAGGTGACTTGCAAATCGGGAAGTGGTATAAAGCTGAGAAAGCATCGCCACCACATAAGACGATTCATAAGCCAATGCCAACCTTCTCCTAGGTGCTGGAAAAGTATGAAAAGAGAAATGATAGGCTGAGTTATTCAGTGCATTGGCCAGATAACTTGTATTGGCCCGATAACATGGAAAAGGCTCACCAACGATACCCCTTTTGGCAATTCTATTGAGACAGAGTGTGAGATCTGCCGTCACCATATATGTGCCCAATGGAACACTATCCACATCAAGGTCACTAGCAAAGGCGATTGGTAAAGATAGAATACCTAAGCCAATGCCAGACTGTTCTGACGAAAGTCATAAGAGACTAGTCCATCAAAGAATTTCCACACCAAACCAAGCGCAAGCAGGAGAGGGCTCAAGCTCTATGGCCCAGATTGATATGGCGGGAAAGGTTCGTAAGCCGATTGAACTTAGGCCAAGGTGGTGTCCTCCGGGCCTTAGCCGATCGCAATAGAGATGGCTTCAAAGGCTGAGGACCTAAGAGATAAGGAAGGTCAAGCAAGAAAAACAGAGGGACCAAGCATTCGAAGGGCTTTGGCCAATCAAGACTGCTAAAAAGGAGTAGAGGAGGAAGGAATAGGTTGAAGAAGAATTTGATTCAGCCAACGATCTAGATTCACCTGTGATTAGGGATAATAACCCTCCACCGATAGACATCAACATGGTGTTCATATTGCTGGCCAAGTTCCAAATAAGGACTGAATCGGCTAAAGAGATGTTTGCTCAGTTGTGCTTGAGGGCTCAAGACGCAGTTTTTGAGAAGCCTTAAGATGATCATCGACATCTAAAGCCATTATACTTGAAAGGGCACATAAATGGCAAGCCGATATCAAGGATATTCATTGATAGAGGAGCAACTGTCAATCCGATACCATACATCACTTACAAGAAACTAGGTAAGTCCGATGAAGATCTTATTAAAACTAATATAGTTTTAAATGATTTCACAAGCAATCCCATTGAGGAAAGAGGGGTCGTGATGACTAAATTGACAGTCAATAGCAATACATTGCTGACTGTCTTCTTTGTGGTGGATGCTAACAGAAATTACAACGTTCTGCTTGAACAAGATTGGATTCACTCCAACTGTTGTGTACTATCAACCATGTACCAGATGCTCGTCCAATGGAATGGGGACAAAGTTGAAGTCATCAAGCTGATACATTGGCTCACATTGCTATGGCAAGCTCAAACGCAAATTGGTAACATGAAGAAGAGTGTATATCGGTAAATCTCTAAATGATTGCGATTTTATCTGCATCAACAAGATAGGAGTTATTTCGATCAACATGAAGCCAAGTACACTCGATCAGACTGACAATATCTTACACCGTTGGAGTCCAAATCGGCAGTAAAGGCTCTACAAGACAAAATGTGAAGCTATCTGCAAATAAACTGATAGTTGTGAGGCCATTGAAGATTTCCAAGAAATTGAGAAGTTGGGCCAAAGGTTTTACATTGAATAATTTATTAGACAAAGTTGATATAGGTGATGGTGATAGAAAAAATTCAACTTTTATTATAAGGAAAAGTTGGGCATGATTTTAATAAATTATAAAGATTATTTTGCCTGAGAATATCATGAGATGCCTAGTTTGAGCCGATAACTTGTTGAATACCAGCTACCTATAAAGTCAGGCTATCAGCCATTTAAACAGTCTCCTAGGCGATTTAATCTGGCTTTGTATAACATTATAAAAGAAGAAATTGAATAATTGTTAGAGGCCAAGTTTATCAGGCCTTACTAATACGCTGAATGGATTTCTAACATTGTTCCTGTTATGAAAAAAATGGCAAACTCAGTGCGTGTATTGATTTTAGAGATTTAAACAAAATCACACCAAAGAATGAGTACCAAACACTAGGGATGAAAACGGGTCGGATATCTCCCGCCCGATCCGGGACCGGATTTTTCTATCCGGTCAGATCCGGGACTGGATCCGGGTACCTGAATCCGGATTCAGGATCGGATCCGGATTATCCAATATCTGGTAAATCCGGGACGGGATTCGGATATTCGGATTTTTTCTATTTGGATATCCGGATTTTTCCTATTCGGATATCGGATTGGATATTCGGATATCAGCAAGGCCCAGCCCATTTTCACTAAATTTTCTCCATGTCAGCCATTTATATTAACAATTAGTTGGTTCTATTGATTCTTAAGTAGCATATTCTTTCTACAACATTTGTTGAGTTTGATTGATATATAATTTGTTACTATAGTCATGTACTCATATGGTTTTAATTCAATATATATTACTCTATATATGCGTGCATTATCTGTCGATCGTTATCCATTTTCAACCCGAATCCGTCACATATCTGTCTCATATCTGTATCCTGAATAACCCGAATCTGTATCCATATCTGGCTAGCCCGTATCCGGTTCCGAATCCGGGAAAAAAATATGGGTTAGGATACGGGAAGAGCAATATCCGTCCGTATCCGATCCGTTTTCACCCCTACCCAACACCAATAACTGATATGCTTATCGATGCTGCGTTAGGGAATAAGAATATTAGTTTTCTTGATAGTAATGCCAAGTATAACTAGATATTCATAGCAGAAGCTGATATACATAAAATGGCCTTTAGGTGCTCTGGTGCCTTAGGTTTGTTTGAGTGGATAGTTTTGACGTTCGGCTTAAAGAATGCTAGTACAACATATCAGCATGCTATGCACATGATCTTTCATAACCTAATCGGTCATATTGTAGAAATTGACATTGATGATGTTGTCATCAAATCCAAAGAGGAGTTGTAGCATTTGGCTGATTTGGAAACATTGTTCAAGAATACAAGAGCACATTGCCTAAAGATGAATCCATACAAGTGTGCTTTTGATGTGTCGGCTGGACAATTTGTGGGCTTCATAGTTCACGAAAGAGGAATTGAAGTTAATCAAGAAAGGGTAAAAGCCATAGCCAAAACCAAGTCGCCAGTATGCAAGAAAGATTTGTAGAAGTTGATCAGCAAGATTAACTATTTGTGGTGATTTATTTAAAACCTATCTGGCCGTATCAATTTTTTTACTCCATTGTTGAAGTTGAAAGATAATCAGGAGTTCATCTGGGAAGCCGATCAACAGAAGGCCTTTGAAAATATTAAGGAGTACTTTGACCAATCCTTCAATTTTAGTCGCACCTCAAAAAGTTATACCATTCAAGTTGTATATATCAGTTGAGGAGGAAATTATTGGAGCTGTTTTGGTGCAAGAGATTGATGAAAAAGAGTGGGTTATTTTCTACCTAAGCCGACGATTTATTGATGCAGAGACCAGGTACCTTTTGTAGAAAAACTTTGTTTGTCATTAAATTTTGCTTGCACAAAGTTAAGGCATTATATTTTAGCATCAGTTTGTAAGATCATTTATAAAACCGATGTGATAAAATATATGTTATTAGCTCCAATTCTGCGAGGTTGACTTGGTAAATGGGCCTATACGCTCATCGAATTCGACTTAACATATGAATCGATTAAAAACAGTTAAGGGTCAAGTAATTGCCAATTTCATAACAAGATATGAAACTAGCATAAATGTCGATCTAATATCTATTTCCCCTTACAATTGTTTTTTGATGGATCAGTGTATAGAGAAGGTGATGGCATTGGGATAGTTTTGGTCTCACTAAAAGGATACAATTTTTTTGGGGGGGTGTGACAGTAGATGCAGAGGAAGTAGAGCAAGTTGTAGAGAAAATGTTGCAGATCGTCGCCGCCATGTGCCCTCTTCGCCGTCG
Source organism: Guadua angustifolia (assembly GCA_036346375.1). NCBI lineage: Eukaryota > Viridiplantae > Streptophyta > Magnoliopsida > Poales > Poaceae > Guadua > Guadua angustifolia. The sequence continues at coordinate 264,167 of JAYEVE010001014.1, read as the reverse complement.
CCGTCCCTCCTCGCTCGTGCCGACCCACCGTCAAATCCTCAGCCCTGTGCATCGTGCCCTCCTTGGCCCCGTGCGCCATGCCCTCCTCAGCTCCGTGCCCTGGTCGCCGGCGGCCTGCCCTCCTCAGCGGAGAATAGATAGGGAGGCGAGAGGAGGAGCGGGGGAGAGGAACCTGGGTGGCGAGAGGAGGCGAGGGGATTTTTCACAGGGGGACTGAGCCGAGGACTCATGGGGCTACGGGGTGGATGACCTGATCTGGGCGAAGGGTCACAGGTGAACACGGATGAGCTCGTCTGGGCAAATTGATCAGATCAGTTCATCCATAATCTTTACAGAATATGTTGGTTTCCTGGATGACCTCATCCACTCAATCCATCCAACCAAACGTCTGGATGAGTGGAAAAACAGGGATCGCCCTATCTCATCTAGGACTTGCCCTTGAACCAAACACTACCCAAGTTCATATTATGATATTACTGAGCATTTTGATGCACGAGAACACTCAAATTTCCTAGTATAGAAATGTCAAACTCATGAGAAAAAGTTAGAGGCTGTAAAGCAAGGGCTGGCGAAGAAGCTGAACATAAAACTACGCCAAGTCGAAGTCTGGTTTCAGAACAGAAGAGCTAGGTACTAGCATTCACATGTCACTATTTGTCAGGAAATTAAAGTGTGCTTTTTTAATTCTGATGGGTGCTTTTGTCGAAATTATAGGAGCAAGCAGAAGCAGAAGGTAGCAGATTGTGAGAACCTGAAGAGAAGGTCCGAAGGGCTAATCAGGGAGGTCCGAAGGGCTAATCAGGGACTAGTTTTTTACATGTTAAAAAACTGCACCAAAGATGTTCATGGAAAGAATTTTCAAGAACGAACCTCTGAGGAATGTGAAAATGGGTAACACGTTCGTCTAGAATACTAGTACTCTTGCGAGATTGTTATTTTCTCACTGAAAAATGAAATGATTACTGAGTACTGTCACGCTGTCTTCTGTTTGAGGGGATAACACACTACTATAGAACCGGCTACTAGTAGCGGTTCGTAACCCCTTTAGAAGCGGTTTTATAACTGCTTCTAAGCAATCAGCGTGTGATACCCGCCGGGTATCTGGCAAGCGGTTGTTTCAACCGCCAGTGGCACGCAGCGGTTGGGAAGGTGTTCGGGAGGGCGATGGAGCCGCCACGTGGAACTCCTGGCGGTTCGTTTACAAACCGCTTGTGGAAGGATATCCAAAAGCGGTTCGTCTTACAAACCGCTTGTGGAGAAGGATATCCAGAAGCGGTTAGTCTTACCAACCGCTTGTGGAGAGCAGCACTCTACAAGCGGTTGGAGTCACCAACCTCTTGTGGAGAGAGTTTTCGATTATATGTATTTTAGAATATATTCTTACAGTGTTTTTTGTATATCGTTTTTTATCATAAAATTAAATATGAGGGGAGGAGTTTTTTGCGCAATTAAATATATATTGCATATGCATACTCATACACATGTTCACGAGCTAGCTAGCTCACTACAACTAAAAAACGAACTTAATAGTGTAAAAATGGACAAGTACATAGACGCAACCAACGTTACAATTTTGAATGATGAAAAAATGATTATCGAACTCATTTCTTGCATCGTCACTCTTTTTGTCCTTGGTCGACGTGGATGTCGTCGGCAGTTCATCGGTGTTCAACTCGAAAGCTTACGTGGAACTCGCCATTTCGAGATACAACCTCGCCGACAATGAAGCCGATGAGTTGTTCTTGGAGTGCGCGCACCTGTTGAGGCGAACACGTTAACGTGCTCATCGATGTTAAGTGACAATTAATTAAGCGGAAGTATATAAATATCCGATCACATGCAATTAATTAAAATGTAAGTTGTAGCTAACAAATTGACATGCATATCTGAACCTCGGCATAATGTTCCAGCTGCCGCCATGGATAAAACTTTGAATATAGTGGAACACGTAGTAGCCACATAAGTTGTTTCAATAGTCTGGCGTTTAACCTTCAGAGGAGAAATTTGAGATATCGGATGAAGAACTGATATGGCGATGTATATTAATAATAGTTTTTGTAGTGCGTGCACTGAGTGCTTACTATGACTTCAATTCTTTCTCGAATTCTCCTTTTGCTTCTTCTTAAACTTTGCAAATGTCTTGTTAAGGATGTTAATGAACCATTGGTATTTTTGAATGGATTCCTTCTTGAGTCATAAAGCGTAATCCTACTTGTTGTCAAGCTCGATGACTAGAAGGATCGAAAGTGAAACCTATTCAGTATATTGCAACATATGCGTAAGTAGCTACTCGTACTATCAATGGCTTAAGAAATACAAGAACAAGAGGTTTGTGAGAACACGTACTTGAAGTTGAAGGGCGAAGTATATACGGTTTGTAGTCTTTGTTTCAACAATGCATGCAAAAGGTATGCCTCAACGTTCGATTTTTGCATGTCGATGACCGGACTTTCGTTGACAATCTCTCGGGTCGATGAAGCCAACGCTCTGCTTTGCCCGCCTTGTACATCGTTGTATCTCCATTCTACATAAGAAGGGATAACTAAGTTAATTAGATTTTCAATTTTGTGGTGCGAGAGGAAGCAAGCGGTAAACTTAGTAGATCAACACTTACGACACCGGCGGGACATGAAAGACACGTTGACCTCGTCTCCTTGGTACACATGGTACAAGTCATCGAATTCCAGCCATAGTTCTGTGTTGTTCCCGCGGAAGAAATACTCATCTTGGAAACGGAGGAGGAACATTTGCTCTCCTTTAGATGCCCTTTCCATGTACCATTCATGCATTTGACGCATCTTGGTTGGGAGATCTTTTATATCCTTTGGATCAATTAGCGGTTTGCCCAACTCATACTTCCATTTGGTTGGTGCCATTGGAAGATCCTGGTCTAATGATTTGAGTCCCGCCTCCTTCAGGAATGCCATTTTCCTCAAGTCCTCGACACTCTGCGATCTTCCACTTTCTTCTTCTTTCCCTTGAAGGAGCCCGTGTATTTTGTACCTCGTAGCCTTTCTTATTGTCCTTTGTAGTCGCTCATCACAGGTGGCGCGCGTGCCGCATGATTGAAAGTGCTTCACGTTTTTTATCTATTTTAAGCTTGGGCTCGGCTTCTTTGGCGCAAGTTGCCCGCCAAATCCATCTTTACGGATGCATCTAGCTCCTCATGATCGAGATCATATGGCCTCTTTGGCGGTTGCTTTGACATTTTCGTCTGGGATGCCGACTTCGTGGGAGGAGGTGCTAGTGCGGGATCCCTCCTTCTGACATCGAGCTTCTTCCTCGGGGGAGATGCTGGAGGCGTGGTGACTGGAGATGTTGGGTGCTTCTTACTTTCAGGCGGTGGCGGCGGAGTCGGGCTTCTTTGTGGAGCGGGAGGTGGAGGAGGCGTGGCCTGGACCACCGGGGAAGCATTGCGTGCAGGCGACGCTGGAGGAGTCGTGGGTTGTCGATGTGGAGGAGGCGTGCTTGCTCCTGTAGCTGGTTCAAATTGCGGGGCCTCTCTTGCTGGAGATATAACCTCCACACCATCTGGAAATATGATGTACTTTTTGCGCCATAGGATGAATGTGCCATGGAGGGCCTGTCCAAGGTTGGTGTAGGATCGGATGGCGACAATCAGAGGGGGGGTGAATGATTGAGCGGAAGATAAAATCAAAATTTTCTTGATTCACAAAACCCCCTAAATCAATTATGAAATATTGCTCTCGGTTTCAACAAAAACAGAGTAACAGACGTTCACCAAAATCATAATTCCCGAAGATCCAACCGTCGGATTGACATGAAATTTTAACTGTATAAATTAGATTCAGATCCGAAACTAACGCAACAAGAATCACCTCAATCGGATATACGGATCTAGAGTTATAACCTTCGCAATTTGACTGTATCAAATAATGACGAAAATTATTCTAACCTTAATTATGAGATTAATCAGAATATATGAGAAATTAGTCAATCAAACTTTTCAGATCAATTACTAGATGCCCTAGAATGGTTTTGAACGAATCAAATAAAAATTAACACCCATGCCAAAGTAGGATCAAGTGACTGGAAATTAAATCTAAGTGCACAAGAACTAGTACTGTGACAGTTCAATGAATGCAGGCAGCAACTGGTGGTGTAAGTAAGCAATGACGATCAATTAACGGGATGGATCATCAATCAATGTGAGATTTAATTTAGTTTACCTGCACGCCACATCTGAGGAGCTAACCGAAGAAGAAGCCGAGAGGAAGGACAAACAAAAATGACGAGTAGCCGGCCAATCTTTGCTTGCACACACACGGCCACTTCTAGTCGTCGATTTTGTCACCAAGAACATGCGTGCATGCACATGAAAAATCTAGTCACGCATGCATGCGGCAAAACTCCAATCGCCAGGAGAGCAAGCGCCGCCAAGAAAAGCAAGCCACCAGAACTAGCGACTAGCAGCCGCCGGCCTCCCGATTGTTTTTGACGCACCTACTAGTCGCCAGCAAGACGATCTGTCGCAGCCGCCGGAGAAGCAAAACAACGACGCGTCAAAACGGCCGAACGTCCAGCCGCCACAAAAGCTTCAAATTTCATTGATTAGGTTTCCAGGGTTTTTATACAACTCAAAACCCTAACACATGTATGCATATCCACTTGGCCCAATAACACATGGCCCAATATATGCATACAACCCAAAATTCACACACGCACGCGTACGGCCCGCCTGCCGCACTCACGTGACTAACCAGCCTTCGTGTGCACCTTCTCTAGCCCGAACGTCCCGCATGACATCTTCGACCACTAGGACCTCGATTCCTCCCTGAACCTAGTCCCGAACCTCAGTTCCTCCATGAACCTAGTTCCGGTCCCGTCATCGACCACGTTCGCCCTCGAGCAACACCTGCACACGAATAAACAAACAACGCATCCGAGCACAAGTCCACGACTTGACTCAAAGTCAATCCATGCAACCACTCACATGAGTGCATTGCATCAAACAAAATCATTAATCAATCATAATTATGCTCAATGGTCCGTGCTATCGCCCTAGGCGGTAGCACTAGGAAAAGCAACCAACACTCAAATTGCTTCAATTTGAAGATCCAATTCAAATCAAACTCAGTTTCAAATCAATCCAATCTCAAATCTTGTCAATTACTCATCACACACAAGGATAGACCTCCACATGGTCTTTCAGTTGGTCACCTCGTCGCCCCTAGGAATATCGAGAATGAGATCTTCGAAGCCCCCCACCACCTCTTCCACCGTGACTTTCGAGTATCCGGCGGGTATCTGGTTGCAGTGGAATGTCTGGCCCGCCTCCACCGGATAAGCCATGGCGTAAGCCACCTTGAAGGAGAGGTTACGCATATCAATGTGTAGCTTCAGACCGGCGCGAACCTTGATCTTGTCCACGGGATGACGAACTGCAATCGTCGCTCACAGGGCCACGGCGGACGCCAAGAATCGCTCTTTTGGCGCGGTCGGACCGATCACGGATTTCGCGCCGTCGGAACATTGGTCGAACGTAGTGCTCCTGAAGCGCTCATTGCCGGACACTTTTTGCGTGACTGTGACATCGATGGAAGCCTTCGTAGCTCTAAGCTCTTCCTCCAATCGCTCACTCTACCTCGATCTCTCCTCTTGCTTCTTTCTCGACTCTCGTAAGTGCTTGAGTCTTTGGCAAAGCCGTGCCTCCATGGCACCTTCCTCAAACCTCGTGTCTGGATCGAAATAAAGTAGAAATGGTCATCTTGCATTAAATAGAAAATCTAAATTTTACTTTATAAGATATTTTGACCTTGTAATGGATTCAGATTGTGCACCACGAAAAACAAGCTATTAGCATAGTTCTTGTGAAATGGTAGCATAATTTTTACATTTTTTTCTTCTCTTTTTTGTGCTTCAAATGTTAGCACACATTGCAATTGATTGGCATGGAACTAGCAAGCAACCTTGTAGAAACATTCGCATGGAACTAGCAAGCAACCTTGTAGAAACATTCTCAGTAAGCCCATTTTTTATTGCAGGGAAAAGATGGTCGCTGCAATTCTTGCTGCTGGTGCATCAGCTCCAGCAGTGTCCGATCCCACTGCACAAGACATTTCGCCCAGCCTAGCCCTTCTTCCTCACTCCCTCCTTCTTCCTCACTCTCTCCTTCTTCTTGCTCCAGACCCTAGCACCCAGCCTAGCCGGACCGCTCCTCAGACATTTCGCCGAACACCTTGCAGGCAAGGGGATTAGAGAGGAGGAGGAGGCGTCTTGCACTATACCTCGGTCCTCCGGGTGGAATGGCGGAGCGCGTCGACGGTGGCAGAGGAGGCGATGGCGAGGTGGCGGATACGGCGAGGTGGCGTCGCGCCGGCTCTCGGCGGAGGCGGCACTTGAGACTTCAAAATTTGGGTGTGAGGAAGCGGGACTTAGAAAATTTGGGGTGTGAGGAAGAGCGGGGAGTATGGACTTTATATAGGGCACCCACTTCTACAAGCGGTTAATAATAACAACCGCTTGTAGAAGTGCTCTACAAGCGGTTGGTATTATCAACCCCTTGTAAAGAGACTTCTACAAGGTTAATATTACTAACCGCTTGTAGAACGATGGATGGGCGGTGGGAAAGGCCCTATGCAAGCGGTTGGTATTACGACCGCTGTAGAGCACTTTTTCTGGCAAGGTTAAATACTGAACCGCTTGTAAAAATCTTGACTGCAGCGTAATATTAAAAACAATACGGTGCCCATATCGTTCGATAAGATCTCTTCCTCCCCACGCTAGCGCGGCGTTTGAGTGTCGGGCTCGTCCACCCCGGTTCGAACCGCCGCGCGCTCCCTGCCATTCTTTTTTTATCGTGCGGCATTTTCTGAAAGAGTTCCTCTCGCTTTTGACCACGAGGCTTGACTTTCCTAACCAAAATGACTACAAGCAGAAAGATAAATAGGGTTGTTAGTAAGAACCGCTAGAAAGTACCTCACAAGCGGTTGGTATTATTTAACCGCTTGTATAGACCCTTCCGACAAGCGGTTCGTAATACCAACCGCTTGTAGATGGTATTTCTTACAAGCAGTTCTACTACGAACCGCTTGTAGAAGTGGGTAGAGCTTTAAATTCTCTAAGTCCCCGCATGCACTCTCCCACACCTTCAAATTTTTTACGTCCCGCGCCTCCTCTCTGTCAAGGCCCTCCTCCTCTCTGTTTTCATGCCCACAAGGTGTTCGGTGAAATGCCCACAAGGAGTTTTGTTGATATGTTCATGTTGGAGTAATGAAAAATATTGTTGATGGTAATTTGTTTCACTCTTTGAAGCTATTAATTCATGTCGACGGCTTCATCAAATGGCTAAATGAAGAGACAACTAGAGGCATTGCGGATGAAGCTATCGTGTCCTCGATGTGGAGATCCTGTAAATGTGTTCACCTCCCATACATCCAAGAATCCATCCCGAGTGTTCATGAAGTGTTCGAATATGTCGGTAAGTTTTTGAAGTTATTCATTTGTTCATATTCCTTGACTTTCACCTTCCGTTCCATTCTTTCTGTTTGAAGGGCACAGCATGTCCGTATTGGCAGTGATAAAGCCAGCCATAGTCTTGAAAATCTTGCAATGCAAATTGCTGCATTACAAGAAGATTTGCTGCCAAGGGAGAGTTCACAGATCCGACATGACTAGTGTCTATAATAGGAGAGATGCACATCCCACGCTTCTTCGATGACAACAAGAGTATTAAAAGCTAGAAGAAAGGATGGAAAGAGTAGAGGATATGCTAAAGAAATTAGTTAATATAGCTATCATTGTAATGTTGCTCCTTTTAGTTAATATAGCTATCATTGTAATGTTGTAAATTTCACACTGCTTTTGGGGTTTTTGTATGGGAATTTATGAGCTAACTATGCTAAGCTGAATTTCTCTTTGTATGGTAAAATTTACGCAGTCCTTTCATAGAGTGGATATAAATTTTCAGGCTTTGTTCTCATTTTAAAATTTGTACAAATGGTTTTCGGGCTTTGTTTTCATTTTAAAGTTTGTATAAATAATTATGTACAAGCAATGTTAAACATCAACATATCAACATGATCATATGGAATAATTTGTATACAAGTAGTACATCTTAAGTCTTCGCTTTACAATTGTTCCTTCGTTATGATCGTGGCGTATGTAAGGAGCATCGACATCATCACACGCAGGGGCGTTTATGTCGACATCAATCGTAAAAGGAGGGAGCTCGTCGAATCGACCATACTCTTCCTCGTCGGTGACGTTCTCAACTCCTACAATCCTTCGTTTGCCTTGGAGAACCACATGTCGCTTTGGCATTACCTTTTGCTTGTCATACGCTTCTTAGGTTTGCTTGACATGTCCATTACATAGAAGACATGGATCACATCATTCACGAGAACAAAGCGGTTCGCGCCTATAGCCGACTTCGTGAGATCCACGGTTGTCATGCCGTATTTGTTTAACCTTCACACCGCTTTGGAGTCACTTGACCCATTGGCACTTAAATAGATGGACCTTCAGAGGTCCATAGTCGAAACTCCCATATTTCTTCTATGAAACCATAATATGTGTCCAACTTTTGCATTGTTGTCTTGGCGTCTATACTGACACACAATTGTTCTCGTTGGTGCTCCTGTTATCACGGGATCCGTGTAGAATGTGTAACCATTGATCTCATACCCCTTGAATGTCACGATTTCTTGTGATGGTCCCGAGCCAAGCGTTGCAATAGTTCATCATTTGACCCTTCCTCAAGGATGTATACAGAGCTACCGCCAAAAGAATCCATGTACTTGAGGTTATCCAACTCTCTGTCTTCCCCGTGAACTCGCGTAGGACACTCTTGTCTTTGAAAGGACATAGGGGCGACTATAGTTGATTGCTTGAAACAGTGAAATGTGCTTGCTTGAATGCAACAAGATCATTGCATGCAACTGATTGCCTTCCTATTGTCCCTTTGCCCCGTAGCCTCCCTCGTGGTCGTGATATGGGGACACCGATAGGATTTAGATCATTCATGTAATCAACACAAAACTCTATCACCTCCTCAAATCACGTAGCCCTCGGCAATGCAGCCTTCCAGGACGTGAGCAGTTACGGACATACTTCTTGAGGACACTCATGTACCTCTCGAAGGGAACATGTTGTGCAGATACACCGTCCGAGGATACCTATCTCCTTGACAAGGTGAGCGGTGAGATGAACCATGATATCAAAGAATGCAGGAGGAAATATCATCTCGAGGCTAACCAAACTTTGTACCACATCGACCTCCAACTTAGGTAGTTTAGTTTGGTTCGACAACCTTCTGCGAAATGGCGTTCAGAAGGAACATAGCTTTGTGATTGTCCCCGCACCCACTCGGGTAGTATACCTCGACAACTACCGGAACAATCAGGTCATCAACACAAAGCGGTCATGGGATTTTAGGCCTTGAGTTTGTTCTCTTCGTGTTTACTGAGTCTCTTTACATTTGAGGAGTATCCGAAGGACCTTCACACTGTTCAAACACTCAATCATGCTTTTTTCTCTTCTTTGCTTGGAGTGTAGCTCGCGGGATGTAGAAAAAGTTGTTTTGTCCCTTCTTTGTTTTTTGGATGTAGGTCACTCCTCACCTCCATGTCTTCAATGTCCTTCCGAGCTTGCGGTGTATCTTCGATTTGCCATACATATCTATGTAGCCTAGCAGAGTTCAAGCAAACATTCTTCGTGATGTGCATGAAGTCAAGCTTAGTAACGAACCTCCAAAACTTCCCAATCTGGCAGTCCCAAAATATTAATTTCTTCTTCCATGTGGGTGCATGACCATCCTCGTTAAACGCATGTATGCTTCCAAGACCCTTCCCAAATACTACTTTCAGATCCTTTACCATAGCAAACACAAGTCGCCCATTACGATCTTGAGGCTTAACATGAATTTGTTCCCAGATAAATTTCTCGCCTTTCCACCTCAAAGCATGATTGCCAGAAGAAACTTTGTAGTGGCCCATGTACACACTTCCGAGAGTTTTTCGTACATGCAATCCGTTTCATCTATGCACTGAGTGCGAGCTTTAAACCCTTTGACAGTTTGGTAGGACAGTTACCGAGAGCAGCCAATCGTTGATTCTTACAAACAACAATGCCTTGAGTTGAAATACTCTCTTTGTACTCATCCCAAACCCGTACACCATCCTCCCACAACTTCACAAGGTCTTCAACCAATGGCTTCAGTAGACATCGATGTCATTTCGAGTTGCTTCGGCCTTCGATCAACAATGGCATCATGATGTACTTCCGCTTCATGCATGACCATGGAGGAATGTTATAGATGCAAAGCGTCCACAGCCAAAAGTGCTATGGATCTTTGCTCAACTCGACGAAAGGATTCATCCCATCGGTGCTCAACCCAAACCTTATGTTTCTGACCTCATTTGCAAAGTTCGGGTAAGCCCGATCTACTTTCCTCCACTGCGAGCCATCTGCAGGGTGTCTAAGCATCCCGTCTTCCTTACGCTCTTCTGCATGCCAACGCATCATCTTGGCATGACCTTCGTTAGCAAACAGACGCTTCAACCGGGGGATCACAGGGAAATACCACAATACTTTGGCTGGAGTTCTCTTCTTCGTACGATTCCCATCTAATTCACCTGGATCGCCACGCTGTACCTTATCACCGGATTCTTCGCTGACACCGACAAACCTCCAAATCGGCATACTCATTGCGATACAGGATACAATCGTTAGGACATGCGTGTATCTTCGTGACTTGCAATCCTAAAGGGCGAGGACTCGCTTCGCTTCATACGAGATTCAGTAGAGTGTTACCTTCCAAGCAACTTCTTTACGAGTGATAACAAACCATTGAATGCCTTGTCCGACACACCGCTTGTGGCCTTCCATTGCATGAGTTCTAGTGTAGTACGCAGCTTTTTGTGGCCCATCCCACGCTTTGGGTACAAAACAGTTACGTGGTCCTCTACCATGCTCAAACTTCTTGTATTGTCTTTCCTCTGTGAACTCTCCTCTCCATCACGAGCAACCGATCTAACTCATCATCGCCATACTCGTCGATCAGTATCTTCCACGGACCCGTATTGAGTGGTGTCCCAGATATCGTTGGCTCTATCTTCCTCTTCTTCATCTTCTTCATCATCTTCCCCGTCAATCGCCTCTGTTTCTCCATGGTGGGTCCAGCAGATATAGTTTGCAATGAAACCTCTCGTGATCACATGGCTCATAACCATCCATCGTTAAGTGCTCCTTCTCATTCTTGCAATCTACGCATGGACAACGTATGAAGCTTCTCGGAGGCAAAATGCAACGGCGTCGAGAAACTCCTTCATGCCATCTCTGAACTCTCTTGACCAACGGTCCACATTGTACATCCATTGCCGGTTCATCTACACCAATAAAAATAATAACAACATCTATCACAATATTTAATTAAAGCTAACTATGTCTAATAGTTTTGTATTTTTAATCATTCTCGCATTCTTTTAACTAAAGCCAACTAATTATTTCTAATCCTGCTGCATTTTTTAAAATAAAACTAACTAATTGTTACATGTTCATGCAAACCTTTTCTATCATTCCGCATTTTAATTTTACTAAATAAAAATTATTTTTACCTTTTCCCCACCTTTGTAATTTTCATCGTTTCACATTTATTGCATCTCATTCCATACACCAAACAATATATCACCTTAAGAACAAAAAAATAAGCCAACAACAGAAACACTAACAATTCCCACAAGAACAAAACATGATTTCTCAACATCCAATGCATAAAAAACATCAATATATAGGTGAGAAGGAAACATTTTGTTCAACCCAAAACAAATGGCATCCCCTGCCATGGTACAACAAGTTTTACAACAGTGGTCAACAGCCACAATTCAATATCTCATTAAGTCAAGATTAACATTAGCTCACAGGTGATATGAATCCCATCGGATAACTAAGCATGGCCAAGCATAGTTACGATAACCCAATGCTGGTACTATGATTATGTCCAACTAATAATGTCCCAACCTATGGTTAACAATGGATACATGGCATTCCAATAATCAAAGGGGCATACTCAAACAGGTAAATAGCTACTCCCATAAACCAGCATTGTTACACAAATAGCATGCAATTGTATAAAACAAAGTACTTTTGCAAACATGGGTTCAATATGATCAAAGGTCTACGACTTGCCTTGTTGTTCAAGTGCTGATTCTTGGTCTTTGAAGTCTCCGTTCGCTCCTTCGGGATTCGCGTCTACCGAAAAATAAAGCAACAAAACCAAATAAATACAAAACAGAGAGGAAAACAAGCTCAAACTTGAAAATAAATGGCTCTGGAATGTAGAGCTCGATTTTACAAAAATTTAGAAATTTGAATCACTCCAATCGGAGTTCTGACGAGAAAGTACGGACCTCCAAAGATTTAATTCATGAAAATCAGAACAATTCACAAGGGTGACACGTGGCAGCTTGTGATTGGCTGGGATTTTCGGTTTTGAAAATCAGAAAAAGGAAAAGAATTTCTCGGCGTGGGACCCACACGCCGCTGACATGGCTCACCGTGGACCGGATCTACCGAGGCGATGAGAAGATGACACGGCAGAACAGTGGACGTGGCGCCTATGTGGCGACCGCGTGGCTATTAGGGCCAAGGTGGCGGTATGGCTGACCACGGTGTCTTGACGCAAAGACGGTGCGGGATTTGCCACGCTGGCGAGATCCCAAGACGTCCGCTAGCGTCGGATGGTGAGAACGAGGGCGCGTGTGAGGCGTGTACGATCTGGATCGTCGGCGAACGATCGGACGGTAGGGCGAAGGAGATGCTCACCGGTGAGTGGCGGCGCTATTCACGAGCCGAGGACGACGACAAGTAGGCGGAGGAGGGCCGGATCGGACGGAAGAGAATGCGAAGTCTGGTAGAGTTCGACGCGCGGACTCGACGGTGCCACCGATCACTGGCGAGACCACCGGAGAGGAGGAAGCAGCGGAAAGTCTCGAGAGGCGGCGATACGAGAGCTCGATCTCCTCGACAGCGTGGTCTTGGGCGGTGAAAGTAGGCGCGGGAGGCGCGAGAGGCGAACCTCGCAAGGCGTGGCCGCTTAAATAGCCTCGGAGGCGGGCCCGACGCGAAAACTTCGGAAAGGCGGCGCTGTGGCTGGGTCTCCGAGGCTAGGGTTTCAAAGGCGGCGCATGACGTGGCTTGATCTCGGCCGAACGTGGCGCGGATCGGACGGCGAGGGCGTGTTATGCACAAGGCCGAACGGGCCGAGGCGATGAATGGTTGGGCCGAGAGATTCGCCCGAGGAGAGGAAAAGAATTTAAAATCTTTTTCGAATTTAGAAAAAATCGAAAATTCAAATAAGAGCAAATAAATTCAAATAAATAGCAAATAAATTCAGAAAAAATCTCCAAAAATACAGAAAAATTCCTTGAAGCACAAGAAACCCAATAAAAACTGGAAACCTTTAATTTGATGCATAGATTAATCAAATAAAATCTTATAATTATTAGAAAAATCAATTTAAGCTTCGGTTAATTTCAAGAAATTGCAAATGATTCATTTTTGATTTTAAACATTCCAAAACTCAAATTTTGGGATGTTACAAACCTCCCCTTAAATGGAATCTCGACCGAGATTGATACCGGCTAGAGAATAGGTGGGAAACTTGGACTTGAGATCCTCTTCTCGCTCCCAAGTGGCTTCCTCTTGAATGGTTACTCCATTGGACTTTGCAAAACGGATGATCTTGCTTCTAGTGATGCGCTCCGCAACATCCAAAATCTTCATGGCTGCTCTTTATAGGTGAGATCCTCTTACAAATCGATGGCTCCTAACGCATCTGTTCTTCTAGCACTCGCAGGCACTTCTTCAACTGGGACACATGGAACACATCATGGATTCCAGCAAAGGACTGAGGCAACTCAAGCTTGTAAGCAATTTCTCCTCTTCGTTCCAAGACTTTGAGCGGTCCAACATATCTAGGGCAAGCTTTCCTTTTACTTGAAATCGCTTAACTCCTTTTAGAGGTGTAACTCTAAGATACACATAATCATTGGGCTCAAACTCAAATCTCGGCGGCGATTATCTCGCATAACTCTTACATGCGCTTTGAGCTATCCTCAACTTGTCTCAATTAAGCATACTTGCTCTTGACTTCTTGCGGTATGGCAGACCAAATAACATCTTTTCTCCGGTCTCTTTCCAATTAAGAGGGTTCTGCACTTTCTTCCATATAAGGCTTCAAAAGGGGATATTTGCGGTGGCGATAACTATTATTGTAAGAAAACTCAAGCATAGGGCAAACACTTGTCCCATTTTGCACCATAGGTCAAAGCACAAGCTCTTAGCATATCTTCAAGAACTCGTTCACGCTGCTCGGTTGTCCATCGATGCGAGGGTGATAAATATTAAACACGAGATGAGTTCCCATAGCTTCATGCAAACTCGACAAAAACGAGAGGTAAACCGAAGTTCCTCTATCGGAGACAATCTTCTTAGGCACTCCATGAAGACTGACAATCCTTGACATATATAATTCTGCCAATTTATCTCCGGTGTAGGTAGTCTTGACTGGAATAAAGTGGGCTATCTTAGTCAATCGATCCACTATTACCCAGATCGAATCATAACCTGCTTGGGTTTTAGGAAGTCCGGTAATGAAATCCATACCAATTTCTTCCCACTTCCACTCTGGAATCTTCAATGGTCAAGCAATCCTCTTTGGTCTCGATGCTCGACTTTTACCTTCGGCGGACATCACACAAAGCAACATATTACGCAATCTCACGCTTCATGCTAGGCCACCAATACCTTTCCTTGAGGTCTTGATACATCTTGGTACTCCCGGGGTGAATGGAGTATAATGTCTCATGCGCTTCTTTGAGTAACAGCTCCTTGAGCTCTTTCTGATCAGGTACACAAATACGATTCACATACCACACAGTACCCTTTTCATCTTCGGTGAATCCTGGGGCTTTTCCTTTCTTCATATTACTCTTGATCTCCTTGGTATCAACATCATCATCTTGGGCTTCCCGGATCTGATCTTCCAATGTTGGACGCACTTCCAAAGTTGCTAAGTAACCTTTTTGCACCACTTCTAGACCGAGCTTCAAATTCCTCATAGAGTCTTTGGTGACTTTCCTTAATCATCAAGGTATTGCAAGAACTCTTTCTACTCAAAGCATCACCATTACATTGGCTTTGCTCGGATGATAATGAATACCAATGTCATAGTCCTTGATTAACTCTAACCATCTTCTTTGCCTCATATTGAGTTCGCTTGGATAAAAATGTACTTGAGCTCTTATGATCGATGTACACCTCTAACGATTACCGATGAGGTAATGACGCCAAATCTTTAAAGCATGCACTACGACAGCTAATTCCAAATCATGGGTCGGATAGTTGACTTCATGTGGCCTTAGTTGACGCGAAGCATATGCCACAACCTTCTTATCTTGCATTAGCACACAACCGAGTCCTTGACGGGATGCATCACAAAATATCTCAAAATCCTTTCTGATATCTGGCAAAACAAGCACTGGGGCAGTTGTCAAACACTTCTTTAGCTCTTGAAAACTTCGCTCACACTCTGATGTCCAAGCAAATTTCTTCTCCTTTTTCAAAAGTTGGGTGAGCGGTCTAGCTTTTCTAGAAAAACCTTCTATGAAACGGCGATAATATCCCGCCATTCCAAGGAAACTTCTAACTTGGGTTACCGTCTTGGGCGACTCCCAATTGAGCACATCTCGTACTTTACCCGGGTCAACGGCGACACCATCGGCTGATATAACATGACCTAGGAATGCAACTTCCTTCATCCAAAACTCACATTTGCTAAACTTAGTGACGAGGGCTGAAGAAACTTCCGACAAAGTCAACAAACGGTCAACAGGGGGCCCCAAGCTCGAGCTCGGGAGTGGCATCGCCGACCAAGACCTGGGTTGCGCGGACTCCTCACGACCCGTAGCTCGGGATCGTCAAGACCTCATGATCGAGGACAAGCGTTCGGCTCAGCTCGAGAGGACTAGCTCGGGACGAGCACGCGCCCATGCGGTTACGAGATCCATGAATGCACGAGTCAAGGCTGTCATGGGCGGCATAATCGGGGCAGTTACAACCTTCTTCATGTCGTGCGAGACCATGATCTCCGGAATCTCTCCGTAGTTTGGAACGTTAGAAGGATATAAGGCCTCGCAAGGCATGTACACAGGGAGACCGGACCGCAATAGGCCAATAGACATCAACAGGACACTCAAGCCCAAGATTGTAATCATCTCTTTGTACGCACAATTAGTGAATTCCTCCGTCTCCGGAGAAGACTGGACGTAGAGCCATTACCCGCCTAGGGGGCTCGAACCAGTATAACTCGTTGTGTCATATTCTCTGTCGCCTTCCTCCGACCTCTACGCTGCAAACGCAAACCTTCGGTGAGCAAGGTCCAATTGGGTCCTTACACACTAACACCCCTCTTCACTTTTGCGGTCAGGCGATCCCGATCGTCGACAACTGGCACCCACCGTGGGGCCCGATGGCTTCGCTCATCCGAAGGTGCAGATCGATCTCGAAGCATAAGCGATCCCGACGGGATCCATTCGTCGGGCTCAGGCTCGGGCACGGTTCCCACGCGCGATGACTCCACGCCCTTGTTTCCGCCCTCAGCCGGTTTGTTTCAGGCAATCCTTCGACGAGGAGGAGAAACCCTGGATCATGTGCTTCGATGGCTCAAGATCCCTCGCGCGCTCGGGGGCTGGAATTCTTATTCTCACCCCACGCGGCCAGGCTAAGGTATGTGGTTCGTTTTGGGTTCTCGGCAGCTAACAATGTTGCAGAGTATGAAGCTCTCCTCGTGGGTCTTCGAGTTCGCAAGGCACTAGGCGTGCGTCAGCTGATAGCCAAAGGGCGACTCCCGGCTCACGGTCAACCAGTTCAGCAAAGACCACCTGTGCGCAGGAGACTCGATGGCCAAAGTATCTCGCCGAGGCGCGCGAAGTGGAGAGATAGTTCCAACACGAACTCGTGCATGCACCCAGAAAAGCAACCCCAAAGACGGATCTCTGTCCAACCTCGGCTCGTCCGATGACGCGATTCCTCCAGCGTCCGCCACGAGACCTTGGCGCCGCCATCAATTTTCGACGAGGAGGTAAGGCCTTTGTGGAGCACACTCTTCTTCGTGGCGATGGTCGGTGAGGTCTTCCGCCGGGGTTCTGCACGCCAAGCTAACGCTTCAAAGTTGCTCGTGACATCGTCCATGCACATCGAGCTCGCCAGCCCATGCTCGAACCCGCCACGTACTCCGCAACCGTCCGCCGCTTGGCCCTTCTCGACATGGGGCTCGCATCCTCGGTCCTTTCCACAAGCCGTCGGGGTAAGAAGTTCTTGTTCGCCGCCATCGACGATTCACGAAATGGAACGAGGCCGAGTCCGCTCGACCATCGCGCTCGAGCGGCCGTTCGTTTCTTTTTCGCTTATTCGTGGTCACCAGGTACGGGGTTCCATGTAGAATTATCACTGACAATGGGACTAAATTTACCTGTAAGCTGTTCCAGGAATATTGCGAAGACATAGGCACCAAAGTATGCTATGCTTCGGTGGCCCATCCGCAGAGCAATGGAGCAGTGGAGCGCGCCAATGGACGGATCATCCAAGGCATCAAGAAGCGAGTATCAGATGAGCTCGAATGACACGGCCAGACCTAGGTGGACGAACTTCCCACCGTCTTATGGTCTATTCGTACCACTGTCGGCCGGGCAGCAGGGTCTACACCCTTCTGGCTTGTGTTTGGTACCAGAGCCGTCCTGCCTCCAGAGGTCACGCTAGGCTCTGCCAGGGTCAGCTTGGTCGACCAAGTCGACCTCGAGCACGAACGGTCTCTCGACCTCACCCTCGCAGAAGAAGTAAGATGCCGTGCACTACTACGATCAACGCACTACCTGCAATCTCTACGCAGACATGCGTCCCGATCGGTACGACCTAGGAAGCTCCTTGTTGGGGGCTTAGCCCTGAGTCGGATTCAGGCTTCGTCCAACACCAACGAGTTATCCCCACAGTGGGAGGGCCCCTATAGAGTTGTTTTAACAGATCGCACGGGGGCTTACCGGCTAGTGTTGCCCGGTGGCAGAGAGCTCTCTAGCTCGTGGAACATGGGCCAGCTTCACAAATTCTATGCGTAACCCCTTTATCTCACATTTCAATAAAGTTGTTGTTCAATTATCATGTTTGGCCTTTGCGCCTCATTTTTGTTCATCATTTTGTGTTTGCCCGAGTTCGGGCTTCTTTGAGTCCGACCTAAGACGATAAGCGCTTGCTCTTGGCCCAGCGCCGGGGCTTAAAACTTCACCCCTGTGGGTCGAACTACTTGTGTTTAATCACTTCAAGATCGACGCTCCCCTAGCGCCAGGTTCGAACTAAGCTTGTGTCGGGTCCAACGAGCAAGGCGCAAAGTCGGGACTCGTGCGGCTCGCCAAAGCAACGATCCTATTACTCTCAAGCCTAAGTTTTTCCCCGTGTGCCCATGCTATGCTCCCTGTGGGTTTTTTCTCGATCTTGCAGGTCGTGGTCTCTACAGGCCTCTGTCTTGCGCCCAAGGTCGGCGTCGCTCGACCTTCAGCCCAACGGGGGCACGGCCAGAAAAGGATAAGTACACGATTGGGAAAAATTTCTTGATCGGAGAAATGAGTAACGCCTTTATCTCCAATTTCAGTAAGGCCTTTTATTCAACCGTCACGATGGTTTTTGCATTCTTTCTTTTTTAAATTTCGTGTGGGTTCGAGGCTTTTCTGAATCCGACCAACGTGCGAGTGCTCTTGGTCTTAGGCTCGAATGTCGTGAGCTTAAAATTCATCCCCATGGCCGATGCTGCTCATAGCCGAATCTCTTTGCACTCCAGCCTCGTGCTAGGGGTCGAATCTAGCCCGAATTCGACACCGACAAGCAAAGCATAAGTCGTGGTCGGGATTCAGAGAGTCCCACCTAGGAGCGGCCTCGGCAGCCTGTGTCGAGGGTTTGAGGTTTCAGTGGTTGCGCCCAAGGTCGGCCTCGCCGACCTTGGCCGCAACGGGGCCGTGCAAGGGTATACTCCTCAAAGAGAGGCTAAGTGCTCAATGAAAACTTTTGCCTGAACGGGAACAACTCGATACACAAATTATTTTTGACAAAGACAGCTTTGTCATGTTAACCTTTTGTCTTACAAAACTCTATGTGCAACTTGTGTTTTGCTAACCCTATCTACAGATCAGCCCGTATTCTGAGCAAGCTTCTCTCGCTCACGTTCGGCGGGCTTGGCCTCAAGGTCGATAGCTCACCTCGGAGTTGAAGGGCTTCGTTGGTCGAGTCGAGGCGCGGTGGCGCTTCGCCTTGAAGCCGGGCCAGGACTCTTCACGCTTGGTCAGCTCAATCCAGCTTCTCCTCGAGCTCCTTAGCTCGGCCTCGAGCTTAGCACGGTGGTCTGCACCGCCTTCTTCAGCTTCTCCACCTTGGTTTGCTCGACCTCAAGCACTTTGGCCGGTCGCACACGCTCCTCCTCCGTGGCTGGGGTATTCTCAGCTCCCTTCCCCGCGAAGACCTCGCTCGGATCTTCAACAAGACCCTCATGGCCGACCTCGGTAGATGGCTTGACTTCATGGTCAGGTCGCCCGATCTCCGAGGTCGGGACGACCATGGCAGGCGCGGCCTGGGCGGTCTCGTCTGCGGCGGCTGGAGCGCTACGGGTGCCATCTTCGGAGGAGGCCTTGGCAGGGGAGGCGCTGGCCTCGGCGGCCCCGGTCTCATTGATTTCGTCTTCATCGGCCGTTCGCGAGGTTTCGTCCGCAGCTGGGTCATCGACACCTTCTTCGACTCGCGACCGCATGACCGGCTCTGGGCCCGCATGGATGCGGTCCCGCCCGATGAACGCGCGCGGCGCCATCCCAAAGGTGGCCCCTCCTCTTTGGACTCGGCTCATCCCGGGCAGGCGGCGTTGTCGGGATGGGCGAGCATTGAGCTCGGGGCTCAAGGTCCAGTGATGGAGAAAAGACTATAAAGCTAAAGACAGTAAAAACTACGCGTCAGAAAGAAAGATAGGTACCTGGGTCACCGACCTTTGTCTCGCAAAGGGTTGGCGGGTATCTCGGTGTCCCGAGGGCGTGGCGGCGTCCCTTCGTCGGATACCCCGAGCTTGGGGTCCCTAGGCCTGCGATGGCTCCAGGTCATTCGGTCATCCGAAGGTCGGAACCCCTCGGTCCCCCAAGGACCTAAGCTCCTCGACGGCTCGCAAAGACGTCGTTCTCGCAGAAGGAAAGAAGATGCCAAAGAGGAAGACTACGCAAAACTGACAAACTCGGGGGCTCGACCATGAAGAATCACTGACAACACTGCCGCCCCACTCGACGACGGCTTCCTTGGAGTCCGTGCGTCGGCCACAACTGGGGTGGCCTCTTGCCCGCTTTTTTCTCACTTGTTCGACCGAACAGCAGCAACATCCTCCTCATCAGATGTCGAGCTCTTGGTGGTCTGCAGATCATACCCAGATTGCCAGTGTCCATCATCGAGCCCTTTTTCGGTCTCCGCCGACCTCGACCTTGGGCCCCGGCGCCGGGAGATCGTTTCTTCCGTCCAAGACAGAGGCTCGAGGTCGCCCCAGCACCTTGTTCCGACCTTGAGCCTCGGGGCTAGCCGACGAGGGTCAAGAAACTTCCGACAAAGTCAACAAACGGTCAACAGGGGGCCCCAAGCTCGAGCTCGGGAGTGGCATCGCCGACCAAGACCTGGGTTGCGCGGACTCCCTCACGACCCGAGCTCGGATCGCCAAGACCTCATGATCGAGGATAAGCGTTCGGCTCAGCCGAGAGGACTAGCTTTCGGGACGAGCAGCGCGCCCGCGGCGGTTACGAGATCCATGAATGCAGGAGTCAAGGCTGTCATAGGCGGCATAATCGGGCGATTACAACCTTCTTCATGTCGACGAGACCATGATCTCCGGAATCTCCCGTAGTTTGGGAACGTTAGAAGGATATAAGGCCTCGCAAGGCATGTACACAGGGGAGATCGACCGCAATAGGCCAATAGACATCAACAGGACACTCAAGCCCAAGATTGTAATCATCTCTTTGTACGCACAATTAGTGAATTCCTCCGCTCTCCGGAGAAGACCGGACGAGAGCCATTACCCGCCTAGGGGCTCGAACCAAGATAACTCGTTGTGTCATATTCTCTGCCGCCTTCCTCCGACTCTCTACGCCGCAAACGCAAACCTTCGTGAGCAAGGTCCGAATTGGGTCCCTTACACACTAACACCCCTCTTCACTTTTGCGGTCAGGCGATCCCGATCGTCGACACTTAGCATAGAGTTGATGTTCATTTAGCTTTGTCAATACTTTCCGCAAGTGATCCTCATGTTACGCCTCACTCTTGAATAGACCGTAATGTCATCGATAAAGACAACGACAAACTTGTCTAGGTATTCCATGAATACTTTATTCATCGGGTCATGAAATAGGCAGGGCATTGGTCAAACTAAAAGACATCACGGTATACTCATACCGCCCATACCGGTCACAAAAGTTGTTTTGGGTATATCCTCTTACGAATCTTCAATCGATGGTAACCCGACCTCAAGTCAATCTTCGAGAATACTCTGCTCCTTGAAGCTGGTCAAACAAATCATCAATCCTGGCAGAGGGTACTTATTCTTAATGGTGACCTCATTTAGAGCACGATAATCTACACACATCCTCCGAGTTCCATCCTTCTTTTCAACTAGAAGAACCGGGCTCCCATGGCGAAGAACTTGGTCTAACAAAACCCTAATCTTGCAACTCTTGATCTGCTTCTTTACTTCACTAACTCATTAGCAGGCATCCTATACGGTCTCTTGGAAATGGGTGGCGTTCAGAACTAGCTCAATCAAGAACTCTATATCTCTATCCGGTGGCATACCGCAACTCATCCGAAACACATCAGAAATTCTCGGCGATTGGCACATCTTCCAAACTTATTCCTTGGCACTACAAACCTTTATCCTTCACCGATCTGTGCGCGCTTGGAATCTTAACTTAACTCTATCCGGACCGTTAACGTGATCTCTATTTCCACAATCCAAAACGCTGCTGGTTCTTGGAGAGCCAATCCATTCCTAGGATTATATCTAGGGATTTGGTGTCTAGGACAATGAGGTTGGCTAGAAATTCTACCCCTCCGATTAATATCTTAACTTCGGGGCAGCCTTGGTTCGTACTCAAATCCGAACCAGGTGATTGCACCAATAAAATAGTTTTCAAAGGCCTTGTCTTTAAGTGATGATTTGCAGCAAAATTCCGAGAAACAAACGAATGCGTAGCTCCAGAATCAAATAAAACCATGGCAGATGCTGAGTTGACTAGGAGCTTACCTAGTACGATGTCCGTGCAAATTTTGCATCTTCGGTGGTGACATGATTCACACGACCTCTTCCAATAGGCGGTGGAGTCTCGGTAGCTTGATTTGAGTCCGAGACGCTCCACGCCCTGCTCCTCGTGTAGGGTCTTGGTCGGTGTCGATCCCAAAGTTGAAACGAATCAGGCGCCACGATTTGCTTCCCGGGCAATTATTGGCATAGTGACCACGCTCATTGCAATTGAAGCATGTCACTCCCGCAGCTGGATTACTGGTCCTCTGAGGCGGATTGCTGTTGGCGTTGATGTTAGGGTTGCTGAAAAAGCTGGGCGAGGTGGTGCAGGTGTTCTGAATGCTGATGGAGGAGTAGTGAAACGAGCAGGCTGTTGAGCATTGGACCGGCTCTCATGGGTGATTCGATGAGCTCCATGTTGCATCACCTTCCTCTTGGGATTCTTCTAACTCACGACGGACTCCTCAATGAGCATGGCTTTGTCCACTAGATGCTGAAAATCTGCATAGTCGCTGCCAATGACTTGTACCTTTAAACTCGGTTGAGCCCACGCTGAACCTTTTCTCGCGAGCATCATCTGTGGCTACATCTTCTGGGGCATAGCGAGCAAGTTGAGTGAACTTATTGAGGTATTCACTCACCGACATCCCTTCTTGCTTTAGCTCCTCGAACTCATTCTTCTTCATCTCTACCTTTCCATCGTGGATATGGGAATGGCGAAAAACAGCTGAAAACTCTGCCCAAGTGATGGTTTGAGGGTCATCATGGGCGGCAATGTAGTTCTCCCACCATTCAGCGGCGGTGCCTTCAAACTGATGAGCGGCATAAAGAACCTTCTCATGATCTGTGCACTGAGCAATAGCGAGCTTCTTTTCAATGGAGCGAATCCAATCATCTGCATCCAATGGTTCTGAGGAGTTGGAGAAGGTAGGCGGACGAGTCCTCATGAATTCTGCTAGCTTGGACTGAGGGCGAGCTGGAGGAGGTGCGGCAGCAATAGCAGCAAGCAGCTTGATTTTGTTGGTTCAACAAGTTTGCTAGGGCAACTGCAGTCTGATTCTGCTGATTCATCATATTGTTCATATTCTGCATCATTGTATTCATAAGCTGAGTCTGAGCTGCCAAGAAATGTCCCAAGTTCTGGTCCGTCACTACAGGAGGTGGTGGCGGGGTGGCACTGGCGCTGGCATTAGCATTGGCATCCATCAAGAAGCGCGACTGCCTCGAATCTAGTATCAACCATTCATGATGCAAAGACAAGGGTTTAATAGGTAAGAGGGAAAAGCAATAGGAAAGTGGTAAGGTCCTATAGGGGAGAAGGTAATACCCAAGAACAAAGGTCAACCAAAGACATAGCCGAAAAGGCTACAAAATAAAGAACCAAATAAAGCTTTCAACTTAAGGTACAGTTTGTAACACCGTGTTGGGAGGCAAGTGTACAACATACCCGACACAAGCAACAAAAATCCTAGTATACGCAGACTAAACGTAGCTAAACCAAAAGAGAATGGCATGCTCAAACACCATAGAGCACCACAACCTATCTTATATGGTAGTCTTCTCGGATATACTCTTTGACGACTTGATCATCGTCCCCCTCGATTTGATTCCTTACAGAAGATCCATGGCTTTTAAGAAATTTAATGGGATAAGAACAATTTAAATTTCAAAGCAATGTTTCAGCAAAGGAGAGGAATGAGAACCTAAGAATAAGATGAGAAGAGACAAACTATTAAATACCAATTTGTTGGTTTGATTTAGAAAATAAATTTGAAGACCATGCTAACTAAGAAAGCGACCTACAGTCGATATGGCTCTGATACCATCTCTGTCGGGACCCAGATATGCCAGGATCACGCTAGTGCACACAGTGGAAACATAGATGACATATCATTCCATACATCGAAAAAACTAAGAAGAAGCAAATTATTATTGAATAAAGCAAACGACCTTATAGTCAAGGTTCATACACCAATGCCTCTTCGCTTAAGAAACAAATAAACTGTTGCAGCGGAAATAAAATAACTTGGGCCATTCGACATGCCACAGGCAATCGTCTGGGGAAACGCCTTCCTAGTCGACGTAGTCTTCGTAGTACTCCTCCTCTTGATACTCCTTACCTGATCCTTCCTCAGCAACTGAACAACAGGGGCATAAAGCCGTGAGTACAAAATGTACTCAACAAGCCGTAGGGAAATGATGCAATATATTCATGCACGGCTTGACAAAGGATAGTTATATGGTTCATTTGCAGAAAGCAATGACTTGAATTTAAATACAATAAATAGATTCAAGGCAGTTTGAATAAAACAATAATAAATAACTGGTAAATCAATGGTAGACAACAGGAACAGAATGACGAGGGATCACCCTACATCATTCGAAACAAGTGCTGATTCTTGGTCTTCGAAGTCTCCGTTCGCTCCTTCGGGATTCGCGTCTACCGGAAAATAAAGCAACAAAACCAAATAAATACAAAACAGAGAGGAAAACAAGCTCAAACTTGAAAATAAATGGCTCTGGAATGTAGAGCTCAATTTTACAAAAATTTAGAAATTTGAATCACTCCAATCGGAGTTCGGACGAGAGAGTACGGGCCTCCGAAAGATTTAATTCAGAGAAAATCAGAACAATTCACAAGGGTGACACGTGGCAGCTTGTGATTGGCTGGGATTTTTGGTTTTTCGAAAATCGAAAAGGAAAAGATTTCTCCGACGCTGCGGGGACCCACATCGCCGTGACACGGCCACCGTGGACCGGATCTACCGAGGCGATGAGAAGATGACACGGCAGACAGCCGACGTGGCGCCTATGTGGCGCCCACGCGGGCTATTAGGGCCAAGGTGGCGGCCGACGCGGCGCCACGGTGTCTTGGACGCAAAGACGGTCTGGATTTGGCCACGCTGGCGAGATCCGCACGTCCGTTGGCGATCGGATGGCCGAGAACAAGGGCGCGGTGAGGAGTGGAGACGATCTGGATCGCTGGAACGACGGACACCGAGGGCGAGAGGAGATGCTCACCGGTGAGTGGCGGCGCTATTCACGAGCGAGGATTTACGACACCGTGACGGCGGAGGAGGGCCGGATCGGACGGAAGAGAATGCGAGTCTGGTAGAGTTCGACGCGGCGGACTCGACGGTGCCACCGATCACGGCGGAGACCCACCGGAGAGGGAGGAAACGGCGGCGGAAAGTCTCGGGAGGCGGCGATACTTCGGCGAGCTCGATCTCCTCGACGGCAGGGTCTTGGACGGTGAGAAGTAGGGCGGCGGGTGCGGCGCGGAGAGGCGAACCTCGGGCAGTGCGTGGCTTCGACTTAAATAGCCTCGGGAGGTGGGCCGACGCGAAAACTTCGGAAGGCGGCGTCTGTGCTGGTCTCCGAGGCGGCTAGGGTTTCAGCATGGCATGACGTGGCTTGATCTCGGCCGAACGCAGCGTATGGATCGGACGGGCAGGGACGCGGTCTAAGTGGCCCGGCTGAACGGGCCGAGCGATGAATAGGGTTGGGCCGGGAGAGATTCGGCCCGAGGAGAGGAAAAGAATTTAAAATCTTTTTCGAATTTAGAAAAAATCCCAGAAATTCAAATAAGAGCAAATAAATTCAAATAAATAGCAAATAAATTCAGAAAAATCTCCAAAAATATAGAAAAATTCCTTGAAGCACAAGAAACCCAATAAAAACTGGAAACCTTTAATTTGATGCATAGATTAATCAAATAAAATCTTTTAATTATTAGAAAAATCAATTTAAGCTTCGATTAATTTCAAAAAATTGCAAATGATTCATTTTTGATTTTAAGCATTCCAAAACTCAAATTTTGGGATGTTACATCCTACAAAGCCAAGAAAGTTCTTTGTCCCTTGGGAATGGAAGTAGAAAGAATACATGCATGTCCAAACGATCAGTATCCCAGACATGCAAAGAGTACACAAACTTGCATATATGTCCGGTGCAACGATCCCTTGACAAGCGTAAGAGTCATTCAGATGATGATGGCGAGAGCATTGAGGTGAAAAAGATCCTCTCGCTAAGGTGGCATGGTATCTGCTGTAATTCCCGCTTGAAGCGCTTTGTTTGCGAACCCAAAGGGGCAAAATGCTATGCTGGCACTTTGAGGAGCGAAGAATGATAGAATGCTAAGGCACCTGCCGATTCCATCCAAAGGAGAAACATCGACAGAGCTTTCAAGAATTCAGTGGATCCGAGAAATATAAGGTTTGGATTGAGTACGATGGAATGAATCCTTTCGGTAACATGAGCAATAAGCATAGCACTTGGCGTAAATCTCTATATCTACAACCTTCCTCCTTGGTTGTGTATGAAGCGGAAGTACATTTTGTTGTCTCAGGCTTATCCAAGGACCGAAACAACTCAGGGAACGATATTGATGTGTACCTAGCTCCATTGGTGGAAGATCTAAAACACTGTGGGTTACCGGGTACACGATGGGATGCGCATAAATGCGAGAACTTTACTTTGCACCGCTTGTAGTTCTCGCACCATAAATGATTACCCCGCCTTGCTAACTGCTGTGCCGAGTACAAAAGGAACCAAAGCCTACACTCACCGCTAGATGATACCGAGAGTTTATGGTCAATCACTCTCAAAATCTGTGTACATGCGTCATCGTAGGTTCCTTCGGAGGAATCACCCATATCGCAAGATGAAGCAACTTTTCGATGGAAGGAACGAAATGGTTCAGCTCAAGGCGTTTGAGCGGAGAGATGTTCATGACATTGTTAAGGATTTGGATGTTGCGTATGGAAAGGGACGTAAATCAAGTACCCGTGAAAAGAGCATGTGGAAGAAGAGATCAATATTCTGGGACCTACCTTACTGGGAGCACCTAGAAGTTCGCCACTGCATTGATATCATGCACGTAGAGAAGAATGTCTGTGACACCGTGATTGGTCTCTTACTCAACATTAAGGGTAAAACAAAAGATGGTATCAACGCACGGCTTGACATGGTCGACATGGGCATAAGACCTGAGTTAGCACCGAAAGAGACTGATAAAGGCCATACGTACTTGAAACCTGCTTGTTATACTCAAAAAGGCCGAAAGAACTGAACTGCGCGGTGCTTGCATGGTGTGAAAGTTCCGTCTGGTTACTCCTCCAACATGAAGAGACTTGTTTCGTTGGAAGATTCGAAATTAACCGCATGAAGTCTCATGATTGTCATGTGTCGATGACACGATGCTCCTCGTCGTAATTAGAAGTGTTTTACCACCAAGGTCCGAGAGACAATCACTAGGTCAGTGTTATTTCTTTAACACAATCGCCGAAGGTCATCGATCCCAAGGACTAGATGCTCTGCAAGCTGAGGTGGTGATGACTCTATGTAATCTTGAGATGTATTTCCCTCCATCATTTTTCGATATCATGGTCCATCTCATTGTTCATCTTGTGACAGAGATAAAGATATGTGGGCCAGTGTTCCTACGTAGCATGTACCCATTCGAGAGGTACATGGGAATTCTCAAGTCTTACGTACGGAATCGATCTCGTCCGGAGGGTAGCACTGTCGAAGGTTATGCAACAGAAGAGGCCGTCGAGTTCTGCGTCGATTACATGGCCCAGGTCGAACCGATAGGTGTGCCTCGATCTCGCCATGAGGGGAGGCTCCGTGGTATCGGGACCATTGGAAGGAAAGCAATCACGCTGATTCGGTTATGTATGCTCGAGCCCATTTCATGGTTTTGCAACACATGGTCAGTAGTGTCCGCCTATATCGCCGAAAGCACAAGTAATGGCTAAGGCAAGAGAATCCAAAGACGGCAGAGTCTTGGATCACGAGACAAGATAACCTTCGCTTCAACAAATGGTTGAAGGAGCGACCTATCATCGGGAGCTCGCCGATGACACGCCGACATGGTTGGCAAAAGGACTAACTTTTACGGTTATCACATGGAAAGGATATGACTTAAATGGGTACACATTTTACACGAGAGATCAGGATATGAAGAGCACAAACCGTATCAGCGGTGTCGTGATAGATGCATTCAATAATACCGTTGGGTTGACGAGGAGCTCCTACTATGGGTTCATAGAGGAGATATGGGAGCTCGACTCACGCTTTTCAAGATTCCTCTATTTCGGTGCCGTTGGGTCCACCTCCAGCACGTGAAGGTTGACAAGAATAGCATCACTATCTGTGGACCTCGAACGTGTCGGATACCAAGATGAACCATTCAGACTCGCTAACCAAGTTGTTCAAGTCTTCTATGTAACCGACCGTCCAACAAGAAGCGCCACGTAGTTCTTCAGGGAAAAGGAGAATTGTCGGAGTTGAGAATGTAGTAGATGAGGAAGAGTACAATCAATTTGATGAGTTGCCACCTATCGGAAATGACATCCTCGGTCCCGAAGAACAACATGAGGAAGCAAGCTACACACGCCGATCATCATGAAGGGCTAATTTTCATACAAAAGAATAAGCATGTGGTGGCGTAATTATGAGAAGGGTGCATTGTCATCATGTTTACTAATTTTCATGTGTAATAATATTACATTAATGCTATTGTAAAGATGATACGACCTATCATGCTTTGTACATATGATTGTGATGATCTTTGTAAGTAGCTTGTGAAGCATCTGAATTATGTATATAGGATTGTGATGATCTTTGTAAGTAGCTTGTGAAGCATCTGGATTGATGGAAAAGATGCAAGTATAAGATCAAGTATTTATTCCTTAATATCAATATGATTCCAAATACATGATTCAAAGATGGCCATTCAGACATAATTGAGAAATAAATTATGTAGACTATGGCAAACAAGAACAGAATTATGTCTACTTTGGCAATATAGAAATAGTTGTATGTGATTGCTCTCAGATTTTAGGGTTTGAATTGAGGATTAGAATCTCCACTTCAACCACAAGATAGCCTATATTCTCGTTAAAGACAACTTTTCCAGAAGATACAACAAAATGACACGATAAGAGTCGATCGAATCGAATGCACAAGTGAATGTCAGTGAACAGTATATATCATAGACAATTCTTTAACATAACAGTCTGTGATGTTATTTATCACAGACGGTTATGTTATATAACCGTCTGTGATATCTTAAGATCACAGACGGTTCTATTATATAACCGTTCGTGATATCTCAACATCACATACGGTTCTATTATATAACCGTCTGTGATATCTCAACATTATAGACTGTTATGTTATAGAACCGTCTGTGATAACTACATCACAGATCGTTATTTTTTAGAACCGTCTGTGATGTACTCTCCTATATATATCTCCCGCGCGCAGGCCTCATTCACAACGTGCCAAACCCTAACCCTTTGTGACATTTAGTCTCCCGCGGCGGCCTCCCCCTCGGCGTACGTGCTTCCTCGGCAGCCTCCCCCTCCCGGCGTCCTCCCCCTCGGCGTCCTCCCCGGCATCGACGTGCTCCCCATCGTCGTCCTCCCCTGCAGCTGACGTGCTCCCCTCGGCATCCTCCCCAGAACCTCCCCCCCATCGTCGTCCTCCCCAGAGCGACGTGCTCCCCTGTGTCCTCCCCTCGGTGACCTCCCCACGGCCGCTGACACGCCCCGACGATGTGCTCCCCATCGTCGTGCGGCCTCTCTTCCGAACAATGGTCGGTCTGTTACGGTGTAAGTAGTCATGCATCTTTCTTTCTTTCTTTCTGTTGGCTGTGGGTGATTGGTACTGCTCTATGAGTATCAGTGAACCGATCGAGTATTTCTGGGGGACTAGCCATCGAGCTAGAGGCCGTTTCTCGATCTGGAGGCTCTGATTTTGTTCTACTACTGCTCGATGATGATTCAATTAAATGAGGCTATATTGATCTGCTAGTTAGTGAGTTCCTTCTGTGATTCAGCACTGTTTAGATCATTGTGTCTAGAATTCAACTTGGTCAGTGTTGCTGCTGTACATGTGATATGCTATCCTGTCTGTGATTCAGCTCTTATACTCGCACTTATTTCTGCTTGTCTGCTGTGTGGATGTCCTAGTTTTAGGGGAGGTGCTGCCGAAATTTTTATTAAGTTCGGCAACCTCCTAGTTCGCTTGTCCTGCTGTTCAGTAGCTTTTCATAGTCCATAGTTGAGTTCTAGTGAATCAATTTTCTTAACCAGTGCTGAATTGCGTAGATTCACTAATCTCATATTTGTATACCCTGTGATATATTGTTGAAATTGATGTTGGAGGGTTCTTTAAGAGCAACCCATCAATTTAGATAATCTGAGAGCAAAGTTGCTTATAAGCTAGTCCCGGTTGAATTCATATGAGAGTAAAGTTGCTTATAAGCTAGTCCCGGTTGAATTTATATGAGAGCAAAGTTGCTTATAAGCTAGTCCCGGTTGAATTTATATGAGAGCAAAGTTGCTTATAAGCTAGTCCTTTGTGTTATCTTGTTTATGTCATACCTCTTGTGTGTGAATTATGTATTCTCATATATATGCTTAAGAGGAATAATAAACAAAGTCTTGCTCTTATACTCGCACTTATTTCTACTTGTCTGCTATGTGGATGTCCTAGATTTAGGGGAGGTGCTGCCGAAATTTTTATTAAGTTCGGCAACCTCCTAGTTCGCTTGTTTTGTAATTAATTTTCTTGAGGGTGTAACATTCATGGCACGTGGGGTGCTGGGGTGTTAGCTAGTTCTTTTAAAAGGCTAATAACAAGCCATGGTATCCACAAACTTATTCACTCTAATTTGATTTTATTTGTTCTTCTCTTTTAGTTCGCCTGAAACTATTTTAACTTACAAAGAAGATGTCGTCCTCTAATCCACCGTCTGAAGGAAATGATGTGCCCACAAAAGAAACATCGACCCGCGCTGCAAGAGAACCAAACAAAAGGCCAACAGACCAATATACCATTACGGAGATCGATCCAAAGGATGAGACCCCTACAAAGCCAAAAAAAGGCAGCGAATGCATTTCGGAATATGTGCGGGATAGTAGCATGGGAACGGGTTTCGATCACGCTATCTTCCTGGAGGTTGCTGACTATTGAGACTCGCAATGCCTTGCTGACGGAAATTCTTTCATCGTTCGACATTCCAGAAAAATCCGCTCCCCTAGTGCGACGGTATGCCTTTGCTAGCGGCGAGAAAGGCATGGAAGACCTTCAAGCACCGCGCCAGAGACTACGCCAAGAAGGATATGGTTCCATACTCTAAGTATGGGTTCATTGATGAGGACACGTGGCGGTGTTTTGTTGAGATGAAGAGGATGATTTAATTGCAAGCGTCAAAGTGAAGCAAACAAGGCCTTGCGTGCAAGGAACACTCACCCCTGCTGACTCGGCACTCACGGCTCACGCTGGGAAGAAGAGCAATGGGACAGAGAGGATGAGGAGGGTATCTCGCCATTTGCATCGATCACAGATCAACGTGCCAGAGACTGGCTAAGAGCGAGGTCAGCTGTCATGTCCTCCGCAACCGTCTCCTTTGTAAACCCCGCAGACGAGGAAGTCTGCCAACGCTTGGTAATATATAAATCGAACTACCAATTTTACGTAATTAGTCCATGACTTCATAAGTGAAATAACTTGTCTGGATCTTGCAGGTAGTATTGAGTACATAATCGGGCGATGGCTCTTTTTTGCCAGACAGGGAGAAAGATGCACTATCCATGGCCTTAGGAAACAAGGAACACCCTGGTCGTACAAGAGGCAAAAGGGTTTTTGTTCTATGAAAAACTGGATTCCCAGACGACTTCTACAAATATCGAAGTAAGAAGAGAACTAAAGCCGAGCGCGAGTCAAATCTTATAAAGAATTTGGAAGAGAAGTTGAGAGGAGAGTTGAGAGAAGAGTTGAGGGGAGAACTAAGAGAAGAATTTTATGATAGGATAAGAAGCCTCGAGGAAAGGCTCAACAATCAAGAAAGAAATACTGTACAAGCCCCAGAAGTATGTCCGCAAGTCAGCCCCACTGCCTGTAAGAGCAGCTGTGCATCCGTTCCTCCAAGTGACATAGATGAACATAGCGGGACTTATCCTGTATGTGACATTAAGGTGGCCACGCGGTGCATTCTCCAAGTGAGAATTAACAATGGCACCGTTCCTCTTACGGCTACTTGGGGCATGGCGTATCCATCCACTAAGGGGACCATGGTGCACGGTACCATGATAGCGCCGGGTTTCACCAAGGTCAATGTGGACGGCGTATTTGATAGTTTCAAGATTGTCGATCTCTGAAGCCGCCAAATGACGAGATCGTGGCGGGGGATGCCATTGGCACATTCATCCAATGGCCTAGCGGCGACATCTCCTGGTCGTCCCTTACGTCATGCAACAACAAGAACGATCCGATTCGCCTATTGCATCGCCTAATCGGTTGGCTACCAAATCGGCAATCGTGGACAGACTCACTTGATGTACATAATGTTGACCTCTTTCCTGCCCATTCCTCTCCGTGAAGGGTTCATACAAAACAAAGAAAGGCAATGACAAACGGAAGAAAGAAAGGCAAGAACAAATCGACTATCCATCTGCCGAGTTGGCTAAACAATACAAGCTAGGAGAGCGTTATTAACGAAAGGCAGCATAACTTCACTTAGTATAGCTTGCCAACAATTGCATAATTGGTACACCCAACAAGCTGGAAAGCGAGCATGAACGCACAACAAGTATCGGCGTTAAGTTCAAGTATGAACATCTATTCAACGACTCGTGGGGGCTACTTGCGTCGATTTTCTGGACTTGTTCCATCTCTACAACCTCGACGCCCTCGACGCAGCACTCATAAGATCTTTGGACCTTGTAAGTGTGTGCTATCACAGTCTACATTCGTCTAATAGTGATAAATGTCCTCCAATATATATATAATTCACCTTTGTATATATAGATACATGCTACTTGAAGCGACACAGAAGAAACTATCGATCGGTTTCCTCGACCCACATATAGTCTCAAAGCAAACAATGGATGATGATATAAACATGGTCGAGAAAGACGTGACAAAGGCATTGCTAGCACAAAAAGATAAAGAATTCATACTTATACCCCATAACCCAGGGTAAGTGCTACCACATGCTATACTTTAGTCTCAGACAGTGCACACAACTCGCTTTCGTTCATTGTCCATTGTGATATACTGTGTAGGTTTCATTTGGGTTCTAATTATAATTGAACCACCACAAACCGGTTAAGTACCTTGATTCCGCACATGGCGGAAACCACGACTTGGTACCTATCGCAAAATTACTCAATGCGGTAATCACGCTTTCCTCCGTATATAACGTATATGGTCGTGTAAGTTGTTCCGGTTTATATTGCTATTGGAATGGCTTAGGCTAACCTTTTGTAATCTTGTAGAGCGTTCAAAAAGTTGAAGGACTGGACTAAACTACAACATGATTTGAACTTTCCGATATCCACTATACACAATAATCCTATATCAAACCCCGTAATAGTGACTCTAGAACTAACCATATGTTTTATTTGCAGTGCCACCAGCAAGGTCAGGGAAATAACCTATATGGATTTTATGTTTGCTACAACATGCAAACCATCGTCGATAAAAAATAGCAAGACGGTTAAAATCTGCGTTGGTCGAGACCCATTTGAGCAACATTAGAGGAGAGTTTGTTACTTCACGCCACAAGTAATAAATAAAAAGCGCGTTCCACGCACTCGATAACTTCGGAGTTGTACAATTATCAAATGGTATTCATTCGAAAATATGTCAAAAACTTGTGGTTATTCTTGTTTGTACGATTCATTGTATTGTCACATGATATTATCCTTAATACATATTTGCTCATCTTGAATATATGCAACAACTTAACAATGTCTTGCTTGTTGAACTAGATGTTTTTCCTACACCCTCGTGAGAACCTCCATTATTTATGGCTTGTTGTTCAAATTTCCATCTACTTAGGTATTCTGCATCAATATTTACGAGACACGACGAGTTATAGATGTTGTAATTGAATATCTACACTTCCTATATGCATTGAGGCAGCAGTTTGTCGATCGGGATAGACTTAAAATATAAACATTTGTAGCACTTTTTCTCCCTTCTTATGATAATGTTGATGGAACTCGCTTAATAAATCAACCAAGACCGCGACGCAAAGATGGCGAGGTGACGGCAACCATAGTCCGCTGACGATCGACACACCGGAGTGTGTGATTTGCTTCATTCCATACGAAGTGGCCTTGCGCAGTGTCACCGTCGTGCCACGGTGCAGAGTACCCGGACGACATGCTCTTACGCAGCGTCACCGTCGTGCCACGGTGGGAGATCGAACATGGTACTTTGAAAAAAATTGTAGATGTACTTTATACAATACTCTAGGTAGGCTAATTAAAGATTGAACAAATGTGATTGCAAGTCGGGTCTTCTATGTCGACATAGAAGATCCGACTTGCAATCACATTTATTCAATCTTTAATTACCCTACCTACAAATGTTTATATTTTAAGTCTATCCTGATCGGACAAACCGTTGCCTCAATGCATATAGGAAGTGTAGATATTCAATTACAACATCTATAACTGGTTGTGCCTTATAAATATCATTGTAGAAATATTGATGAAAATTTTGAACAACACCATAAATAATGGAGGTTCTGCTGGGGTGTGGGAAAAAAAGGTCATCACAGACGGTTCTTATTTGAAACCGTCTGTGATAATTTCGTATCACAGACAATTATGATTTGAAACCGTCTATGATAGTTTCGTATCACAGACGTTTATGATTTGAAACCGTCTGTGATAGTTAATTATCACAGACGGTTTACAATGAGAACCGTCGGTGATAATTAATTATCACCGGCGATTCTCATTGTAAACCGTCTGTGATATATATTTTCTCAGACGGGTGGAAAACCGTCTCTGATGATCTCCTTCATCACAGACTTATTGTTACTGACGGTTCACAAAACCGTCTCTGATGACGTTTACGAACCGTCTGTGATGATGATTTTTGTAGTAGTGGCATGAGTTTCAGGAAGCGTTATGTAGCAAGGAACGTGCAGGGATCACAGAGGATAGCCACCTTTGATGTTTTCGACTAATTTTTGGAATGTAGGTTTGAGCCTCAGGATGATGCTCGTCTTGTTAGCACTGCAGTGGAGTGGTCATGTGGTCATATTATCTGTATATGGGATAGTGGGTAGCATCGAGGAGGTGTTTAGTAGTGGTCGGGATTCGTTAGGCTCTTACGGTGCACACGCGTATGGTTGCACTGCCAAGTGAAAGCTGAGGAGGTCTGGGAAAGAAGCCCATTGCTTCTTCCTCCAACCTGACAGGTAGGTTAGTGAGAGTGGGAGAGGGAAGATTAGGGCCGGCAGGTTGGCTCCGTGGGCCACGAGGGGAGATTGAGAAGGGGAAAAGGTGGCAGCATGGGCTGTTCAGGTTGGGCCGTGAGAAGAAGAGAAAGGGAGCTTGCCCCATGGCAGAGAGAGGAAAAGGAAAGGTTTGACAATTTTAATTGCAACTCAAAATTTGATTTGGATTTAAATTTCAAATTTTGAAATGGTATCATAACACGAGGATTTCAAATCATTTTTGGTTGGCACCAATATTAATCTTATGTTTTTTTCAAATTTGGTTTCTGAGCAAACGAAATTATTTTAAAATACCAATTGCAAGTCAATTGTTTCTAGGAATTTTTAAATGCAACAAAAGTTTTTGAAATACATGAAAATTATGCAATTTTCAAATTGGAGAAAATTTGGGATGTTACAGTTTTCGTACTTAACATTAATATATCTAGCTACATGGAAATTGGAATCGGATTGAAAAGTCATATATAATCTTACAAGGACAACATTGCAATCAAGTTGATCGAATTGATTGATCAACGCCGTCGTTCATGGGTTAGAATACTGTGACCAGTAGGATAGCTGTTCCGAAAGTAAAGTTACGATATGGAGATCCACTTTGTATACATCCAATGAAGTGATTTAGATTATTGGAAGTACCCGACCTGTCATTAGCACTACTTCACTCTCAGTTTGACTGACTTCACTACAGGAAAACGTGGTTGTTTCGTCGGCCAAATCTAATTTCGTCGGTCTTGAATAAGCCGTCGAAAATAGGAATATAAATTCGTCGGCCAATCCAAGCCGTCGAAAATATCGGTGTAATTTCGTCGGCCCTAAATTAACCGTCGAAATACGTTTTTAATTTAAATCGGCCAAATAAACCGTCGAAAATACTAAGTAAATTAAATCGGTTTTCATCTAGGCCGTCGAAAGTGTTACTAAATTAAATTGCCGCCAGAGAGCCGTCGAAAATGTTTGAGACCTAGAACCCGTCTTGAGCCCCAAAAACCCTCACACCTCACTCGCGCATCTCCATCCGCCCACACCGCTGCCGCCCGCCCGCCTCGCCCTGTGTGACATGACCGCCATGCACGCCGCCGACCCGCCCCACGCCGACCCGCCCTCATGTGACACGCATGTTGCCAAACTCGCCTGACGCTGCTTCGACAGCCACGCCCTTGCCGCCGCCCATGGCCACCCATGCCGAGTCCATGGATTGGTCCTTGGCATGTTAGAAAGCCTGCCCGATTATTCTACTTTTACCTTACTTTTTCGATAGCATCTATTGATTGGTTAGAGACTTTATTGGCAAATGATACAAGCTGTGAATCAAATGTGACTACCCCTCAAAACCCTCTAAGGGATGCAAGTAACCCTTCTGGGTAAGTAAATCACTCTGTACAGCTAGGGATGGATTCTTGTTGCTGACCTTGCTTTCAGAATCATCCTATCTTCAATTGGCTTTGTTTTCTTTTTCCAGGCTCCTTGCAATCGCAGAGGAGACCTTGACAGAGTTCCTCTCAAAGGCTACTGGGACAGCTATTGATTGGGTCCAGATGCCTGGGATGAAGGTTACATGCCAACTCTGGAT
Source organism: Guadua angustifolia (assembly GCA_036346375.1). Classification (NCBI taxonomy): domain Eukaryota; kingdom Viridiplantae; phylum Streptophyta; class Magnoliopsida; order Poales; family Poaceae; genus Guadua; species Guadua angustifolia. The sequence goes on along the minus strand of JAYEVE010001014.1, from coordinate 227,006 downwards.
ATTTTTGTTCTGTTATTAACACAAAAAATTGTTCAATATTGTGCTGACTACGTGTTGTTTTGATGGGATTAGCCTGGTCCGGATTCGGTTGGTATTGTGGCCATTTCACATGGTTGCCGTGGTGTTGCTGCCCGTGCCTGTGGTTTGGTGAATCTAGAGCCAACAAAAGTAAGTGTTTTAGATGTTATGGGTGCTTAGTTTTGGAATTTTTATGTTACCTCAAGAGATTTCTTTGTCTTTATTTTTTCTGGAGAAACCATTTCATGTGCTAGTACGTTCATATGCAAGTGATTTAGACTTGGTTTTCCATGTGGATATGATGACTTGGTGAGACACTTAAGAAACAATTCGTCTTGGACGCACTTCATACACTCAGGAGGTGACGACGCAGTACATACACTCAGGAGGTGACGACGGCAGCGGAAACAATGTGAACTTGTGATTGCCACAATAACTTGATAAAAATTTAGTAAGTGTTTAGAAGAAGACTGCTTATTTTGATAGTCCTGTAATGCACTGGGAATTAGTCCTAAACTAGTCAGTTTTTAATAGACTAGTCCAGCCTCCAGGAAAACAGAAGACATAATGGTCATGGTTTCCTGGGAATTACTCCTAAACCAGCTAGTTTTCAGTAAATTGAACCTGGCCAAAAAGAGAGGATACTGGCGGTAGCAGACCTAGTACCGTTCGGTTCCCAAATCCTGATCCACTTGTGTAACCTTTGAGCCTTGAGTTGCAACAATGGACGCGGCATATATTGGCCTATGGTCTTTCTGTAAACGGTGGAATGCAGCAAATGATTTAGGTTTAGATCTGCACTACAGTTTCTATCTTCTTGCAGATGTGTCAAATCTGCTCTGTAGATGCAAATGTTCATGTGACACTATATATAATCTCCGATTTCCCTTTTCTGTCATGTTTATTTTCTTTGGCTTATGTCATCCTGTCATGCAAGCAGGCTAGATTTGGCTATGTATGTCATGCTTTTGAAAAGCTAAGGAGATTTGGATATTTGTATCACTACTGCACTCTGACAGCATGTTCTAATTATTACAGAATGATAAGGAAGTCTTTATGGAGTCACTTATTTGCAGATTAACTGATGATTGTGATAAACTTTTGATATGCAAGCTGGATTTGGATTGCAAGAAAACATTGCATTTTGACTCTGAAGTCAGCATGATTCAAGTGAGTATTTACGGTTTGCATCACCCATCCATTTTTCATTGCTTGGGTACTTCTGTGGAAATAATTCATACTACAAGTCAATCTAGCTCTTGGCACAATAATTAAGACGTATGGTAAACTGACCATAGTTACCCTTATTGAGGTGCTAAATACAGACATGTTGTAATTAAATGAAGGGTATCTGATGGAAAGAGTGGCATATTCATAGCAGAAGTGTAGAATGACTTACAATGTGGAGCAAAAGTAGAAGTCTAGATTGACTTATAATGTCAATCAGAGAGTGTAGATCTTTATATTCCAGAAGTTATCAATGAAATTGTCAATCAGAGCCCTTTTTATTCGAGAGGGTTAGTTTTCAAGTTACGTAAACCGTCGAAAATAAATTTATTTTAAATCGGTTGCGGCGAAATTCACTTCTATTTTAAATGGTTTTTGTTTAAATCGACCAAAAGCCGACGAAAATAGTATTTTAAATCGGCTTTTGGCCGACGAAAATAATGCGGATTCCTGTAGTGCTTGCAGTCTTAGATGGCTTGGAGTCTTTCTAAAAGAATGCTACTGCTATTTTCTTTGGACTTGGATATAGAGCTATCAACTTCGAGCATTACGTGACAAGGCATAACGCGATTATGACCAATTTGACTTTAATATAATGGGTTTGACAAATAAACAAGTCAGTACAACACACCAGATTTAATAGATAAATCAGGTTCGTGTGTCCTACTCGCTCTCCCGAAATATTAGTGCTTACATGGAACCGTGGTCTCACCGAAGGACCCAAATGACGATAAGAGAGCATGAAATGATCTCAAATGATTTTTTCTATCTACTAGATAAGAAGACCAACAAAAAATCAAGAACTTCACCATATGCTTGCTTGTGTGGTTTTAATGATGAAGATGATCTTAGGTAGCCTCCCATGTATCACAACAAGCACAAACAAGAGAAAAACAAACTTAGAATACGATCTACTAATAAATCTTTCTCCTCAAGCATAAAGAACGGTTTCTTGTAAAGATTGAAGTAAAGTTTGCCTTGACGATTAAGATATAATCTAACAAAGATTCATCCAACAATCGTTCATTATCAGTCAAAGATCTAAAAACAGTTAGACGGAGGGGAGGCAAAACCAACATGCAAGAATTTAAAGTGCGGAAAGTAAATGCTGAATGTAAATTTTAGAACAGTAGAGAAAATAAAATTTGCATTGCATACATAGGAAGGTTTACAAAGCCATACTACCATGTAAGCAAAGCTCATAAATGAGCACACAAAGAAACCCTAAAACCTTGCTACAAAATTTTGGGAAGAAGCATCCCTCTACCCCTCTATTTATAGCCTAAAAGCATACTAACTTGATTGCTACTCCATCTACGAACATTGATCTAACAATCCTCCATCGTTTGAGTAGGGCTCAAATGTGCATCCCAGCCATCCATTGGTCCTAACGGGTTTTATCCATTTATGCTAACTTGACCTCTATTCCATCCGCAAAACTTGATCCAACAATCCTCCTTTGCTTGAGTAGGGTTTAAGTTAGCATTCCAGCCATCCACTTGTCCCCCTGGTTGTAGCAACTTCTAGCCTTGGTCATCTTTAGCGTCGGCTGACTGTCTAGACCTTAGCACTCCTAACCTAGTGGTGGTCTCCTTTGCCTCACTATGATCTAGCTTCAAATCATGCAACCATCATAAAATAAGGGAAACCCATCAAATAGCGTTGTTCACGAGATATGCAATTTATAATTAACACAATATGAAATTCCAATTAAATGCATCGCTCAAGCTCACTAGCAAGGCCAACCATAACTCAATATTGTAAATTCAGTTTTTAAACTAAAACAAACTCACACAAATGAACAAAAATCTAACAAATATCAAATACTCATCGCACATTCATGGGTTAACCTTCATATGGTCTCGCACCCACAATATAAGTTTATTGTGGAGAACAAAAGTGCAGGTATTGCAATATTTACATCACATAACCCTCTTTTAATATTAACAAAATGGATGAGTTGTTGTAATATGTCCAATAATATTAACTTTTTTCTTAGATCTAATTCTTCTTGGTTTGTTTGTATGGTGGATTTTGATCTTATATTTGCGGGAGGGAGGGAGCGTTTCACACATGGACACGATTGAAATGTCAAAAAGTACGACAATTCAGGTATAAAATGAAATTTGACATATTAGTTAAGAGAAAATTTTAATTTTTCCTCGCATTATAACCCTCTCTCTCTCAAATAAATAAATAAATAAATAATTCCATGCTCTCCCTCCAAATACGGCGAGCTATGGTCGCCAGAGAAAAAGAACTTCTAATATCTCATCGAATGTCGGTGCGTGAAAGAACAGGATAAAACGAGTTTCTTTCGATTTTCTTGCATGAAAGAATTTTTTTTAGTGACTTCTTTATAAAAACTTGGTAGGAATGTAAAAATTACTAAATACTTTAGAAATAAAAAAAATGTAAAAGAACAGCAATACACAAGTCTATGCAAAATTATCGCTATGCATGTCTTGTTTATTTCCAATATTGAAAGAACTATTTCATAATATTCTATCTAAACATCTAAAATAAAATAAGATAGAAAAATTTAGTCAATAGTTTTAAATCTAAAAAGCGTACAAAATGGATGTGTATTGACTTGAAAAAATAGTATATATGAACGGTAATTATATATTATTCCGAATATGCACTGGTGCCTTGCTTCCCTCTTGATTTTACATCAATCCACGGCCACTTGTCAGTGTTACTGATTAATTTTATTTGAGCCATGGCACTCAATACTATAACAAGATACGAGACATTTCTTTAGACATATCCTACGCACATAGTTACTCCCAAATGATGATGAGCCTCGTTGATACGGTCCGCAGTCTGCTCGCACTGTTGTTGGTACTGACTGCAACGGTGCGAGCGTCCGGCGTCCAGAGAAGCCGAGCAACGCCGAATGCATGGGACCCTTTTTCCCTCTGCCGCCACGCTCGCTGGATGTCCAAACAGCTGCGGCAACCTCAGTTTCGAGTACCCCTTCGGCATCGGCTCCGGCTGCTTCCGGCAGCCGGACTTCGAGCTCATCTGCGACGACAACGACAAGACGAAGCCTGCCAGACTCTTCTTGCAAGACAACACCACAGAGGTCATCGAAGATATCCAAGCTACAGATCGTGAGGTAGATGTAGCTTTTTCGAATGTCATCTTCTTGAAATCTGGTGTTGATGTGTACAACATGTCCTGGAAATCTCCTGGGAGATCCTTCGCTCCAGAATTTGCCCTTTGGAACATCACTGGTTGTGACTTCGATATTTACATGCTCGATCATGACAAGAATAGGAACAAGATATGGAGATCCGCTTTGTGTACATCCAATGAAGTGATTTAGATTACTGAAAGTACCCGACCAGTCATTAGCACTACTTCACTCTCAGTTTGACTGACTTGCAGTCTTAGATGGCTTGGAGTCTTTCTAAAAGAATGCTACTGCTATTTTGTTTGGACTTGGATATAGAGCTATCGACTTCAAGCATGACGTGACAAGGCATAACGCGATTATGACCAATTTGACTTTAATATAATGGGTTTGACCAATAAACAAGTCAGTACAACACACCAGATTTAATAGATAAATCAGCTTCGTCTGTCCTACTCGCTCTCCCGAAATATTAGTGCTTACATGGAACCGTGGTCTCACCGAAGGACCGAAATGACGATAAGAGAGCAGAAATGATCTCAAATGATTTTTTCTATCTACTAGACAAGAAGACCAACAAAAAATCAAGAACTTCACCATATGCTTGCTTGTGTGGTTTTAATGATGAAGATGATCTTAGGTAGACTCCCATGTATCACAACAAGCACAAACAAGAGAAAAACAAACTTAGAATACGATTTACAAATAAATCTTTCTCCTCAAGCATAAAGAACGGTTTCTTGTAAAGATTGAAGCAAAGTTTGCCTTGATGATTAAGATATAATCTAACAAAGATTCATCCAACAATCGTTCATTATCAGTAAAAGATCTAAAAACAATTAGAAGGAGGGGAGGCAAAACCAACATGCAAGAATTTAAAGTGCGGAAAGTAAATGCTGAATGTAAATTTTAGAACAGTAGAGAAAATAAAATTTGCATTGCATAGATAGGAAGGTTTACAAAGCCATACTACCAGGTGAGCAAAGCTCATAAATGAGCACACAAAGAAACCCTAAAACCTTGCTACAAAATTTTGGGAAGAAGCATCCCTCTACCCCTCTGTTTATAGCCTAAAAGCATACTAACTTGACTGCTACTCCATCTACGAACATTGATCTAACAATCCTCCTTCGTTTGAGTAGGGCTCAAATGTGCATCCCAGCCATCCATTGGTCCTAACGGGTTTTATCCATTTATGGTAACTTGACCTCTATTCCATCCGCAAAACTTGATTCAACAATCCTCCTTTGTTTGAGGAGGGCTTAAGTTAGCATCCCAACCATCCACTTGTCCTCCCGGTTGTAGCAACTTCTAGCCTTAGTCATCTTTAGCGTCGCCTGACTGTTTAGACCTTAGCACTCCTAACCTAGTCTTGGTCTCCTTTGCCTCACTATGATCTAGCTTCAAATCATGCAACCATCATAAAATAAGGGAAACCCATCATATAGCACTGTTCACAAGATATGCAATTTATAATTAACATAATATGAAATTCCAATTGAATGCATCGCTCAAGCTCACTAGCAAGGGCAACCATAACTCAATATTGTAAATTCAGTTTTTAAAACTAAAACAAACTCACACAAATCAACACAAATCTAACAAATATTAAATACTCATCGCACATTCATGGGTTAACCACCATATGGTGTCGCACCCACAATATAAGTTTATTGTGGAGAACAAAAGTGTAGGTATTGCAATATTTACATCACATAACCCTCTTTTAGTGTTAACAAAATGGATGAGTTGTTGTAATATGTCCAATAATATTAACTTTTTTCTTAGATCTAATTCTTCTTGGGTTGTGTGTATGGTGGATTTTGGTCTTATATTTGCGGGAGGGAGGGAGCGTTTCACACATGGACACGATTGAAATGTCAAAAAGTACGACAATTCAGGTATAAAATGAAATTTGACATATTAGTTAAGAGAAAATTTTAATTTTTCCTCACATTATAACCCCTTCTCTCTCAAATAAATAAATAAATAAATAATTCCATGCTCTCCCTCCAAATACGGCGAGCTATGGTCGCCAGAGAAAAAGAACTTTTAATATCTCATCGAATGTCGGTGCGTGAAAGATCAGGATAAAACGAGTTTCTTTCGATTTTCGTGCATGAAAGAATCTTTTTTAGCGACTTCTTTCTAAAAACTTGGTAGGAATGTAAGAATTACTAAGTACTTTAGAAATAAAGAAAATGTAAAAGAACAGCAATACACAAGCCTATGCAAAATTATCGCTATGCATGTCTTGTTTATTTCCAATATTGAAAGAACTATTTCATGATATTCTATCTAAACATCTAAAATAAAATAAGATAGAAAATTTTAGTCAATAGTTTTAAATCTAAAAAGCGTACAAAATGGATGTGTATTGACTTGAAAAAATAGTATGAACGGTAAGTATGTATTATTCCGAATATGCACTTGTACAGAACAGAAGTACCTGCAAAAGACTCAAACGCCTGCCTCGTACACACCCGCTCAAGTCCAAATTCTTGACATAAATAAACAAAATGATAGATATTTGCATATCAACTAACAATCTGGACAATTAAAATGCTATAATCTCTACAGTACTATTTTGAGAATACAATTGCGCACAAAATTAGCTCAAATGACACTAGTAGAATTCAATTTTTCCATCAAACTTTTCCTGATGGGCCATAGCCTGTTAGGATCTAAAGCTTTAACTAAAACATTAATAATATTAGCTAGCCTAAATCATGATCACCAAAAATAATAATGTGGAAATAAATCGTTAGATCACTGACCCGGTGAGGTGGAAGATGCCATTAGCGTTCGGTTGTGTCGGTGTTGTGCTTGCGTGTCAATGATGGAGTTGCACCAACGCGCGATGAAGAGACTGGGGGCACCGTGATCTTCACGGTGAAGGTTGGGGCCTTCGGTAACCTTGCGCCAAACCCTTGATCGGAAGGGATGTACGGGAGATGGGAAAGCTCAAGATTTTTCTCTTAACTATTGAGCGCTCAGCCTCATCCTATCTTATATGGCGCAGGTTATCGGGACCAAAACCATATCTACTAAAAATGCTTCCGATTAGAGCGCGAGATTGTGGGTCAATCCCAAATTTTTCGGATCTTTATTATGGCCCTGATTTTCCAGATTTATAGTTATGGCCGAAGATCACTACTAACATTCTCCCACTTGATCGTAAGGCTAATATCATAAGTCCATACTTAACAGAACAGTACACCAAAATAAAGTATTACAATGATTAATCTAAGCACCGCTGCAACCCCAAAATCTATATTGCATCATTCCATCTCGATAGGATAATTTAATTATTTCTTAACGGGAGTTGGTTTTATTCTTATGGTCCTTTTGTGCAGTTTATTTTCATTTGTCATCATGTGCACTTTAAAAGTGAAAACAAACTTTGTAATTTCCAGAATCGAAGTTTTGAGATTTCAATTTGTCCCAGTAGTATAGGCTGTCAATAAGTCTTATGCCGGCATTAATTTTGAGACAAGTCTTTAACAGGGGATCGTTAAACTAAACATGATGCATAAACTTATATATCAAACATGATACTTAATTCTTATAGGCTGAACATTAATAATTCGATTCTAAATTACATCTTTCACAACGGCATGTGTTTGGCAACACAACTTGACATGTTGTTACTTGAAGCAAAAATTACACTCTTACATAATAAATTCCAAGATATAATCTTAAGCCAAAATAAATTTCTTATTCTTAAACCACAACAGCCTATTGTGGATTTCTTATTATCTAACTAATAGTCTTATGACATGCCACAAGTCTACTTGCATCATTAATGACACCTTAAGATATTGACTAGAGCCATTCCACAATATAGCTCTTTCTGCAAGGTTGAAGATTTGACTTTGATGTGGATTTCTTAATATCAACACACCTTGTATAATCTATGTCTGAATAACCTACAACTTTATGATTATCAGACTTCTTAAATGTGAGCATGTAATCATTAGCACTTTGCCTATGATGCAAAGTTGTCTTTAGTAGTTTTCCAGTGGTCCAGTTCTGGATTAATATCTGCCAAGTATCCTGGTTACAAACGTTAAATAAGCATACAAACTTAAATATATATGATGTTCATGACAGCGGAACGCAAGAAAAACTTCTGTCGCCCTTAATAATCGGAGTAAACTCCCTTAATATTAGACCTATCTTGGTGAATCTTAATGGTCAAAACATGAGAGACATCACCAAGACAAACTTTAATTACCAGAAGAGAAATGAAATATCTGGTTCTTAAACATTAATGTCCCTATTGCTGATAGTCAACAAGGCATCGTCTATATAAACAATTAAGTCCATATAAACAGCTAAGATGTTAAATTTACTCCCACTGGTCTTAAGGTCAAAGCTTAAGGTATCTTTATGTGAGGCTCGCGTTATCATAAACTCCAGAATAAACTAGAGGTGGAACTTTTAGAGACAAAATATTGCTATTCTCTCGGACTTTCGGCATTGGAACATAAACACGATTGTGTTAAGTAAAGTTACATTGCCTCAGAGCTACCACTAGAATCAACATTTCTATCAACTCAGTGGTTTTAAAAAAAATAGTGGTACCCTTTAGTCTGGATGGAAACTTGACAATCCCAAATATATAAGTATTTTATTTTATTTTTTATAGAGTGTAAGGTATTGACATTAATTATCTTTAATCTTCCCATCCATTAAACTTATTGACAAGGAGAGTAACATTAATAGAGTAAATAATTTGTTTATGGGGTTTATGTCTCATATAATGAAGCTTTTCTTTTCTTTATGAGACGTTCCATTCTCCCCCTCGAAATGTGGTACAAGCGTCAATGCCACAATTTCGATGAACTCTCATAAATATTTTACTTTTGGTGAAGCCAATAGAGTTAGTAACATACTTAATGCTCCCCAAATAATTATAATGGGAATATAAATTACATTATTAGAATGGAGGGTGAAAACATAACCTAATACTCATGGAAAACTTCCAACAGTTTTAACATTAGCCTCCTATTCATTCTCTAAGGCTTCACTTTAAAACTTTCATAGTCTTGAGATAATGTTGGCAGCATAAGCACAATCTTCTATCTTAGTATTTAGCCAACTTTCTATATGAATGCACACATTCATAGTTCACTTCTCATTCTTCATTATTGTTGTTACATTCTTTATAAATGACGTAATGAAGTGAATTAGAAAGGCTTCAGTAATTTTTCATGTCTTAACTCATTGACTTTAAGCACTCTTATGAACAGTATACTAGCAAGAACTTTGAGGAGCGTCATAATGCTTTTCCATTATTGCCAGATAGCCATAATTTAACTAGAGAATTGCTCTCCCAGATCCTAAATTTTGTGATCAAAATGGACATTTGCTTAAATTGCTCCCACTAGTCATCAGAATATTGAATTTTTGTCAATATCTAAGTTATTAGATGCTTCTTCTAATAGGAGCCAATCATCAACATTATGTTTGTGTGCATAATCAATAATCTCAAGAATAATACGCTAATAAATTACTCTATTTCTTATTAGGGTACTAGAAGCAGCTGAAGAACTTATGGTCGAATTGATAATAGGGACATAACATTGATCATTACTTAATATCCACAAAAAAATGTGAATGATTGTATGTCATGAAATTAATCCTACACTGATCAGGTTAATAACATGCTAATGACAAAGCTTAACAATTATAATTCGCTTCACCATTGGGCAAAAACGAAGAACTTAACATGAGGAAAGAATCAGCAGTTCATCTTCGCATCACATTTTTGCAGAAAACGAAAAATAACTGCATTCACTAATGGGGATGGCAAATGATCACATACAATGCTGGTCAGTATATAACCATGAGCCATAAAATGTAATCCTCAAATCAATATGAAATCTCTAACCAAAACTTCTCATTGGTTCCATTTTGATTACAAAAGCTATGGGAATGACACATGACTATAATCAACTTTGATCAGAATATAACCGTGTGTCACAACATAAGCCCAAAACATAACTATAGTTCCAAATTGTATCACCTTTGGGTACATAACGAAAAGAACTTAATCTATGTGAATGGTATACAATTGCAAACAACTTTGGTAAGAATGCAATTATGGCCACAACATAATCCCAAAACATCATTAAATCTCTAACTAAGATTTCTCGTTGGTTCCATCTTAATTAGAGATATCTTAATTATAATGTAGTCTTTATCATATAAATACTTGAAAAGACTCAATAACTTAATTAATATGAGAACTAATTAAATGTCACATGACCCATAAAAGACGTTGGTCAATATATAGTCATGAAGCATTTAATTAATCATAATCACATTGTCTTAAGGTTGAATACATTAATAAGAGACAAAGTTAATCACATCATCAAAATTACTGAGCATTAGACATCAAGTATTAAATTGTGGAAGCGTAAACAATCAACAATTAATGAGCAGTAATTTAAGTGCTAAATTGAAAATAAGGGAAAAACTTAAGCTCAGAATTTAGGGCATAAGAAATTACAACATATGAACAACTCAGGTAGAAACATAGTATTTAACTAATCCCATCTTAGCTTATTCTGGGAATGCACTAAGCGTTATTTGTGGCCTATCTGAGAAAACATCCAAAAACCATCCAAAAACTTATGCCTAAAGATGGGCTCATTAATAATGCATGATTTAGGATCTAAAACATTTCATCAGTGCACAATAAATTTGACAATTCATGATCATAAACAACTTTGGTCAGAAATACAACCATGAAAAGCCAATACTTAAGTATATTAATGTCCAAAACTTGGTTATAGTCCCAAATCAAAATTTCCCATTGGTTCTATTTTGATTTGAGATAAACTTAATCATAATATGCCACAAAATATTAACTAAATTTGTGCATTCCTCAATTATCATAATTGCATCACTTATGGCAACTAAACATTAACCAAAAGACTGTATAAAGTGATGCGTTATTATTGAGCAATTGACATTAATTATTGCAGTGCATAAAGAAGAATCATAAGAAAATGCACTAAAATTAAATAAAGTCCAAAATTTAACTTATGTCTTACTCAGCTTAGCTCAAAATCGAACCTTACGTTGGTCTAATTAATAATCATGCTAATGACAAGAACAGACTTAAACTTCTATTTCGCATCACCGTTAGGCAGAAACAAAAAAGAACTAAATTATCTTATGGGTGACACATGTTCGTAAACAACGTTGGTCAGTATATGATCATGGTCATAACATAATCCCAGTTTTAAACTTTAAACAATAATCTTTAATTAAAATTTCCCTTGATTCCATTTTAATTAGAGATAATGCTAAGAAATACTCATCACATAAAATTAATTGTTTCATTAAACAATTAGTCCAGAAATTAATCATAACATGAATGCCTAGGAAATAAATAATTAAACAGTACTATTGCAAGAATTAAATGATGAATAATGATAAAAATTAAATGGCTAAATGATTTGCTTATTCTAAAAGCAATTAGACTCGGCCCGGACAAAAACGCAGCCCATTTAACGGTTATCCAGCTTGCAAAACGACGGCCAGATCATAGTGCGCACGCAAGACGAAAGCAAAGCCCACAAGAACACTTCCAAAGGTGCACATTAAAACGCCCGCAAGCGGCTCCGAGCATGCTAACGCCTTGCGAAACTAATATCGTAGTCAATCGATGGATGGACCAGATTCTCCCACTAGCGAACAAAACCGGCGAAGCGAGCGGCGAAACCCTAACCCTAATCATTTCGCTTCGTGCTCCCGAAAAAATCGCAGCGACGACGGACCGAGCTGGCGAATTGGGACGCGACGACAGTGCAAGGGCACGCGCAGCGGAATGATGCCACACGCAGCTCCAGTGAGAAGGCCACGGCCGCCGCACATGCGCAGGAAAAGCTCAGACCCGCGTGGCGAAAGGGAGCAGAGGCGAGAGGCTCTACCGATTTACGACCACACAGCGCCCACAGCAGCTGAAAGCAAAGACCAAATGATAAGCCCGAATCCCCTCTAAAACTTTAGATTTTCTTGACTGATTTGGGGATTTTAGGGTTCGCATTTGGGGAAAAGAATTAGGGTTCTTGATTTGGGCTTTAGGGTTTCGATCTTAGCTATTCCCCTCCTTCTCTATGCTGCTAACCCGAGCCAAAAGAACATAAACAAACGCATAATCCGACAAGAACAAGGCTAAACCAAGACTAATCCGGGCTTAATAGGATCAAGATTAGACTAGCACTACTCTAATACCAAATGTTAGGATCTAAGGCTTTAACTAAAACATTAATAACATTAGCTAGCCTAAATCATGATCACCAAAAATAATAATGCGGAAATAAATCGTTAGATCACTGACCCGGTGAGGTGGAAGATGAGATGAGGCGTCGTCATGGCGTTCTCTCTCGATCTATTAGGATGGCGTTCCGTGCGAAGTCCGTTTCAGGTGAGCGTAAGATCAATTTGCAGGATGAGGAGGATCATGCAAGGCGGCGTCTCTCATCGACAATTGAGGAGATGGTGCATTTCTCAGCAGAGTCTCGGAGCTCTGTTGCTCATTTTGGAGGTGGCAAATTTTGGTCCTCAAAGAGTGATTCTAGCTCGGATTCTGAGGAGAATTTTGATGATGCGCAACCGGCTATGCAGGTATGCCCTTCTGCTTGTGTTGAGCATAATTGCAAATATGTTATTCCTTTGCAGGGTAAGCAGCGCCGTTGCTCAAAGCAGAAATTCATTGGTAATTGGCCTTGGGATAAGAAAAAAGGTTGGAAGGGACCATTGCCAAAACCAAGAATTTCATTGCCAATCACTTTCGGAGATTTTTTGATGCCTTTGATCGATGAAGGATCACCGGGATGCAGATTGGGTGGATCAGGGCATCATGTTGTTCCTGATTTTCAGTCTATCCCGGATTGCCCGGTAATCAAAAATTTGAAAACGTTGCGTTGTGCTCGTCAAACTTCTAGGCCGGTTGTGTTGTTGGGCTAGGGGTCTGTAATGTCCGGTTGGTCCAAGCGTAACCCTGGTTTAGCATGGCTTCATCGGCGGCTGAAACATAACAAGCTTTTCCAACATTCAAGCTTGTCGGTGTTTCGTACAACCGGCAAGTAAATTTGTAAGTATAGGGGCCGCGCGTTCCCTCTCCCTGAATGGTTAGACTAAGGAAGTCCAAGATGTATACTGGTTCGGACCGAATATCCCTACGTCCAGTTCGTGGTGGTGGTTCTTTATTACTTGAGGTGCGGTGGATTACAGAGTGTTACAAACGAGGGCTAAGGCCTAGCCTTGAGCGCTCGTCCGAGTGGGAGAGCTCGGGAGCTCAGAGGAACTAGGGCTCAACACTGTAGGTGCGTTCGAGCTGTGGTGGCTAAGAGTGTTCGTCTGTATGTTTGGCTGATTGACCGATCGACCGATCCCCCTCCCTGAGGGTCCTGCCTCCCTTTATATAGACGGAGGGGGCAGGTTACACGGGAGTTTGGAGAAAAAAGGTAGGGGTATGCTACGCCCGAGAGTCCCGGTCTTCGGTCTTGATGATTGACAGGTCCCCGTTCATGCCACGTCTGGGTTGGTAGACACAACGGGCTGTGTTCCGTCGGGAAGGTGCGATTCGCCCTCTCAGGCTCTGCCGACACCGACGCCTGTCTCACGCCAAGGCTCTGGTGTCTCCTGGGAGGAGCGAGTCTCCATCTGTGACTGATGGGGTGAAGGGACCGGCGCTTGACTTAGGCAACCTCTCTGGCCACCTTGAGAAGGAGCCACCTACCCCAGCATGGCTGTCGTATCCACGGGGCAGGTGGCCAGCTTGGAGCCGACTGGTGACGTGGCGGAGGCTGTTGAGTTGGAGCTTGGTGGGGCTCCGACCTAACGCTTGATCGGAGCCTGCGGGGTGCCCGACCTACAGCCGGGTCGGAGCTGGTGGGGGCCTCCGACTAGCGGTCCGGTTGGAGCCTGCGGGGGCGTCCGACCAGCGGCCTGGTCAGAGAGCCCCTGGTGGGCTCGATCGAGGCCGAGGATCTTTTGCGGCCCAACGGGGCCTAGAGCTGGGCCCAAGATGGATCATTCGGTACTCCAACCAATAGTCAATGATAATCTCATTTGTGAGGGTCGGGGACTTTGGTAATACCCTCTCCAGCATCCTACACCACTGCCAATCTCGCTGCCATGTCCGTATGACTGAGAGAAAGACGATCTTGAAATGGATGTATACTTTGTTGTGGGGTACCCCTGGTATGAGTATTCGTCAACACTCCTCTCACGTGATCATGGCGGGCGGGGTGGCGGCGGCTGGTGGTGGAGGGCGATATCAAGGTCGCAACTTCAGTGGTCCTGGTCGTGCTGCTCGCGGTGGTGCCCGTCCTCCAAGATATTCTGGTCGCGGTCGTGGCCGGTTTGGTGGCTGTGATCGTGTCTATAATTTTGGGGGGCGTAATGATGTCAACAGCTGGGTGGAATTTGGAGGTGTCGTCCTGAATGCGCCCAATTCAGATGGCTTTCGGGTTGTCAACGCTGAGAAAGCTCTAGAGATTGTGCTGCCCAAGCAATCAACAGAGAAGGGGGACAGTTCTGGAGTTCAAGTTGGTAAGCAAAAAGGTACTCCATCTGTTGTTGAACCTGCTTTCACGAAGAAGAAGAAATTCATTCTTTGTTGTGAGATTTGTGAGGAAGAACATTTCACGCCTCAATGTCCACTGTTGCATGGACCGAAGCCATCTGCAACATTTTGTGGGTTGGCTGGTGATGGTTTAGATTTTTTTCATATTCCACATACTTCTGCTGTGAAGACACCGAGTAAAGTTTCTGCGACTGCGTTAATTAGAATTGTTGAAGGTTCGGTTTCAGCGGAGTTGGTCAAATCTGAGTTGGCTCGGGTGATTCCGGTGAAGTGGAATTGGGTGGTTCGGACTCAGGACATAAACACTTATATTGTCCCATTCCCGTGTCAGGTAGAACTGCAAAGAATGATTAGTATGAAGAGACTCCGCACTGATAATAATGAGGGGGTGATGTCATTTGAGGAGTGGAATATGGAGATCACTCCTAAGCAGAAGCTTCAAAAAGTCTAGGTTCATGTTTATGGGGTCCCGTATGAGATCAGATCTTTTTTGTCTTTATGGGTGGTTGGGTCTATTCTTGGAGCTACTCAGCGTGTGGATATGAGATCGATGAGAAAGACTGGGGTAGTAAGAATATTGTTTGTTGTTCTGGACGTGAATTGCATTCCGGATGATGCTGACATTGTAGTAGATGATTGTTTGTATGAGATTTTTTTTAAAGTGGATCAGGTGATCAATGAAAACAGTGGGGAATCACATGAGTTTGAAGATGCTGATGACCTCGATGATCCGGATAAACAAAACAAGGAAAAGGATCAAGATATGGAAGACGCTGATACTGGTGGTAAATCTGGTATTCCTGAGACGGTTCATAATTTCCGAGGTACAATCCAGGTGGAAAAAGGTTCCTCTTCAGGTGCTCCATCTGCTTCGGCTATGCAAGTCTTACACAGGCAAATTGATACATCTGTAGGCAAACCGGATGTTATATGCAATGATATTGTGGTACAAAGTGTCAGCAATATGCATGCATTATCTCTGAACTGCTTGGATGGCCTGGAGGATAGCCATGTCGTTAAATCTGCTGATTGGGAGTTGAGGCCGGAGGTTGGACAATCGGGTGGGGCTAATGTTGTGCTTACAGAGCAACTTGGGGATTGCGAGCTGTCCAGAGGTTCAAATCAGTTTGGCAGAGGTGCAGGTTCAGGTGATCAATTAGGTTCTAACATGCAAGTGGTCCAAACGACTTGTGCTTCTTCAGTTGTCAATTTGGATGTGATAAGCAATAATTCTATGTTGCAGAGTGACACGCTTATGAAGGCATTACCTCTGAATTATTTGGATGGTCTGAATGATCTTCCTGACAGAAATATTGCAGTCCGTGAGTTCCTGCCGGCAAATGCACAGTCGGGCTGGGTCTTTTCAGAGCCTGTTGATCAATCTGGGGTTTGTGTGATGCCAGTCCAGTTGATGGAGGAAGAAGGTTTACCAGTGAATGCAGCTTCGGTTGATAATGAGGAAGGTCTTTTGTCGGATCAGCTGTTAGATGAGGAAGGTCTTCACATGAATGCTTTTTCGGTTGGGACTGAGGTGAAGTCTGATGAGTTTCAGCTGTTGGATAATCAGACTTATGATGTTTAGGGAAAGGTTGGTTTTCTTCAAGCTGATAATAGCGGTATGAAGATAAAAGATTTACCTCGCCGTATGTTGCAAACTTTATGTAAAAAGAATAATATTCCTGCAAATATTTCTAATATGGCAATGGTGGATGCACTCCAACTATTGGACAAAATCAATGGGTGGGGGGAGAGGGAGCTGCCGCCTTCAGATGGGTTTCATGTGCCACATGGTAGATCAAGTTCGAGGATTGCTGCTATGGGAGACACCAATATGCTGGTGAAGGCCATGAATTTGGTGGAGAAAAAGAATTCTTTATGATCAGGTAAATGCCCATCTTTTTTGCCCATTTCAGATTCTAAACTTTCTTTTCGAATTGCAAAATTAGGTGTTTCAATGGGTAGAGACAAGAAGGCTATTTCATCTGCTATTACTTCTATTAAAAATATAGAACTAGATAGGCTTAGTGTCTCGACTAAACATAGAAGCACTAGTAATAAGTCCTCCTCACCTAAAATTTACTTGGATGAGGAGGAAAAGGATATTTTAGACACTAAACTTGATCACATTTGTGATAAATATGATTTGAATGTGCCTGAGGAGGGTTTTGATCATATTTGTTGTGATCTGGTAGCTACACCGCGTAGAGAAAAATCCAAATTAAGAAATATTATTAGAGAGGGATTGAGCTCTAAAAAAACAAAAACACCAGCTAAGTTGAGTCTCAAATGAAAGGCATTTTCTCGAATAGCAGAGGTCTAGGAGACTTGGCTAAGCACAGGTACTTAGAGGATATGGTAAAAGAGGAGCAAATTGATTTTATTGCCCTTATGGAGACGGGTCGGGATCAGTTCCCAGATAGGACTCTGAAAAAATTATGTGGTGGCAAAGAATTTATCTGGCACTGCATGGCACCTCATGGTCGTTCAGGGGGATGCTCCTGGGGGTTGACTTGACGTTGTATGATATTGGAACCATCGATGAAGGGGACTTTTATATTAAGTTCAAGCTTCGTAATAAAATTGATGGGTTTACATGGGTGCTAATAGCAGTTTATGGTCTAGTGCAACAGGAATATAAGGATATGTTTCTATCTGAAATGGTTCATATTTGTAGTAAAGAGTCGCTACCATATATTATTGGTGGGGATTTTAATATTATGCATGGTCCTGAAGATAAAAATAAAGACAATTTTGTTAAGAAATGGCCTGACCTTTTTAATATGGTTATTCAGTCGCTAAATCTCAGAGAGATTCCGATGTCGGGCCGTCAATATACTTGGGCGAGTAGTGGTGAAAACCCAACTTTTGAGAAGTTAGACAGGATCTTAGTCTGTACTGAATGGGAAAAAAATTTCCACTCACTATGGTGCAAGCAAGGGATAGGAGTCTCTCAGATCATACGCCATTATTATTGAATACTAGGGTTTCGTCTCATCATAGAAAGCCACCATTGTTCAAATTTGAACGTGGTTGGTTGGTTAGATATGGTTTCTATGAATTGGTTGCTGATAAATGGCAATCAGAGACTAGAGGAGTTACTGCTATGGAAAAATGGCAGAGTAAGATACGATCTCTTAGGCAATTTTTACGAGGATGGGCCAAACACACAGCTGGTCACAGCAAAAAAAGAGAGGAAGAAGATCATTTTGTTAATTGATGAAATCAATAAAAAAGCAGAACATAGAGTTCTCTCAGATCAAGAATTAAGTTTGAAACATTATCTCAACGAGAGACTGGTGCATTTGTTGAGGGAGGAAGAAATTAAATGGTATAAGAGAGTTAAAACTAAGGATTTGTTGGAAGGTGATGATAATACTCAATATTTTCATCTGATTGCTAATGGGAAACACATAAAACAACATATCTTTAAATTAGATCATGAGGATGGTGTAATAGTGGGTGATGCTGAATTAAAAGCGCATATCACAAATTACTATAAGGGTTTGTTTGGACCGCTAGAAGAAAATAATTTTAGTCTGGTGGAAGCTCATAATCATGATGTGCCTCAAGTAACAAATGAGGAAAATGACATTCTTATTGCACCTTTCGCTGAAAAGGAGGCTAGTGAGGCGGTTTTTCAAATGGAGCATAATAAGTCTCCTGGTCCTGATGGATTCCCAGCAGAATTTTATCAGGTATTCTGGAATATTATAAAAGGGGATCTTATGGCGTTGTTCAATGATTTTTATCATGGGAACTTACCTGTCGGGACCCGAATGTGCAAATCCGGACCCTCTGTGTATTCAGCACTAGTCCAGGATCGCGCTAGTGCACACAGTCTCAACATTGGTACATATCACGGTCATAACCAACGAAATAATAAGTACTTTAATTAAATACTCAAACTAGTTGATTGACCTTATGGTCAAGTTACAAAGATACGCCTGCAGGCTAAGACTTATTAAAATATTCAAATGCAATGAAATAAAATAAACTCGTGGCGCCAACCAATTTGCCACAGTAATCGATCGGGCTCGCTCCTAGTTCGCTCGGCTCCTCCGATACTCCTCCTCCCGAGCGGGGTTGCTTCTTCTTCAACCGAAGTTGTGTTGTTGTGGGGTGAGTACTTTGAGCACTCAAAGAAGTCATGCATGTAATGCAAATCTAATATTCTACATGCATGGCTTAGTACAAAGGATAGGCTATGGTTCATGAGCTGACAAAGATTCAAGATAAATGAGAATAGATTGCAAAGCAAGAAAAGCAAGAGTAGGAATAGTAGCTTTCACAAACATTTCAATCGTAAATCACTTTTCCATCCTAAGTCATGTTCATCATCACCAACCCAAGCACTTTCCATCAACAAGTCATTTTCATGAAAATCTAACCCTTGATCAGAATCACCGAAGCGATGCTCAATACCGTGAGCACGGCTATTCAATAGGTTGTACACTCGCAGAGGTTATACACTTTACCCACAAGATACACAAATACCACCAAGGCAAATAACCGTAACGAAGCCTTTCCAAAGTTCCATCTAAACTCAAGACGCTTCGCTAAGGTTTCAACACCGGAGGGATGGTTACCACACCTGGCCCCCTCTTGCGCCATGTGAGTTCTCATTCCGCTTCTCCTGCCTCACACCACCACGACAAGACCAAAGAATAGATTTCCCATTACTCACCTAAGCCCGCCCCATTACGGAACTTGTGGTTGTATGAGAGACTCAGTTCAAATGCTCGCAAGGTTAAGTCCTTAGTTGACCGAGGCAAGTCTAACCAAAATGACCTTAAACATCCAAAACCAATAAAACCAAATGCGACCGCCAGCTTGCCACTCTTGGCCCACCGTAAACAATCTTGCCACATGCCTCGGTCTAAATCATTTTCCCACCCTTCTTCTTACCATTGCACCACGTGCCATCATCAACTCAATAACACATGTCTTATTCACAAATCATGTTCCATATCTCATTAGGTCAATATTTACCTTGGTATTCCAAAATCATAAAATGTCCACGTGGTAGGGCTAAGCATACTACTTTGCCACTCAACCCATGTTGGCAAATTATTAATGTCCAACTATTAGTCCATAACCTAGGGTGACAAATGATTCATGGCATACAATTATATACGACAAGGTGGCATACAAAGAACTAGGCATTTAACTAATCCCAAAACTTATTCAAAGTCATTTCTATCAAATTAGCATGCAATAGTTTAAATCAAAGTAATTTGCTCTAATAGGTTCAACATGATCAAACACAACTTGCCTTCAAAAAGTACTTGATTCTCGCTCCGAGCTTGCTCTCGGTCGAACCTCTCCCTCGAAACCTTCGGCACTTCAACGCTCTACGCAACGTAAACACAAACAATAAAATAAATAAACAGTAGGCAAACAGTGCTCAAAAATTCAATTAAAATTCATAAACAGAAAGATCACAATTTTACAAATTTATAGAAATTGGAATCACTCAAATCGGAGTTAAAACGCAAAAGTTATAAGCATTTGAAGTTTCAAAATATATTTAAAATCAATATACCGAAATAAATAAATATTTTCTTTTCGAAAATCAATTATTGCGTCATCGTGACACGGTCGCCACCGAGAGTGACACGTGGACTTCTTGCCGACGCCACCCCGATCGGCTATTTCTCGACAAGTGGGTCCCACTGTGGCGCCGGATGACGTCACGGTGACGCCACACGACAAAGGCGTCGCGGTGACGAGTGGGCCCGTCTTTGTCGGCGTCTCGGGTGAATAGTGCAGTCTGGTGACATGTGGGTCCGGCGATCACGACTCACGCCAAGACAAGGCGGTGACGAGTGGGTCCCACGCGTCGCTGACACGGTGAATGATGCATGGTGCGGTGCGATTCGAGCCGAGGATCTAGATCTAACGGATGAGGTTTGAAGATGAGATTTATCGTGCAAGGGCGACGTGGCGGAATCCGGTCGCCGATTGGAGATCGGACGGCCGTGGAAGCTCGCGAGGTTCGGCGGTGTCGCGGCCGGTGGCCGGGCGGAGGCGAGACGACGACGCGGCGACGCGCTCCGTGCTCCTCCGACGTGAAGAGATAGCGCTCCGACGCAGCTTGACGAGAGGACTCAAGGACCAACGGCGACGGCGAAGGTCACCGGCGGCATTTAACCGACGCGAGGAAGTGCGCGGATGGCTTTTAACTTTACGAGGTCGTCTGGCGAGGCGGTGGCGTCTCCGGCGGGCGAGGTACTGTTGGTGCGGCGTGAGGTGAGGTTCACAAGACGGGCGGCGGTGTTTAAATAGTGCCCTCGGCCCGTGAAAAGCGCGGAGACCGAGGCCCACACGGCGGCGGGCGGCATGAGTCCCATGACTTCGATCGTCGACGTGGCGCAACGAGAGCCGCTTGATGGAGATCGAATCAATGGCGTTAGGGTTTTCGGGAACGGGCCGCACTGATGTTCGCCCAACACTGTTCATCGATTTTAATCTTTTTCGATTTAAAATAATTCCCGAAATTCAAATAATTTATTTGGGGCATTAAAAATATCGTAAAAATTCGAAAAATTCTCAAAAATAATTTAAGACATTTGTGACTCAAATAAAATATTTTCAGCAAAAATTTATTTTAACTTTTCCATTATTTAATTAATTTGTTAAATGGCTTAATTCAAAATAAATTCAAATAATTTCAAATAAATCCAAATAAATCCAAATAAATTCCAGAAATTCCCAAAAATTCAAAATACCATTTAAATGCAATAAAAGCAAAAATTGGGGTGTTACAAACCTCCCCCTTAACGGAATCTCGACCAGAGATTCTGTATTGACTAAGGAATAGGTTGAAATTCCTTCTTGAGTCTTCTTCACGCCCTGTGTTGCTTCACTCTCGGAATGGTTACTCCTTCAACTCTGCAGAAGCGGGTTGATTTATTTCTTGTTTCTCGATCCATTGTGTCCAAGATTTTCACCGGCACTCCTTATAGGTCAAATCCTCCTGCAGCTCGACCGATTCTAACCATCCGCTTCTTCCGCACTCGGAGACATTTCTTTAATTGTGACACATGGAATACATCATGCACACTGCTAAGGATCATGCAGTAACTCCACCGACACGCCACTTCACCTCTCGACTTAGGATCTTGAATGGACCAACATATCTTGGTGCTAACTTCCCTTTGGTGTGGAACCTCTTAACTCCTTTGAGTGGGGTAACTCGAGATACACAAAATCTTCAGCTCAAAGCTCAGATCCTGCGGCGATTATCGGTAGAACTCTTCGCCTTGATTGTGCAATTTTCAACCTTTCCCGATCATGGCTATCTGCTCCTCGGCTTCTCGAAGAATATCCGCCCAAACATATGACGCTTCTCCTGCTCATTCCAATTCAACGGCGTTCGGCGAGGTCTCGCCATATAGTGCTTCGAATGGCGACATCTGCAAACTTGCCTGGTAACTGTTGTTGTAGCTGAACTCGGCGTACGGCAAGCACTTGTCCCACGATGTTGTGTAAGCCAATGCACATGCCCTCAACATGTCCTCCAGTATCTGATTAACTCTTTCCGTTTGCCCATCTGTCTGCGGGTGATATGCAGTACTGAAGTTCAAACGAGTCCCTAAAGCCTCATGCAGCTTATCCCAAAATCTTGAGGTAAACTGGGTACCTCGTCGATACAATTCTCTTGAACTCCGTGTAGACATACAATTCTTGACATATATAAATCTGCTAAGCGTCCCCGAGTATGTAGTCTTTATCGGTATGAAGTGAGCAACCTTTGTCAAACGGTCCACTATAACCCATATAGAATCATACCGTCGGGTCCTTGGTAAACCGTAATGAAATCCATTCCGATTTCTTCCCATTTCCACTCGGGTATCTTAAGTGGTCAGAGTAACCTCGCGGCCTCGATGCATTGCTTTGACTCTTTGACATATGTCGCATAACGCGACATGCTCTGCAACTTCACGCTTCATGCTTGGCCACCAAAATCTTTCCTTCAGGTCTTGGTACATCTTAGCGCTTCCCGGATGAATTGAGTACTTGGAATCATGGGCCTCCTCCAAAATCAGCTGCTTCAGCTCCTTCCTGTGCGGTACACAAATGCGATTCTTGATCCACAATGTACCTCGCTCATCCAGCTTGAAATCCTTCGCCTTGCCTTCCTCCATTTTGGACTTAATTCTCTGAATCTTGACATCGTCCTTCTGTCCTTCACGAATCTGATCTTCCAGGGTAGGCTTCACCTCTAGAGCGGCTAAGAATCCCTTAGGCACAACTTCCAGCTTCAACTTCTGAAATTCCTTGCATAACTCAGCCTGGTTTTCTCCCATCAACATGTTCACTGTGGAATGGCTCTTTCGACTTAAAGCATCTGCCACTACATTGGCTTTTCCGGGGTGATAATGAATTCCCAGATTGTAATCCTTAATTAACTCCAACCATCTCCTCTGCCTCATGTTCAGTCCGATTGTAAATATATATTTAAGACTCTTATGGTCGGTGTACACCTCACATCTGCTCCCAATTAAATAGTGTCGCCATAACTTCAAGGCGTGTACCACATACCGCTAATTCCAAATCATGCGTCGGATAGTTCTCTTCATGCGGCCTCAATCGCCTAGATGCATATGCAACGACCTTACGCTTTTGCATTAATACGCAATCGAGTCCTTGGCGCGATGCATCACAATATATATCAAAGCTCGCTTAAATCCGAGATCTAACATCGTGCTTTGTTGTCGACGTTTCTTCAACTCCGAAAACTACGCCGCATTCCGCGTCCATGCAAACTTCTTCTCCTTTTTCAACAATTGCGTAAGAGGCCTCGCAATCGTTGAGAATCCTTCAATAAATCGGCGGTAATAACCGCCATTCCAAGGAAACTACGGATTTGGGTCACCGCTTTGGGTGGCTCCCAATGCAACATCGCTTCTACCTTACTTGGATCAATCTGCGACTTCCTTCGGCGGTTACTACATGTCCAAGGAATTCCACCTTGTTCTTCCAAAAATCACACTTACTAAACTTAGCAAAAAGTTGCTGTTCTCTTAACTTCTCCAGGACTAGCTTCAAATGTTCGGCATGCTCTTTTCTCGCCTTGGAGTAGACTAAGATATCATCTATGAACACAACAACGAACTTGTCCAGATATTCCATGAAAACCTTGTTCATCATGTTCATGAAATACGCAGTGCATTTGTCAAACCAAAAGACATAATCAAACTCGAGTGTCCATATCTTGACGAAAATGCGGTCTTCGCACATCCTCCGATCTAATCTTCACCGGTGATATCCTCGATCGAGATCAATTTTGGAGAAAACTCCGGCTCCTCTCAAGCTGATCAAATAGGTCATCGATCCCGGTAGCGGATACTTATTCTTTATAGTGACTTCATTTAACGCCGATAATCCACACACATCCGATAACTCCGCCCTTCTTCTTGACAAACAGTAACCGGTGCTCCCCATGGTGACGAACTTGGTCTCGATAAATCCCTTTATCCATCAACTCCTCAATCGCTTCTTCATTTCCACTAGCTCATCGGTTGACATCCGATAAGGTCTCTTAGCCATCGGGCCGTTTGTTCATTAACTCAATTACAAACTCTATGTCCCTCGCTCGTGGCATCCTGTAAATCCTCCGAAATACATCCGGGTATTCTCTGACAACTGGTACGTCTTCTATGCTAATGGCCTTCACACTATTGACCATCAACTGTCCATCCCGAACGGCAGTGGCTTGAAACTCTATTTTTCTCCCACAAGGACTCTCGACTGATATGACTCTTCGTCCACAGTCTAATACAACCTTGTGTTTAGACAACCAGTCCATTCCCAAAATAACATCTAGGGTCCTGGTATCTAACACCACTAAGTTTGCTAGGAACTCCGCTCCATCTATAAGCAACTTTACCCCGAACATCCTACATCGATCGGAGTTCGATCCGGGATTGTACTAGCAATACATGCCTAAGGTTCACCATTTTCAACCCATTGTTCACAAAGAAAATCCGGATATAAACGAATGCGAAGCTCCGTAATCAAATAAAAGCATTGCAGTGTAATGAGTTAACAAGTAACTTACCCAAGACGACGTCCGATGTATTCTCAGACCGTGATCGGCGGTGACATGATTGACTCGCCTCTTACCACGATCTGCGTGGCAGCTCCAGACAGTAACTCCACGGCTTACTCTGGCGCTGGTGTCTTTGTTGGAGTAGTCCCGAGATTGAAGCGAACGGTGTCACTCTCCTCCCTTCTTGGGACAATAATTGGCAAAGTGCCACTGCTCGCTGTAAATGAAACAACGCTGACTACCGATCGCCGGCTTCCTCGTGGTCAGTGTTCCCAACTTGTGCCGGTGTCACGAAAATTTTGTCCGCTGTGTCTTGGTATCGTGGCGGCGTTGACATCACATTCCTTGGTTGAAATCAAGAACTGGTTTGGCGAACCCTCAAACGCCGCGCCTCGACGTGTGCTCCTCGCCGTGCCATCCTCAAGGCTTCGGTTGTCCTCCGCCTTGCGCTTGTCCTCCAATATCGCGCCTTTGTTCACTAGCTCTTGAAAATCCGGAAAGGTGTGGGTTATGAGTCCCACTGCAATCTCGTTCATCCTTTCATGAAACGGATCGCTCGGCCTTCTGTCTGTTACGCCCTCAAAAGCGTAAGCGTGTTAGCTGCGTGAACTTGTTCAGATATTCGACATCGTTGATTGCCCCGCTTGATGCCCTAAACTCTTCCTTTTTCAGCTCCATTATGCCTTCGGGCACATGATACTGCCGGAAAGCGACCGTGAACTCCTCCCAGCTGATGTCCTGCGGGTGCTCATGAGCGGCGCAGTAATTTTCCCACCATTCAGCGGCAGTTCCTTCAAGCTGATGAGAGGCATAGAGTACCCTCTCATTTCCTTCACACTGCGTAATGTGCAACTTTCTCTCTATCGTCCTCAGCCAATCATCTGCCTCCAATGGATTGGCGTTTCCAGAGAACGTTGGCGGCCTAGTCCTCATGAATTCTGACAGCCTCGAGTGTGGCCTCTGCACTGGGTTGCCCTGGTTGACTTGAGCGGCGGCGGCTTGGGCAGTGACCTGCTGCACCTGCTGCATCATGGCATGCATCAACTGAGTCTGTGCAGCAAGAAAGGCTCCAAAGTTCTGCATATCAACTGGCGGTGCTGGTTGAGGTCCTAGTCCTTCATCATCGATGTTTCTAGCTGAGCGAGAACCGCTCCCATTTCCTCCTTGGTTTCCTCGAGTGTTCACCATCTGCCGATGGCGCCATGGTTTAGAGATGAGAGGGAAGTAAGAATAGACAAGTAGTAGAATACTTATGCGGGGTCAAAGGTGTAACACAAAATCCAACTTTATTACTTTATTAATAACTGGGTATGGTTGCTCACAATGCCTAAGGGCCTTGCAACACATACCAATCACTCACAAGCATGAAAGAAGCAAATCGAACTAACACTCTGGAGTCAAACGCCTCTAAGGGTGACTCTTATTCCAAGACGCGACTCAACTCAGAGTCTCAATCGCTAATCCTAACGCCACTCGAGCCAACCCCCACCGAACTTCTGGTGGATACACCGCGGTGTGTCAAAAGCGGTACAAACCTATCCCAACGATCCTCGGCTAGGGCGCCTCCTGCGCCTCGCGCGCTCAACCTCCTCTGGTTCTGCTGACCTCCACAGGCTCGGGCTTCACTTCCACTTGCTCGACTTCACTTCCATCGCTCGACTTCACTTCCACTGCTCTGCTCGCTCGCTGCGGCTCCTGCGTGGCTCCTCCGGTTCAGGTCGTAGCTCCAAAGATCGCTCCGCTCGTCCGTGCAAATACTGTCTCAGCTTCCCCAATCCTCTGGATAGAGTGGGCCAAGTACTCACAAGTCCGCAACAGATGAGCCCTAAGTCGTGTGAATTCATCACGAGACCTCTGCAGCCTCTGAACCGCCTCGCCGATAACATCCTCTTGAGCGATGACATATCCGCCGTGGGTGATCGTGGCATCCTCCTCCTCGATGGGCTCTCGGTTGTAGCGAGTGTCTCGTGGGTGGTGACGAACACCGTGCCATCCAACTCCTGGGTAGGTACGAGCAATCCGCCTCATCGCCAGACGCGATGTCTCTGGATCCCAACACAAATGATGACCTCTGGCGGTGATGCGGATGGGACGACTTCGCCTCGCCCTATCCCGAGCGTAAACCGTGATAGTGACATCCCAGCGATATCGATCTGCCCGATCTCTGAGTCCCCGAGATCGGCTCATCATATCCTCCCAAAGAATGCATCATACGCCAAAGCTCATGGCGTACCCTCCAAAGGCTCACCAAAAGAGTGGATCATCCTCATCGCCAAAGGACACTCACGTGAAACTCACATATTTTAAAACAACGCAAAGACGTGATAAATTCAGCAAGGGGTGTGAGAAGAGAGAAGGGTAAGTCGAGATTGCATTATCATCTTGGCACATTTTAACTCTTTAGAAAATAATTTTATCCTCACTACGACCATTCTAACTAAGGGCGATCCTACAACAAGATGGCTCGATACCACCTCTGTCGGGACCCGAATGTGCAAATCCGGACCCTCTGTGTATTCAGACTAGTCCAGATCGCTTAGTGCACATATCTCAACATTGGTACATATCACGGTCATAACCAACGAAATAATAAGTACTTTAATTAAATACTCAAACTAGTTGATTGACCTTATGGTCAAGTTACAAAGATAATATTCATGAGGCGAAGACTTATTAAAATATTCAAATGCAATGAAATAAAATAAACTCGTGGCGCCAACCAATTTGCCACAGTAATCGATCGGGCTCGCTCCCTAGTTCGCTCGGCCTCCTCGATACTCCTCCTCCCGAGCAGGGTTGCTTCTTCTTCAACCGAAGTTGTGTTGTTGTGGGGTGAGTACTTTGAGCACTCGAAAGAAGTCATGCATGTAATGCAAATCTAATATTCTACATGCATGGCTTAGTACAAAGGATAGGCTATGGTTCATGAGCTGACAAAGATTCAAGATAAACAAGAATAGATTGCAAAGCAAGAAACAAGAGTAGGAATAGTAGCTTTCACAAACATTTCAATCAGAAATCACTTTTCCATCCTAAGTCATGTTCATCATCACCAACCCAAGCACTTTCCATCAACAAGTCATTTTCATGAAAATCTAACCCTTGATCAGAATCACCGAAGCGATGCTCAATACCGTGAGCACGGCTATTCAATAGGTTGTACACTCTGCAGAGGTTATACACTTTACCCACAAGATACAACCAAATACCACCAAGGCAAATAACCGTAACGAAGCCTTTCCAAAGTTCCATCTAAACTCAAGATCGCTTCGCTAAGGTTTCAACACTGAGGGATCGTTACCACACCTGTGGCCCCTCTTGCGCCATGTGAGTTCTCATTCCGCTTCTCCTGCCTCACACCACCACGACAAGACCAAAGAATAGATTTCCCGGTTTACTCATTAAGCCCGCCCCATTACGGAACTTGTGGTCAGATGAGAGACTCACTCAAATGCTCGCAAGGTTAAGTCCTTAGTTGACCGAGGCAAGTCTAACCAAAATGACCTTAAACATCCAAAACCAATAAAACCAAATGCGACCGCCAGCCTTGCCACTCTTGGCCCACCGTAAACAATCTTGCCACATGCCTCGCCTAAATCATTTTCCCACCCTGTTCTTTACCATTGCACCACGTGCCATCATCAACTCAATAACACATGTCTTATTCACAAATCATGTTCCATATCTCATTAGGTCAATATTTACCTTGGTATTCCAAAATCATAAAATGTCCACGTGGCCGGGCTAAGCATACTACTTCGGTTTACTCAACCCATGTTGGCAAATTATTAATGTCCAACTATTAGTCCATAACCTAGGGTGACAAATGATTCATGGCATACAATTATATACGACAAGGTGGCATACAAAGAACTAGGCATTTAACTAATCCCAAAAACTTATTCAAAGTCATTTCTATCAAATTAGCATGCAATAGTTTAAATCAAAGTAATTTGCTCTAATAGGTTCAACATGATCAAACACAACTTGCCTTCAAAAAGTACTGATTCTGGCTCCTGAGCTTGCTCCTGGGTCAGAACCTCTCCCTCGAAACCTTCGGGCACTTCAACGTCTACGCGCAACGTAAACACAAACAATAAAATAAATAAACAGTAGGCAAACAGTGCTCAAAAATTCAATTAAAATTCATAAACAGAAAGATCACAATTTTACAAATTTATAGAAATTGGAATCACTCAAATCGGAGTTAAAACGCAAAAGTTATAAGCATTTGAAGTTTCAAAATATATTTAAAATCAATATACCGAAATAAATAAATATTTTCTTTTTCGGAAAATCAATTATTGCGTCATCGTGACACGGTCGCCACCAGAGAGTGACACGTGGACTTGCCGACGCCACCGATCGGCTATTTCTCGACAAGTGGGTCCCACCGTGACGCGTCGATGACGTCACGGTGGCGTCCACACGACAAAGGCGTCTTGGTGACGAGTGGGCCCGTCTGCCGGCGTCTCGGGTGAATAGTGCACAGCTGGTGACATGTGGGTCCGGCGATCGGCGACTCACGCGCCTGAAGGCGGCCGACGAGTGGGTCCCACGCCGCTGACACTGATGAACGATGCATGGTGCGGTGCGATTCGAGCCGAGGATCTAGATCTAACGGATGAGGTTTGAAGATGAGATTTACCGCAAGGGCGACGTGGCGGAATCCGGTCGCCGATTGAGATCGGACGGCGTGGAAGCTCGCGAGGTTCGGCGGTGTCGCGGCGCGGTGGCCGGGCGGAGGCGAGACGACGACGGCGACGGCGCTCCGTGCTCCTCGACGTGAAGAGATAGCGCCCCGACGCGGCTTGACGAGAGGACTCAAGGACCAACGGCGACGGCGGAAGGTCACCGGCGGCATTTAACCGACGCGAGGAAGTGCGGCGGATGGCTTTAACTTCGCGAGGTCGTGGCGGCGAGGCGGTGGCGCTCCCTCGGCGTCAAGGTCTGGTACGGGTGCGGCGTGAGGTGAGGTTCACAAGACGGGCGGCGGTGCCTTAAATAGTGCCCTCGGCTTGCGTGAAAAGCGCGGAGACCGAGGCCCACACGGCGGCGGCGGTGAGTCCCATGGCATGACTTCGGATCGTCGACGTGGCGCAACGAGCCGCGGATGGAGATCGAACGGTCAAGGCGTTAGGGTTTTCGAACAGGCCGCCTGATGTTCGCCCAACACTGCTTCATCGATTTTAATCTTTTTCGATTTAAAATAATTCCCGAAATTCAAATAATTTATTTGGGGCATTAAAAATATCAGAAAAATTCTGGAAAAATTCTCAAAAATAATTTAAGACATTTGTGACTCAAATAAAATATTTTCAGCAAAAATTTATTTTAACTTTTCCATTATTTAATTAATTTGTTAAATGGCTTAATTCAAAATAAATTCAAATAATTTCAAATAAATCCAAATAAATCCAAATAAATTCCAGAAATTCCCAAAAATTCAAAATACCATTTAAATGCAATAAAAGCAAAAATTGGGGTGTTACATTACCTCTCTTTAGTCTTAACTTTGGAATAATTACACTTCTTCCAAAAATAAAAGAGGCTGTCAAAATACAACAATATCAACCCATATGTTTGCTTAATGTAAGTTTTAAAATATTTACAAAAGTGGCTACTAATAGAATTATGGCTGTGGCTAATAAGGTGGTCAGCCCATCGCAAACAGCTTTCATGCCAGGTCGTAATATTATAGAAGGAGTTGTCATTTTACATGAAACTATTCATGAATTAAAGTCTAAGAAGCTCAATGGAGTGATTTTAAAACTTGACTTTGAAAAGGCTTATGATAAGGTTAAGTGGTCTTTTCTTCGGCAAACACTTCGCATAAAGGGTTTCGGTCATGAGTGGTGCTCATGGGTTGAACAATTTGTTACTGGCGGTAGTGTGGGTATTAAAGTTAATGATGATATAGGTCATTACTTTCAAACTAAAAAAGGTCTCTGGCAGGGTGACCAATGTCTCCCATCCTGTTCAATATTGTGGCCGATATGCTTGCTATTTTGATTAAGCGAGCGAAAGAGGATGGTCAGATCCGAGGAGTTATTACTCATCTTATTGAGGATGGATTATCGATTCTGCAGTATGCCAATGATACTATCATTTTTATGGAACATGATATTGAACAAGCTACAAATATGAAGTTATTGCTTTGTGTGTTCGAACAATTATCTGGTCTAAAAATTAATTTTCTTCGGTGATGCTAGACATCAGGAACAAGATTACACTGACTTGTTTGGTTGTGGGATTGGCTCATATCCGTTCAGATACTTAGGCATTCCGATGCATTATCATAAGCTCGGTAATGCGGACTGGGGAGTTATAGAGGATAGATTTCAAAGAAAACTAAGTATGTGGAAGGCAAAGCATCTCTCTTATGGGGGTCGACTTGTGCTTTTAAACTCTGTGCTAAGCAGTCTTCCTATGTTTATGATGTCTATCTTTGAAATTCCCAAGGGTGTTCATCAAAGGTTGGATTTCTATCGATCTCGATTTTATTAGCAAGGTAATAATGAAAAGAGAAAATATCGTATCGCTAAATGGGATATATTGTGTCGTCCCAAAGATCAAGGTGGACTGGGTATTATAGATCTTCAGATTAAGAATAAATGTTTGTTGAGCAAATGGCTATTTCAACTGTTGAATGAGGATGGGATCTGGCAGACCTTACTTAGAAATAAATATTTAAGTTTCAGTTGTTTGTCCCAAGTGCATATTAAACCTGGGGACTCACATTTTTGGAAAGGTCTTTTAAAGATAAAGGATGATTTTCTGGCATGTGGATCCTTTAGGATAAAAGATGGTTCACAAACTAGGTTTTGGGAGGATATTTGGGTGGGTTCTACACCCCTTAAGGTTCAATTTCCCAGTCTGTATAACATTGTACATCAACCTCATATTACTGTGGCAAAAGTAATGACTCATATGCCACCAAATATTACTTTTTGCAGATTATTATTAGGTGATAAAATCATCGCATGGTTCAATCTAGTAGCAAAATTAGCTACTTGTCAGCTTACTGATGGTAGGGACATTTTTCACTAGGGTCTTCATAGACATGGGTAATTCTCTGTTCGATCTATGTATGTGTATTTGATGAATAAGGGTACTCCTTTTACCAGTAAATTCATTTGGAAGTTGAAACTACCATTAAAAATTAAAATTTTCCTCTGGTATTTTAAGACGAGGCGTTATTTTAACAAAGGATAATCTAGACAGAAGAAATTGGAAAGGGAATCAACAATGTTGTTTCTGTAATTGTAATGAAACAATACGACATTTATTTTTTGATTGCCAACACTCAAAAGTTATTTGGCGAATTGTTCATATTGCTACAGGTTTATCACCACCGCGGTCTATGTCTCATATGCTTGGTACTTGGTTAATAGGCATTGAGAAGTGTGACAAAAATATGATTTTTGTGGGGGGTGCTGCCCTATTATAGGCTATTTGGTGCATACGCAATGATCTAATATTTGAGAGAAAATAATATTCTTCTTTCATGCAGGTTATCTTCAAAGGAACATATGGATGCGGTTTTGGGCATTATTGCAGTGTGAGGACAAGAGGGCGACCATTCGATTGGCATGTCAAGCATTGGAGGTTGTGGCGTTGGACATTTTTGCCAAAAGTGGATGGAGAAGCAATTATCGAATTTGCTTTTAATTTTAGACTCTCTTTGTGTATTTTTCATTCTAAATATATGATTGTGAACTTTGTAAACACTTGGTTGTGTGCAATTGTAGAGACCGGATTTTAATCCTATATCAAAAAAAAAAAAAGTATTCTTCCGCAGTATGAAAATCCATAGTGAGAACAGTGGGCATCCTCTTCTGCTCCAAACTGCACAAACATATACATAATCTTAAAGATATTAATAAAACAAATTTAGTTCCGTATGCAAAGAATCGATTTATATTGTCTTAGATCATGCCAGGATCGCTGCCATGTCGCCGCTGATCATCCCGCAGAAAACAATCAGCAACAACAATAGAAGTAGATGAAGAAAGGAGTCACGCTGAAAACAGAGAAGTTTATTCAGAGCGACAAAGCTTACGTACAACTGTAGTAAATCCTGGTATTTATTCACGGCCGGCACAGCCGCCGTTGCCGATAGGAAGAAATCTAAACTTACTGAAAATACTTTGTATCCTAACAGACTAGCCAACCTGGCAGCTAATTAGCGAATATTCCAAAGATAACAAATAGCAAAAGATAGAAAATAACAAGATTAATTTCAACATATTGGACTGTATATTGGATCTACTGGGAGAATGGTCATATTTTTCTGGTGCATTTTGCATATATTTCATACTCAATTTACATCATTTGTGCAACAGTAATACTTCTGGCAATCAGGAAGTTCGATTTTACACCAATCCACGGCCACTTGTCAGTGATACACTGATATTATTTTCCAATTAGCAAGATCGTTGTAGTGTTACTGATTAATTTTATTTGAGCCATGGCACTCAATACTATAGCAAGATACGAAACATTTTTTTTTGGTGAGATTAGACACGTAACCTGTTAGACTACAAAAGGCTGGAGACATGCCTTGGTCTCTGAAACAAAATTGACATAGAATAGTACCGTCATCATCCACTTAAGGAATAGCATGGTTCCTTGGCGAGTCCACCACTATGTTAGATATTTGATGTCATCATCCATTTATGGATTAGTTTCCACTGTCTATATATAGAAGCTTCTTTCAGTGGTGCCCAGAACTCCAGATAAAGCAGCAAGACAGTCATCAGTACGTACGTGTGAGGATCAACAGCACATATAGTTACTCCCAAATACGTACATTACAACGATGATGAGCCTCGTTGATACGGTCTGCAGTCTGCTCGCACTGTTGTTGGTACTGACTGCAACGGTGCGAGCGTCCGGCGTCCAGAGAAGCCGAGCAACGCCGAATGGGACCCTTCCCTCTGCCGCCACGCTCGCTGGATGTCCAAACAGCTGCGGCAACCTCAGTTTCGAGTACCCCTTCGGCATCGGCTCCGGCTGCTTCCGGCAGCCGGACTTCGAGCTCATCTGCGACGACAACGACAAGACGAAGCCTGCCAGACTCTTCTTGCAAGACAACACCACAGAGGTCATCGAAGATATCCAAGCTACAGATCGTGAGGTAGATGTAGCTTTTTCGAATGTCATCTTCTTGAAATCTGGTGTTGATGTGTACAACATGTCCTGGAAATCTCCTGGGAGATCCTTCGCTCCAGAATTTGCCCTTTGGAACATCACTGGTTGTGACTTCGATATTTACATGCTCGATCATGACAAGAATACGAACACGAGCCTCTGCACAGTTACCTGTCCTAACAAAGAAATCACTGACACGCTGGCTAGGCAGAATTGCAACAATACCGGGTGTTGTGTCATTTCGCTGACAGATCTTGATCACTTCCAGCTCCAGTTTGTCCGCCACGGGAAGCTGGAAACGCTCCCCCCTAATCGAAGCTCCCTGTGGGATAGAATCAATATAACTTCTCATTGGTTTTTTCTCAGCTGGTTGATCGCCGATGCACCGGCATGCTCTGCCGCGGCGGATAATGCCTGTGTCAGCAAGCATAGTAGTTGCCTTGATAGCACTAATGGTTATATGTCAGGTTATGGTTACTCGTGTGGATGCGATGCTGGTTATGGTGGCAATCCCTACATGCTTGATGGCTGCTCGCGAGACAAAGGTAATTTATCCTTCCTCAACAACTTTTCCGACTTTCTTTAGGTAAACACAAGTTTCATTTCATATATAATGTGGGCCCTGCTACGGGTGCACATGACACAAGTTTCATTTCAACATTTCCTTTTTGTGTGGGTCCCGAAGCTACGGGACTCAATGCTCCATCGGAATTGTTATCCCAATAAACCATGAAATGGTCTTATAACTGCATGTTTATCAACCTCCAATTGAAAAGAAAACAACTGTGAACACAAAAACTGGCAATTATGACATTTAACTTGGAAGTTCTAACTTTTAACTGTTCTTTTTTACTTGTCTTTTGAGCATCAATATTGTCTCCAATAATATGCCTATTTAACTATTACTTTTTCAAAATTATTAACAAATATAATGATTAAGTACTTTTGATGATGAATCTCCTAGTACAATTTTCATATGGAAAATATGAATACGTATGTATATTTTGTCAACGTTTTAGAAGTAAAAAAAACAATGAGGAGCACAAGGAAAAGATAAAAACTTTTTCAAAAACACAAACTGCCCACATTATATTATTATGTGGCTGTGTACAATTTTACTGGCCTCATATAAAATACACAATGTGGAAAAGAATTAATTACCTATTTTTTAGGTTCAATTAACTTTGAAACTCTTCACATAATGGTAAATGATATTTTCCGTGGAAACAGGGTACAATCCAGTTC
This sequence comes from Guadua angustifolia, assembly GCA_036346375.1. Taxonomy (NCBI): domain Eukaryota; kingdom Viridiplantae; phylum Streptophyta; class Magnoliopsida; order Poales; family Poaceae; genus Guadua; species Guadua angustifolia. Next base: position 191,561 of record JAYEVE010001014.1, on the reverse strand, counting down.
AAGAGAAGACGAACTGCACTCAATCATGTGGGAACATCAGTGTTCCATTTCCGTTTGGCTTGGAAGAAGGTTGTTGTGCAAGGAAAGCATTTCAGCTCAATTGTACAAATGCGACATCATCAACCCTGAGATTCAATGATGAACAACAAATAATTTATATAAACATTAGCGGGGGCCTTGTGGACATCAAATACACCCCAGATAATGACCAGCAACAATTTGGGATGCATATATCAGGAGAAAGTGGACTCTACATTGACTCTATGGCATCGGTCTCTGTGGAATGGGTTGCTGCCAATCTAACCTGCCAGGAGGCACAACAGAATCGCTCTGGGTATGCATGTGTTAGCACAAGTAGCCCGTGCTTGGGTGTCAACTCTACAAGAAGTTATGCTGGCTACCGTTGTAGATGCATGGATGGTTTTGATGGAAATCCATATATTCTACATGGCTGTAAAGGTATGTACAGTGTTGCGCATGCACTCTCTCTGTTTGTAAAACAAAATAAACAAAATAGTCACAAAATAATAGTAGTTGAAGTCTTGACCATTCTTGTTTGCATTCTTGTGCAGAATTAGAGAACTTTTTTCTTTATCCCCAAAGCAAGCGTGATGTTCCTTTTTTCCTTTTTATACTCGTAGATGCACTTGAGTACGTATCAGTAACTTGAACGCCTAGTCATCCTGAGAACCCCATATGGCCATATGTGCATACTTAACCATGACAGCATTTTAGTTGTAATCCGAATTATACACATGTGCAAGCATATATCTAGCTACTACATTATCCTTCATGGTAGCTTCTAAAACTGTCTATATGCACATACTGTTTGCAGATATTGATGAGTGCCAGATACCAGGCATTTGTAAAGGCGTTTGCCATAACAGTATAGGAAGCCACTATTGCACAGAGTGTCCCGGAAAAACAGAGTATGACGTTACAACTATGAAGTGCGTACCAATAAAAAAGCAAAATCTTTTACTAGGTGAGTTCTACGGTACAATTCCTTAATGAGTTCGATGTAAAAATAACACAAGGCTTTTTTAGAGGAAGATAATACATGGCTAACAAGCATAAACGTTGCAGGTATTGCCATTGGGCTTAGTGTTGGCTTGTTCATTCTACTTCTCATCTTGAGTACAATATTTCTTCTACGTAGATGGAAAACAGACATCCAAAAGCAACAGCGAAGAAAGTATTTCCGAAAGAACCAAGGCCTTCTCCTCGAACAGCTGATATCATCAGATGAAAATGCGAATGACAAGACCAAGATTTTCTCCATGACAGAGCTACAAAAGGCAACAAATAACTTTGACCCTACACGCATACTTGGTCGTGGAGGGCATGGAATGGTTTACAAAGGCATCTTATCTGACCAACGTGTAGTGGCCATAAAAAGTCTAAAGTCATTGAGGAAAGTGAGATCAGTCAGTTCATCAATGAGGTCGCTATCCTCTCACAAATAAACCACGAAACATCGTAAATCTCTTCGGATGTTGCCTTGAGACTGAGGTCCCACTACTAGTATATGACTTTATCCCTAATGGTTCATTATTTGAAATTCTTAGGGGTGATCAAAGTAGCAGCTTTTCTTTGTCCTGGGATGATTGCTTGAGAATAGCCGCAGAAGCTGCCGGAGCACTTTATTACCTCCACTCAGCAGCTTCAGTATCAATCTTTCATCGTGATGTGAAGTCCACTAATATACTATTGGATGGGAATTATAGAGCGAAAGTATCAGATTTTGGTGCTTCAAGGTTGGTTCCTATTGATCAAACTCATGTTGTTACAAATGTACAAGGCACATTTGGATACCTAGATCCAGAGTACTATCACACTGGCAAGTTAAATGAGAAAAGTGATGTTTATAGTTTTGGTGTAGTACTTGTGGAATTGCTCCTTAGAAAGGAGCCGATTTTTACAAGTGAGTCAGGTCTAAAGCAAAACTTATCCAACTACTTCCTTTGGGAGATGAAGGTGAAACCGCTAGCAGAATTAGTAGCGGCTCAGGTTCTTGAGGAAGCGACAGAGGAAGAGATTATTGATGTTGCTGGTCTTGCAGAGGCTTGCTTAAAGCTTCAAGGAGAAGAGAGACCTACTATGAAACAAGTGGAGATGACGTTGCAGTCGGTGCGATCAAAAAGGTTGAAATCACATGAAGTTGCTCCACGAAATGAAGACATGCAACCTTTGCTAACTGGGCAAAGCCAAGCCACCCGTCAGTCGATGACTATTGGAATTGATATGGTAGACAACGCTAATGTAGCTTCTCAAAGATACCAAAATTGCTATAGCTTAGAGCAAGAGTTTATGTCATCAGCGACTCTACCACGCTAGGTTATGAGATTTCCAGTATTATGTTCGGTTGTCCTATCTTTTTCTCTTCTTATTCCATGCAATTCATCTTCCATGAAGACTACTGTATACTCTGTGGTGCACTTATTTCAATAACAGGTGTTTTCAATCTTCTTTACATATTAATAAAGCCTGAATGCACTATCAATCTGTCATGCCGTTGTGCTATTTTATTTTTTAACACACGATTGGGCAGGATGGTTTCTGTTTGTCTGGGAGCAAGAGAAGCAAAAAACACCAGTCTACTATGTTGTGCCGTCACCGATGGAGGAGGCTAGCGTGCGGCCAGGGGCTAGGGTCAATGTGGGCGGTACGCCTTTTTTCTTCCTCTTGCTTGGATCACGTGTGGAGATGGTACAGATGTGTTCCATGACATTTTGGGACAAATATAAGGTTTGTATGTAGATTTAATAAGGCATTTCCTTCTGTATCCCTATTTATTCTCTCTCAACCATATGTATTTATTCATTACCACACATACAAAGTATATCTTTCATGTTCCAAGACAATTAAGTGAGGTGTATCTAAGTCAATTGCTTTCGTACCTTTCTCATATTCAACATAACCTTAATTGTTATATAAAGTCAAAATACACCTTATAAAAATGATCGGAGGGAGTAGTTACGAATTTTTTTTATTTGACATATTTAGATGCCCAAAACAACGTCCAGAGGTACGGATAGCAATTCCAGCACCTGTTATTTCTCCGGTTTCACCCTTTCAACATTCTTTGTCCTTGAGCGTTCAAAACTCCTCTAAGCTGCATGGAAACAGATATAAACTAATAGCACATGATTTTATAATGAATTATGTAATATTATGCATTTTATGCAAAACCGACATATAAAAGCATATGCTAGAGAGCATAAAAATGCATTTTTACATTGGAATCATCCTAACAAGGGATGAATAAATGACACACTTTGGGTGTCATCACCGGGCATTAGTGAACATCATCTATTGATGCGATGGCAACCAATGGCGACCGACAGATGAACAGCGGCCTCGGATGCGATGTTGTTAGCCTTAGCGAATGCAGGAGGCTGCATCATTGGCATTAACAGATAACCGGCCTCTCGCGCTTTGCTTGATGATGTATACTAGATGTGTATACACGGCAACACGCCGTGCCGCACAACCCTGAAGCTGCAGGACAGGAGGATCTAGAGGTTAGAGATGTAGTAACGACAGCAGTTGCTGAATACCTTTGAAGGAACCTAGAAGAAAAAATTGGACATGGAACTGAAGCGAGGCTGAGTATGAGGCGCTGATGGGACTTGAAATAGAATAATTATTGTCTTGAGATAAAATTAGGCAAATTTGGTTGCTAACAAAGAAAGATCGCAATTTGTCAATTGTACTAACAGTAGCTGACCTTTGGCAGGCGAACCATTTCTCCAAGAGCATGGTCCCAGTTGGCATGAAACAAATGAAATTGACGTTATGTAAGTACGAAATGTCAACCTGTCAAGTAAACAAATGAGGAGGATGAAGAGAAATGGTATAACAATGAACTATAGCCGGTAAATGAAACGTCAATGCTGCAAGGTAACTTTTAGACGTCTAGAACTTGACTTATGATCTAGTTTTGACCGGGGACCTTTTGTTGCCATCTTTCCGATCCCTTGCAGAGGACTGTCTCATGTCTTAGGTCATATACAGCAAAATGGTGTACTAACTGTGCAGTGCATAATGTGTTATAGAATTAGTACATGAAATAAAAGGTCTGCCAATTTTCAAAAAAGCATACAAGGAAAAGACACAAGAAATGGTGAAAGCAGGTCTCCAAGACTTCCCAGCGTATAATAAGAGATGTTTTAAAAGGTCTGAATTCTGATTTCTAGTGGGAAGGGCGATGAATCAGAGCCAAATCAGAGCACACTATCCCCTCTCTTCAATAAATAAAAGCGAAAGGAAGGAAGGGAAAAAGTTCATCATCGTGCACCAATGTCACAGCAGCACGTTGACAGAACAAACTGCAATCGAAAAGCTAGTCGCACTTTAACTTGCAACTGCTTGGTTGTATACAAGCTTGTAATGACTAATTTTGGCAGGATAAAACTGCAACAATGGAATCAGTTAATAGGCATCCCGAAATCAAATGTCACAGCCACGTTTGCATTGGTCATATTGGGCATTTGTTCCACAACTATTCAATGAAGTTGTAATATCACATTGTTCATTCAGTAAACATTTAAGTGAATGGATCCGAAGAGGTGCCGCGGTGGATGCAATCTCAGGCGGGGGTCTAATAGCAAGGGCGCGTTATTACCAAGATAGGAAATTCATGAGCGAAATGGTCTAGACATAAAACCAGTTAAATTAGCTTGTAAGCATCAGGATACAAAATGGTAGCAGCAGGACCCTTTTGCATTTTAGACAGGACCCTTCCATAGTAACAATTAAGAAAAAATTCCCTCAAACCTTTAATGCTGTCCGTTGAGAGAATAATACATGAAGTAAGCTTTTACATGTATCAGAGAAAAGAAGGCCTTGGAAAGCAATTGCTTCCTGCATTTGCATTAAGAAAGTGAATTCAAAATTCTGCAAAATCTTTATGTCAGGGAAATAATAGAAGCAGGAAGAACATAAGTAGCATGAAGTACCTTCCAGAGCCCAGCTCGAGGCCCCGAAGATATCTATACAAACAAGTGGGTCGTGAAGATTGGCAGCCTGCTTTTGGGTTTGAGCTCTTGCAAACTTGATAATCTCCCTAGCCTCATCAAGGTGTTCTAGTTTGTCAGCCTTGTAAAGAATTTTGACCCACAGACATGCATTTATATCCACAAATATCCAAAGCCCAATGGTGAGCCATTAGGAGAAACTAAGGAATCAACAAATCATTAGGAGAAACTAAGGAATCAACAAGACCCATTTGGTGTGCCTCTTCACTGCTAATTGGCTTGGATAGCTGACACAAACGGGGTATTTAGCTAATTAAAGTAGGTGGATGAAATAAGGCAGATTACAGGAAAAAAACCATAACCTCAAGAAGCAGACACAACATACCGCAGTACTTACCAATATCATTTAAACTAATTTTGTCAGTCCAACAAGATGTGGGAGTCGTTGTGTCCTTATGAATTATGAATAAGGTGGTTAATTGCATGAAAAATATGATTGCAGGATAGCTTCATACACACCAATTAGAAGCAAAAACAAGATCAGAAACTAATAGAAGTACAACAATCCGAGGGGAGAAATACGGAGAGGAATTTGAACCAATCTTGGGGAAAAGGAAAAATAAACAAAGGAAACCTTAAAGTGGTCGTGGGCAGGATCAGGAGGTAGTTATTAGCAAAAGGAAAAATGGATTCGTGTGAACGAAAAATCAAATTGCTCCAATGAAACCACTAGGGTGGATAAGGTGGCGCTTGTCAATTCGAAGTTCTCCAAGCAGGCGGTGAAGGAGAGGGAGAGTTTGGGAAGATGGAGAGGAAGGGAATTTTTTTAAAGTAATATATTTCATAAAAGAAATTGCGACATTAATACACGTAACAGAAAAATTACAAAAATAATACTTCGTCACCGAATGGTGTGCCGAAATAGGTGTAGTCGCCATACGGATAAATGAATACCCTATTTTCGCCATATCATATGGCGACAAATGCTTAATCTGGCTGTTACCATTGCTCGTCAGAGGAAATTGTGCCATGTGGCTATTGTTGATGTACTGTGTGGCGACAATAGTCATCGCCGAACAGTGTGGCAACACGTGCCTGTTTTCACTGAGTAGTACGGCGACAATAGATTTTCGCCAAACGGTGTGGTGAAATCCTATTGTTGCCACACCACTCAGCGAAAGCAGGCACTAAAATGATCAACCTCGCTCCGCCCAGCGAATTAGACCGACGCCAGCGCCGTCGAAAAGCTAGAGCTCACACGCGCACCGGCCGGGAGAGGGAGAGGAAGAGAGGGAGAGAGGAGGAAGAGAGGGAGGGCTTGGGAGAGGGAGAGGAGGGAGAAAGGAAGAGGGAATGAGGAAGAAAGAAGAAGCAAGAAGGTAAAATCTCAATTTTGTAATTTTATTTGTTAATTCTTTAGAAAAACATAGTAGGATAGTCAGATATTAAATATTAGTTGTGATATTAGTGATATTAGATATTAGATGTGTACTATAATTAGTGATATAATTAGTTTATGTTAGAGTTGGTGATATTAGATATTCTTGTTAATTAGTGCTTCTCTTTTAGGTTAGCGATATTAGATGTGTACTGTAATATTATAGTATTGGTAGCGACATAGTTAATTAACGCTGTTTAATTTAGGTTAGTGATATTACATGTTATTGGTGATCTGAAAAATTATTTTGTCTTTGTCGTCGCAGCAATGTCAGATCCAGTGAAATTTAGGGTATATTATGGCAATGGTGAAATAAAAATTGGGCAGAATGGTGTTGATTTAAGCAACTTTCCGGTCACCATGGTTGAACACTCATTCCTCGATAGTGTTAGCATTTATGATATAAAGTTTTGGTTGACCCAATATTTTTCTCTGAATCCAAGTGTTTACTCTGTTACCATCCAAATCTTATTCACGTGTAGAAAGGGTGACCCGGCTATGTGGGAGTTGAAGAAAGTAGATTGGACATACTTGTGGCAGAAATGGTTAAGGTGGTGCAAGGGATCTCACCTTGAATGTGTAATGCTGGTACAGGCTTATCCTAGAGAAAAGGTGGATATTAGTGATGTGGCGCGAGAGCAGCACATTGGCTACAGCTGAACAAGTTTAGACAGTGGTGCCGATTGATGTAACAACAGGGGATGATAATAGGGATGCAGCAAATGCAGAAGGTTGGGCCGATGAAGGGGAGGAGATTCAGCAACTTGTTGATTACTTGGAGTGGGTGGACTGTATGGCGATGCAAGATGGAGCTGAAATGTTGGAGTGTGATTATGACATCGACGAAGATGAGGAAGGGGGGATGATGATGATGAAATACATGGTAGTACTAGGGCAGCGGATGTTCCCATCTCTAACGAATGGAATAGGCAAAACAAAGCTATCATGGAAGTTTTGTGGGGACATGAGTCACATTGGGAGTATGGTACCAATGCCATTCGGCTGAATCAAATATTCCCAAACAATTCTGAATTGAAGTTGGCGTGAGGCTGTGGACACGATTGCAATAGAGAGAGTTCCGAGTTGCCTTGTCTATGCCAGATAGGTACGTAGTGAAGTGCAGAACCGAAGGATGTGAATTTCAAGTTTATGCATACAAGTCGAAGTGCAAGACATGTTGGATTACATCACGAGTGGAGGAGTACACGTGCAAACTAGAAAATATTCTGGTGAAACATCGCAACTTGAATGCAGCTCTAATTACTAGTGTGATGTTCAATGAGATCATCGAGAAGCGGGACATTGAGTGTTCGTATATTCAAAAAGCAATCTTAAGAATATTTAAGTACCAGATAAGTTACTCGATGGCCTGGCATGCGAAGCAAAAAGCATTAGAGAAGAGGTTTGGTACGATGCTTTGTATTGCAACCTACCTCGTGTGCTTGATGTCTTGAAGCAAACAAACCCTAGCACGTACTCCGTTTTCAAAGACAGTGAAGCAAATGGTAATGGGATCTCGACATTTCATCGTACTTTTTTCATTGGGTCGTTGCATTGCGTCATTCAGGTATTGTTGTCCATTACTTTATGTCGATGGTACATTTTTTACTGGGAAATAAAAGGGGCAGATTCTAGCAGCTATTGCAATTGATGCGAACAACCACATACTTCCATTGGCCTTTGCATTTGTTGAGGGTGAGAATCGGGATAGCTGGCTGTGCTTTTTCAGACATTTGAAATTCGAGGTAGTTGGTGATCGGCCCAACGTGTGCATCATTTATGATCATTACAAATGTATCCTTTCGACAATTAAGACTTTACAGGAGGACCTTGATGAGTCTTTCCTATGGCATGACTTATAGAACAGGTGGTGCATGAGATATTTAGGAGCAAATTTTTTTAGACAGTTCAAGAATAAGAAACTGATGAACTTATTTGAGAGGTTATGCAAGTAGAATCAGGCACATAAGTTCAACGCGCTATTGGCCGAGTTGGATAAGCACACTACTGCACATATTGAAGAGCTGAAGAAGCAACCACTTGCACCGAACGATTGCCCACCCAAAAGGCTATCACCCCTTAGGGAGTTCGATCCTCCTAATCTGAGAAGACGATCGTTGAGGAACATAAAGTGTTTTTCACACTGGATAGAGGCGGAGCCTCTCGAGAAGTTGGCATTACTCCATGACACTGGAGGCACCAGGTTAGTATACTAAATTAAGATATTTACGATGGTTGAACAAATGGGGTTATTGTACTAACTGATATGTGTTGAAAAAGTTTGGTGCCATGACAACGAATGTAGCCGATGTTTACGATTGGGTCCTTACAGGCCTCCATCCACTACCACTTATGGCCATCCTAGAAGGCATGTTACACGGCATCATTGCCTATTTCTAGAAAAGGCATGCGGAGACTGTACTTCATGCCATGACAATGCAAACGCCGTATTGTTGGTGGATGATGATCTACTTAGAGGAATGAACCATTAAAGCTCAGCAGCATATGGTGCGAAGCTTCGAAATCACTAAGTACCATTTCAAAGTGACTCTTCGATGCAAAGAGGGATTGGGAACCAACATAGTGGTTATTACACATGAGGTTAATCTAGGCCAAGAGGCCATTAGATGTTCACTAAAACAATTTGATAGAAACTATCAAACAGGGTCACAAACATATCCTTAATAAGCATTTGCTTCTAGCCTTCAACTACGCTGTTGACCAAGGATTGAAATCTCGGTTTCATTCTAAATATCGTTCATGGCCAGAGAACGAAATCTTGGTGAGATCTCGCTATTTCAAACAAATTCTGGACAAATTGTAAAAACAAAATTTAAATTTCGGATTTTAAAACCGAAATCTCGGTCACTTTTGCCGAGATCTCGGCAAAATTGCACCAAGCGAAAATGGCTCAAACGATGTTGAAAAATTTTGAAATTTTTATGGAGGTTTTTGACACATCAACGATGTTCCCATAAAAATTTTATATGATTATCAAATTTGTGGAATTTTTAAAAATTCAAACATTGCTACTGTCCTGATAAAACGTTGACTGGCAAGTTTGAACCAAATGAAAAATGAAAAAAAACAAATTATAAAATTTTAAAATTTTTTTGCATGGTTATGAAGCATCACTAATGTTCTCATAAAATTTTCAGATAATGATCAAGCTTTATGAATTTTTAAAAATTCAGAAAGTGCTCCTATCCCGATAAAAGCTTTACTGGCAAAATTCAACTAAATGAAAATGGTACAAACCAAGTTAGAAAATTTTGAATTTTTTGTCGATTGTCCTGATGTATCATCAATGTTTTTGTAAAATTTTCATATAATGAACAAGCTGAAGAAGTTCCAAAAATTCTTACAGTGCTATGTCCTCATAAAAGCCTGATAATCAATATATAGATTTGCTTTAGCAATAAAAAATATTTAAAATTTTTGAAAATTTTGCATAAGGGTTATAAGGAAATTCTTAAGATTTCATAAAATTTTTGAATTATGATCATACTCTAGTGAATTTATAAATTTCTTACAAGTGTAGTGTATCATTTATGTTCTTTTTGTTTTTGATTTTTGAAATATAACAAATGAAGTTCAATGCACACATAGATTTGATTAGGCAAACAAAAAGTTTAAATTTTTTGAAAATTTTATAGAATGGTACTGAGTCAATTATTAAGCTTTCATAAAAATTTTGGATCATTATCAAACTCGAGAAAATTTATAAAATTCTGAAAATGTTACTGTCCCTCATGTTCATTCTGTTTTTGATTTTTTAAAGATAACAAATGAATTCAAATTATTTTAAAAAAATTTCAGTATGATCTTACACTTCCTAGAATGGTACCATAAATTTTTCACATCATGATAAATCATGTATTATTTTATAAAAATCTGACAATTTTTCTATAGTTTCTAAAAAATGTTTCAAAAATTCGGTTTTTCATCAAATTTTCATAGGAGATGACTTTCTTAAGGGTTATTGGACTAAATCCAGTCAAATCTGGTAAAAAGAGTCAAATTCTGATAAAAAAATGCCGAGATCTCGCCGAGATTTATGAGATTACTGTAGCAATTTAATTTTTTGATTCCGGCCGGCATCTTGCGAAATTTCGGCAAGATTTGGATCCTTGCTGTTGACACCATTATTTATAACACTATCGTGCAATTATTCGAAACAAATGAGGATGGCAAGATTATACCTTATACACGGTGATATATTGGCAGATACCAAGTATGTACTTCAATATACCTATGTCGATGAATTTTCCAACTTTCCATAAGCAAATTTATGTTGAGAAAACCAAATTTATTTTGGAACACTATAGATGGGCCCATCTTACTTAGACATAATCATGTATAACCTGGGTGCCTTGGGTGCCAGGAATGTGTATCTATATTTCTTACTCTTTATGGAGGTGCTCCCCTGTTTCCGTACTATTCCATATGTTCAGTTTCAAGCGCTGTGCAAGCCTCATGTTTCCTAGTATGTGTGATTAGCACCAAAGAACAGACTTCCCTCTCATACAGTTTATTGTAAAGAGCCACATTGATCGAACTGTGCTCGCTCTATTGTAGTGGATTGAAGGTTGCAACTTATAAACTTCCACAACTATATACTTGGGGCATTCAGGTCCACTACTAATCTTGTTTAGTGCCTTGCCTAAGTACTGATGTAATGTTATGAACTTATGCTGCTCTTACAAGGCAATGGGTTTGAAGATTTTGATGCCTGTAGACTTCGACAGGAACCTCAAATTGCTCTTTTTATTGTAAGACTATGCATAGGGCTTTTCAGAATTTGTGCTATCATTCAGCAAACTACACAATGATGTAAATGAAAATAAGCTAGGCAATCTGTAATTGCAAGCAAATGATAATGTAAGAAGTGGCTATGCCATTGTTTATGCACTGATTTTGTGGCTCTTGTGTCTTTTTGACGGGGTAATTTTTTTTGGTCTTGCACTTTCTGTTTAGAAGAATACATTCAAATACTTAATTCACTTGTACTGCATTTGCTTTGTTTGTTTAGCCCTTGACCATGTGTCGCAATGAAGTTTTTGAACCATTCAATTGAAGAAAAAGTGAAACTGCAGAGATTCACTGATTTGGGGTTAGGCAAATTACATGTAAACAAATAAATGAACACTGCATATCTTGGTATGGAATTCCTTTTCCTCCATTTTCCCTATGAATAAGAAAGAACGTGTTTCATTTCATGCTTCATTTCTGCTTGAAATTCCATTTACATCTTATATCTTTTACTTCATATATTATATTATTCAATGTATGAACATAATGCACAGCACTATTGGATTTTTGTATTGAAGAGAATGCGTGCGATGTATCATGTAACTGCATCTATGTTATGTGGAACATATATTTGACAATACCCATGTTAATAATCTCTGTTGATCTACTGGTCAGATATGGGTGTGGAGAGGTGCGTGCGCTTGGATGGCCTGACAGAAGCCCAGATTGACAAGAAGCTGGAGGAGCTGGCCAAGGCATGAGAGTCGCTTACATCTTAATAATGTTGGGCCAGCTAAGTTTTCTTGCGTTATATCTTCCCAATTAAGAGAAACGATAGCAGGGGATGTTCTGTACGATTTCAGCACTATGACTGTAGAAGCAGTTGTGAAATTTGTACAACTAATTGCTGAGGGGACAACTGTTGCTCTCTCGTTCTTTGTAACTGTCTTTTTCCTTCGAGCATCCGTCTATAGTACATGCTATACTGGGAAATAAATCTAAAGGATGGTTTGAAGGAGCATTCGTCCAACCTAATTATCTGTTGATTGTTGAACTTGAGCAAGTGAACTTAGTTTTCTTGTCTGGTAAGTAATAATGCTGAGCTTAGGCTAGTTCAGCGTGCTTGTCTGGAAGACAATATGAACCAAACTTGTCGATACCGGACCGGAGACTATATTGGTTTATCCCTTGGAATGATATATACATCTCTCCTCTCATTTAGCTGCCCAGCATGATGATACTCTGGATCCAAATACCCCAATGTCCTTTGCACATTTGTGATAACATGATCAATAGAAACCAGTCTTGAAGCACCGAAGTCAGAAACTTTAGCTGTGTAGTTTGCATCTAGGAGTAATATTAGATGACTTCACATTCTTGAAGCACCGAAGTCTGAAACTTTAGCTGTGTAGTTTGCATCTAGGAGTAATATTAGATGACTTCACATTCTTGAAGCACCGAAGTCTGAAACTTTAGCTGTGTAGTTTGCATCTAGGAGTATATTACATGACTTCACATTACGATGAAAGTTGATGCCGAAGCTGCAGAATGGAGACAATAGAGGGCTCCAGTATCTTCTGCAGCAATCCTTGTGCAGTCATCCGAAGTCAAGGAGAAATCACTTGTTGAACCAAAACGTGACATTCTAAATAACGACCCATTAGGAACAAAGTCATGCACCAATACTGGGGACCTCAGTTTCAAGACAACGTCCGAAAAGTTTTATGATATTTCGGTGGTTTATCTACGAAAGGATGGCTACACCGATCTCACCTTGCCAGACGAGCTTAGACCATTTTATGGCAACCACACGTTGGTCAGATAATATGCCTTTGTACACCAATGCCATGCCCTCCACGAGTGAGGATACGTGAGTGATCAAAGTTGTTTGTTGCCTTTTCAAGCTCTTGCAAAGAGAAATCTTCACCCTGTCACTCGCATTTTCATCCGATGATATTAATGGTTTCAAGAGAAGGGGCTCTTTCTGGAATTTTTTCTGTGGTGTTGCTTCTCCATCTAGGGATGAGAAATGTCCCACTTAGCCAAGAAATAGAACTCCGAAGCCACCAGCGCCAACCCCAATGATAATACCTACAACAATGAATCATTATGTAAATACCTACGATGAATAGTTATGTTCCTCAGTTTTTTTTTTATCTCTTCGTCTTTTATCGTGTTCATCGTGAAATTTAATGGAGCATAGAACATTAGAACTCGCCGAACACAAGATTTTTGCCTTTTTACCTGTGAACTGAACTGTTCATGTATATAGCGCTACAGTTTTTTCCCCCCAAAACTAGCTCCCGTGCGAAAAAATTACAAATCTAGCTCTCTAGTGAACGCGAAAGAGCCGGCAAGGGACACCTGTCCTTTGCCGCACTATGCAACCGCGATAGGAAGGTGATGTGGGAGGAGACATGCCGTGGCAGGGCAGCGCGGGAGCTCCTGCTGTGATAGGGAAGCACGGCAGGTTTGGCCTGCCGCCGTAGGGAAAAGCTACTGCGCTTGCCTGCCAGGGCAGCAAAAGGTATCGCTTTTCCCTGCCATAGTAGATCTCCTCCTTCCGTGTCACCTCCCTGTTGCGGTTGTATAGCACGGCAGGACCTGTCCCCTGCTGGCTCTTCCTCAGGAGGTTAGATTTGTAAATTTTTTCGTATGAAAGCTATATTTATAAAAAATAGAAGCTACAAGACTAGAGGTGAACACTCTGTATGTGCGTGCACTGCCTCGTTATAGTACCATACGCTGTTTTGCCAGGGCACTGGGTGCAAGAGAAATTTCCTATAGTGTTAAGGCGTAATCCTCTTCAAAAGTCTGGTATTTCGCACGCATTAACATCTACAACCATATTATACTACCTATATTAAAGGTGGATGGGTTCTGCCCAGGGAGCCTTTCTGCGTCATCGCTTCATGCAAAAGACTTTCGAAACTTTTGAAATTGCGTCCAGGACTTTTTATTGGCTCTTTTGCAAAAAGGCCATTCATAAATTCCAAAATTTCGTTTAAGTCCCTATAGAAATTCTGAAAAAATGTGTTTAAGTCTCCACTAGTTCTTTCGCAAAAGTCCCCTTGGACAAATCTGAAAATACGTTTAGATCCTCCGACCATCTTTTTTTCTTAACTCATAGTTCCCCGGTTAATTTTATGATTAGAGAGAAACCTACCGAAAAGAGAACGCATGGTACTGTACATCTTCTGCAGTATGTAGCGTATGCATACTCTGTGCGGGTGACAGAATCTTGACAGCCATTTGGGGGACACGGATTTTCTTGGAATCCTGCCATGTATTTGCATATAGAGGTGGGCGTCGTGCCGTGTCGGATCGGTTCGGTATGGATTTATCGTGCTTCGTGTCCGAACTGTGCCGGGCCAGAACGGTCCGTCGTGTTCTCCGTGCCGTGCCGTGCCAACTCGACTCGCCTTCGACAAGCCCAGACACGGCCCATTTGCGCTTCGTGCCATACCGACCTAGGCCCGACCCATTTGCACTATTGTATCGAGAGGAAAGGAGTCGAAGGCGTATGGAATTGAGGCAGTAGACACAAATATTATGAAAAAAAGAACTAAAATTTATTTATTCTTGAACAGTTATATAGAGTGAGAGGAATGTGCTGAACACGGCGAGAGAGAGGATAATGGGCGAGAAAGAGAGTGAGGAAGACAAACGAGAGAGATGAGCTAGAGAGGGAGATTGAGAGAGACGAGTGAGAGAGTGGCGTCTCTCTTAATCTCTCTCAGCTCTCTCTCCTCTCTTGCCCGTCTCTCTTATGTGTCGGTGACGAGAGTGACGTCTATGCTGCTGGGTGCGTCCATGGTGCTCATGCTTTGCGGGTCGGTGACCTTCATGCTAGGTTTCTTCCTCATACCCTGGGTCATTGGACCCGGTATGGTCCGTTGTACAGCATTGTGCCGGACTGTGCCGCCCATCGTGTCCATTTTTGGGCCCGGTATGGCCCATACTACAGTGTCGTGTCACCCTGCACGGTCCACTTCATACTAGATCAGACTTTAGACCAGACCGTACAGTCGTGCCTCGGGCTGAGCTCGAGTGCCTGCCTCTATTTGCATCGTTTATCAATATAGGCTTCTGTTGAGTTGAGGCCCAACCACCTGCTGTTGACATTGACACATGCATATTCTGTGATATTCTTCTGGACCTCTCGGCATGTTAGATTAGCAACGGCCCACTGCAAATCTTCAAATGTGGTAGGACCAAAGTAAAGGTCACCAACAGAATGTGGTTGACTCGGAACAAAAATTTAGAATATACTTCAGTCTTTTTGTACCTTCAATCTTTATGGTCTATATTTGTAACGCCATATGCAGGGATACGGGTGTTATGGAAATCCATGGTATCACTGACAGTAGAGTGAGTGTCAGCCTCACTAGACCCACTGTTAGATCCGCCCGTACGTAAAAAAAGGAAGCTCCGACAAGCGTATCTGAGGGGCGTTTTATGTCCATGATTCCCCGCTGATATTTATGTAGGACACCTGAACATAGTAGTCTCTAATGAGCTCGAGGCAGGAGGACGTCGTGCTCGTGGTGCAGCTGAGATGAAGTTCCTCTCCAGCAAAACAACCTTCTTCTAGGCCAAACTGAAATGGAACTTTGATGCTCCCACATGATCGGAGACAATTCTTCACCTCCGTTGGAACTAGGTTGTATCCTGTTGTCCCGCTGATATTAATGATTCTGATATATCATTAATCTTTCCATAAAATTTTTAGGTCATGGTGAAGCTCAAGGGATTTTTAAAAATTCGGACAATGGTGATGTCCGGAAGAAAAATGGTTAAAAGTATGTTAGAAAATTTTGATTGGATGGTCGTGATGTATCATTAACCTTGCCATAAAATATTTAGATAATTATCAATCTATGAAGTTAGAAATTTCGACAACATTTTGACCGAAATTAGGATTTTGAGTGATAAAATCAATGTATGTTTGCATCACGTACCTACGAGTAGTAGTACGCCTATGGTGCAAACTCCACCTCCGCATTATTGATAATGACCTTGTGATACCTCTTCTCGTGCTATTGCTTGTATTCTTCTCAGGTCATGTCCCATGGTAGGTTTCTTTCTCATACCCTGAGTCATCGGGCCCGATATGGCTCGTGCTACAGTATAAACTTTTTAGAACATTAATTCCAATAAACCGAACATCAAATATTACTTATAATGGTTAGTTCAACTTTTTTTTTTGGATCATAGAGATAAGATTAAGAATATTAAGGCATAAAACTAAACTATATTTAGTAAGCATGAAATATTTGCACTTGAAGCTCATAGCAATAAACACAGTATCAGAGAACAGTTGTCGGCGTACTTTGCGCCAAGGTACCCTATCCGCCATCGTCGGAGGGGCCACGGGCGCCACGTGGCGACTGGCGAGCAGTGGGCGAAACACGCCTTGTCGCTGCCAAGCGGCATGCTGCGTGGCGGCCTAGCGAGCAGTGGGCGATCAGGCCCTGCTGCCGGGCGACCGCGCCGCATGGCGGCCTGGTGAGTAGGTGGGCGATCAGGCCCTGCTACCGGGCGATCGGGCTATGAGGTCGATCGAAGGAGCCAGAAGGTACAGGGGGTACACCGTCGGCTAGGCATGAAGACGTACGTCGGCGGGATAGGGGAGCTTCACCCTGAAGTCTTCTCCCCCGACACCCCGTGTCAGGACCATTAAATGCGCGTGGCTTTGCTGATGGCACGATAGCTTATCCCTCTGTCGTCTTGCACCTAACCAGTCCTATACAGGTCACTTCCCGGGCGGACCGGGTGGAGTTGGACAATGGTGCAAAGAATGAGGCCAGAGGATGGGGCTACAGCGACTAAAGTAATAAATGAAGTGTAATCATTGTGATGCCATCCTTCTCACATGTCCGAGCCAGCCCGGCCTATATAAAGGGGGTTCGGTGCATGAGAGAAGGGGGAGACACTTGAGGGAGAGGAGAAAAGATATAGGAGAATTTAGAACCGAAGAAAGCTAAAAGAGAGCACCAGGAGAGCTCGAGTAGAACTTGGGGTGTGGATCGTGTACTTGTAATCCCCCTAAAACACGCTAACAAGAGCTGAAGCAAGACGTAGAGCTATTACCCGTATCGAGGGCCCGAACCTGGGTACATCGAGGTGTTCTTTAATCTTTGCCTGTGTGGATCCCTCGAGAGAACTCGTAGGTGTCCGACAGTGAAGATCCCCTCATTGAACCTCGGATCCCTTCGAGGCACAATAGCTGGCCGGCGAAAAACGTCGACAACAGTATCAGAGTGTCAGAGCACTACTTAACACAGCAAATACATAGGTCAAAGCATATTAATAAGTAGTACCAAAGCATATGAGCATAAGACGCTTACAACCAAATACGTGAAAGTGAGAAACACTAAGCTTTCACCCATACCTCAACTCGTAAGAAGTGCGATGCAAATGTACTCTCAAGAAAACATGGTTAGAAACATGACAAGTATTAGCTATAGCCTCAGCCCAAAACTTCCTGAGAGTACTATACTCATCTAGCATCATCCTGGCCATCTCAACCAGGATCTTGTTCTTTCTTTCTACTGCGCCATTTTGCTAAGGAGTGTAGGGAGAAGAGAACCAGACTCCACACAGAACCTCTCAAAGTAGGAAATCTTGAACTCCATGCCATTATCACTGCGTATAGCTCGTAATGCACCTGGCAGCTCAAAAGCCAACCTACTAACCAAATCCCTGAAGTGAGAGAAAATCTCATCCTTCGAGGCCAAGAAAAATACCCAAGAATACCTCAAAAATCATCAATAATAAAAAGGACATACCACTTCCCTCCTGCTAACTGCACTCTAGCTGGATCAACAGTGTCCATATGTAAGAGTTGTCCTGGTGCATCAGTCATCACTACGGTGACTGGAGGATGAGATGCAATAACCATCTTGCCATGTCGGTAGGGAGGGCAAACTAAGTCTTTGACTATCTTGAGTTTGAGCAGACCACGAATGAGGTTGTGGTTGCTAACTCTGGTCAAATGATTAAAGCCGATGTGACCAAGTCTCCTATGCCAGAAAGAGAGATCATGGGACTCAGAAGCAATTAAACAATGGAGAGAGTCTCCAGAAGAAATAGAAAAATTCGCACAAAAGACTCTTCCAAATCTAGAAATCCTACAAACTAACCCTCCTGATGAATCAAGGATTCTACAAGTATTACTCTTGAAGCTTACCTCGAAAGAGTCATCGATAAGCTGAGAAACAGAGATCAAGCTATATTGTAGCTTACTAAGGCAACGTCCTTAAGAATAAAATTCTCATTAATGCAAACGGTACCTTTAGCAATGACTCTACCTGAAGAAGCATCCCCAAAAGTGATCAACTCATCACCAGGGGCTCAGACTAGGAAGAGAACCAACGAGAGTCTCTGGTCATATAGCGAGAACAACCGGAGTCAACAATCTAAACATCTTCCTTCCCCATCCGATGAATCTGATCAAGGCAAAAGAAAGAGAAGACTCAATACTGGGATAGAGTGAAGACCTAGAAACCTAATACTGAATCACACGACGCCTCAAAATACCAGCCACAGAGGAAGAAGACTGAACTCTAGCGTCTCTCTAACGATCAACTCTCACAAGATCAGAAGTAGTAGAAGATCTAGGAGCTGGAACTGGATTGGCCTATCGTGGTGCAAAGGCCGACCATCCCAAAGGAGGTCGCTCGACTTTTTACCGAAAACACCTCATGCCACTGATATCTACTTCGATGGGAAAAATGAGGAATATCAAGAGGACGGCGGTAAGACTGACCACGAGTAAGTCCAGGACTAAAACTCGAATGAACAGCATAAAAACTAAGTCCTGGATGCCGCCTAAAAACAGGCAACTCTCTAACCTATCTAGCAGCAGTGTGTTCCTTAGGAGCACTCAAGAGTTTGGGGATGATCTTGAATACCCCTAAGAGCAACAGCACGCTCACGCCAAGTGATCTTGGCGTATTTGAAACAGAACTCTACTAGGTGACCATCCTTTCGATAGAAGGTGCATGAGTACTTCGCCTTGCTAGAAGCAGAAGTAGCAGGAATAACCACCTTCTAGTCAAAAGTCCATGGATAACCCCAGCAAACTTGAAAACAGTGGTACTCACTCTAGGAGCTACCATAATCTCACCACTCTTGGAGCCACGCATAATGGTAGGAGGATGAGTCCTAGTGTGCTCCAAGTAGTCAAATTTTAGACCCTGATTAAATCTACTAATCTTGGATTGGTCTAGAATGAGATTGAGCTTCTTCTTGCCTCCTACAAACTTCTCGAGAGTGCTCATGAGATACTCATACTCCCGGAAGAGAGTGGCACAGGAAGAACAGGGATGAGAGGAAGGAGAAGAACTACCAGCACATGCATTTTTCTCCCTTAGCACGGCTGCCTAAATCTTGAGGGCTTCACAAGAAACACAAAGATCATTTCTAATTCTAAGGGCTTGGTCTTCTAGCTTCTTCCTAAGTTTGACTTGGATTTTATCCAAGTCCTCCTCAATCACAGAACAATGCAAGTAATTTTCTTGTGACTTATCTAGTAAGTCCTTAGCAAGTTTAGCACATTTGACATTTAGAGATTCATTGTCAAGTTTTAGTTGCTTACAGCACTCACATGAGCTGACTGGGTCCTTAGAAGCATGCAATTCAAGTTCATCATTTCTAGAAGAAAGCTTCCTAAGGTAAGTGCTCATGGCATCAATTTCAGCAAGCAATTTAGGGCAATTGTCACATGAAGGAGTAGAGAGTGAGTAAGAAGAAAGCTAGCATCTAAAGCATGGCATTGGAAGATTCATTGCTAGCATTCTTCGACGTAAGACTATCTAGTTCAGACAACATACTATCATGCATAGTCCTTAGATTCTCTAACTCCACAAGCAAGGCATCACATAAAGAACAATCATTAGTGACTCGGGAGAGAGAAGATCTGAGCGAGGCTAACTTCCGAGTCAAAGTACCTACTTCCTTCTCAAGCTCCATACACCTAGCTCTAGCTTTAGCATGAAATTTTTCTAGTTTGCAAAAAGCTTTATTGAGTTGGTCGTAGGAGGGTACCTTGTCCGAGTCGCTGTAGAGCTCAGAGTCGCTGATGTCGTTGGCGTCTGCCATGAAGCACATGCTGGAGAACTTGTCGTCGCCTTTCTTCTCTTACGGATCGTCCTCGCCTTCATCGCTCCACATCTCCATGTCGAAGCGGTTAATGTCGTCGAGGGCTGCAAGGATGCTGTGGAAGAGCTTCTTATTCTTCAAGAAGTTGCGGTACTTCTTCTGATGCGCCGGCTTGCGAGCTGGAGGCTTCTTGTTACAGTTCTTGTTGGTGTAGTCTTTCTTTCCCGAACCGCCAGAGTCGTTCTTGCCCTTCTCTAGCTTCGGACAGTTTGCTCGAATGTGGTTGGGGCCACCACATTCGAAATAGGTGATCATGCCACCTCTCTTCCTCTCTCTCACTCTCTTGTATGCATGAGAGAATTTACGAGCTAAAAGAGCAAACTCATTTTCTGGAATTTTTCCAGTTGGTCATCACTTAGCTTGCAAAGGACGGATAGAGAGAATCCAACAAAAGAATCAAGAGAAGATCCATGGCCATCGATTGAGATTTCGTCTTGTGAGAGACGACATCGATCTCATGAGTCTTAAGTCAGGAATAGAGCCCATCAAGAGTAAAGGTCGACAAGTCGGTAGTGTCCTTGATGGCGGTCACTTTTATTTCCCATACTCGAAGGTCGAGTGCGGTCTAGAAATGTTGAGCATTATCCGAGTCAGGGTATATGCAACCGACTGCTCGGAGGTCGCTCAAAATCTTCATAAAATAACCAAAGCACTCGTCAAGACACTCACCAACGTGTTATTCTAATTTGTTGTATTCACGTTTGTGCTGATCCTGCCTCATGGTCTTGATTTGAGTAGTGCCCTCATGGTAAGCATCAAGAGTCACCCAATTCTCGTGAGCGGATCGTAGGTGAGAGATCCTACGTACTCACTGCGGCTAAGGCCCTGTATGAGGATGTTTCTTGCTTTAGCATTTGCCTCAATGTCAGCCATATTGCCGGCTGTGACATGCTAATCGGTAGGAACCTCATACGAGAGTTTCACCTTCTGTCATATCAAAAAGTCCTAGGCAGTGATGTACGACTCCATTCGAGATTTCCAAAAGGAAAAATCAATTCAAGAAAAAATGAGAGGCTTGGTTGAATATTTATCCGTCGCCATGGCTCTTGAGACTGGTCAAGATCTATGAAAGAGCAAAACCGACTTTGATACCAATTGAAGGATAGAGATGGTGATCAGAGGGGGTTTAATGATCATAATATAAAACTGCCTTGAAGAATTTTCTTCAGATCGGTGCTCCTCAAATTTTCCAACCCTCCAAAACCCGAATAACTAGATAACTATGTATACCCCTAGCTTGCATGGATGAGAACAATGGAATATGTGAGGAATTTTTTTGAATCACAATCTTGGATGTTAAGTGTCCAAACAAAAATAAATCAATTAAAACCTTGCTTTTAAAAAGGAGATCAAGCCAAATCACAAAAGTCACTTTCAGAAAAGCAAAAGCAAAATTTTCAGAAATTGTCCTCAATTGGAGCAGGTGGTTGGTGGAATTCTAGTGCTCTAGGATTTTTGGAAAATTTTCTCCATATGAACTAATGAGTCATGAAGCACTCCACCAAACATCACCTCAAAATGCCTTATAGAAAAATCAGGAAAAATCAAACACCACAGATTGTCAGGAACTTCGAGCAGAAAGTTTGGGGCTCGGTATTCACCTCATGGCACCCAAAAGGTGCAACCAGTGGAGTCTCAAATGTTTCCATAGATGGACATATGAGTCGCACACCCTCTTCATAAAGAATCACTCAAAAATGAATTTTCCAAATTTTTCTAACAATCAAACACTGACTGCTGCGCGAAGAACAAGTTTTGAACAGATTTGCAACTTCATGAAAAACTTGATCTCTAGTCTATCCTAGGGTGCAAGAGAGATGTAAAACCTTGTGAGCACCCTCAAGATATCCTAGATTAGCAGCATTTAGAAGGACGGGAGGAAAATTCAAATTGCGAGAAAGTAAATTGCGGGAATTTTAATGCTGAATTTAAGACATAAAGTAAATGCGTAATGTAAATTCAAGCATGAGTGAAAATGATTTGCATTTCAGGAAGGGGAGGTTTACAAAGCCTCACAACAAAGTGGGCAAAGCTCAAAGGAGCATAAAAACCTCTACAACCTTTAAGAGGAGAAGGCTACCCCTCCTCTATTTATACTACTGTTGGGCCACCTATCACCCTTGGATGAGTCCCTCAACCCTAGAGCACTCATCAAAAGGTTAGGATTAACCCACTCATATAGTCATGCAAGAGCTAACCCAGAACCCACACACATAATGTATTTTCTTGCACAGTTTTCAAAGCATACTACCTAGACCCGCTAACCTATTAACTGGACCGCGATCCAATGACCCTCATCGATACACGCGATATCTAGCTAGGATCATCACCTTTCATTGTCTTGTTGGCTTGCCCGGACTCTGTCTTCGATCATCTTCCAGCGATCTTCGACCGTCTGGACCTCCGACGCACCTCGCCTAGTCCCCGTCATCCTCCGCCTCACCATGACCTTGCACCGTCGTCCTGCAACCATCAAAGACATGGAAAACCCATCACATAGCAATGTACAAAAGATATTCAATATTCATCACAAGGTAGCACTGGAAAATGCAATGAAATCTCAAATTGATTCAAATTGAAAATCTGATTCAAATCAAACTCAAATCAAAACAAACCAAGCTCAAATTCAGTCAAATACTCATCATACACAGGTATAGACCTCCACATGGTCTTTCACTCCCCTTCACCGTGCCTTGTCCAACATGTATAGTCAGGTAAAAAACCGCTTCGAATCAAGTGCAAGTGGATATGCTCTTTGTCTGAAAACATCTTCTCATTCTTGCAATCAATGCGTAGACAACGTATGTATTCTGTTGTAGGTGTGAAAACCAAACACAAACGAGGGGGTGGACATCGGCCGTTTAATGGGCCAGCGTCCACCAGAACGAAAATGGCACGAGGGTTTTATACAGGTTCGGGGGTCTGAGAGGACCGCCCTACTCCTGTCGACGAGCCTACGGGGGTTAGCCTCCGGAGAGCAGGACCCCGAGGGCTCGTCAGTTTTGAGTGTTCCATTATATTGCTCAAGAGAGCTCCTCCTTTACAAATGAGGAGGGAGGGGGTATTTATAGGGTTCATGGCTTGCACAAATGACCAAAATACCCCACAAGAATGACTAGCCTATGGATACAAAAGAGGGGTAGTGTCGTCTTTTGGTACAAATGACCGGAATACCCCTTATAAGGATAACTATTCTATTAGTACAAGTGAGGGGTAGCATCGTCCTCCGCTGGCAGGCTGCAGTCTCTTGATCTGTATGCTGCACTATCAGTAGCTCTTCAGATATTCTCCAATAGTAGCCCCCCTGCCCCTTGGCGCTAAGGAAAGCGCCCGAAGGGGTAGTATTGGATGTCATACATGCTTTCGGAAGTTGTGGGAGAGGCACCGAGCTTGATCATACTATAAGAACCATCCGCAGCAAACTGTTGTGCTTAGCCAAAACTTCATGCTGGAACAAATTTGAGGGCGTAGCAAATTCAAGCACTTGGGCTGGCATAAGCTCGAGGGCATAGCAAACCTAGAAATTTCATGGCGTGGCAAATCTATACTTGCATGCCATAGAAAATTTCAACGCTTACACTTAGCCAAATTCGAGCCATAGCAAATGATTTGGCCATAGCAAAATCCAATTTGGCTATAGCAAATTCCAACACTTAGTGAAATTTCGTGCCATGGTAGAACAGGCCAAAAATATGAAGCTATTGCTTTGTGTGTTTGAACAATTATCGGGTTTAAAAATTAATTTCCACAAAAGCGAGATTTTTTGCTTTGGTGATGCTCGCAATCATGAACATGAATATACTGAATTGTTTGGATGTGGGATAGGATCATATCCATTTCGGTATTTGGGTATTCCGATGCACTTCCATAAGCTTCGTAATGCGGACTGGGGAGTCATTGAGGAGAGATTTAAAAGAAAACTCAGTACATGGAAGGCTAAATACCTCTCTTACGGGGGCAGACTTGTACTATTAAATTCTGTTCTAAGTAGTCTCCCTATGTTTATGATGTCATTCTTTGAAATTCCAAAGGGTGTTGTTCATAGGTTGGATTACTATCGTTCTCGGTTTTTTTGGCAAGGCAATAATGCTAAACGAAAATATCGCCTTGCTAAGTGGGATATTATATGTCTTCCTAAAGATCAAGGAGGACTGGGTATTATAGATCTTCAAAGTAAGAATAAATGTCTCCTTAGTAAATGGTTATTTAAGTTGTTGAATGAGGAGGGGATTTGGCAGACTTTGATTACCAATAAATATTTAAGTTCCAAATGTCTGTCCCAAGTGAAATCTACACCGGGAGACTCGCATTTTTGGAAAGGTCTCTTGAAAGTCAAGGATGATTTTTTGCGTTGTGGTTCTTTTCGGATACGAGATGGTTCACAAGTTAGGTTTTGGGAGGACTCTTGGGTGGATTCCACACCACTTAAGGTCCAATTCCCAAGCCTTTATAATATTGCCCATTACCCACATGATACTGTTCAAAAGGTTATGACCCAGATGCCACCGAATATTACTTTTCGGAGATTATTGGTTGGGAATAAATTGACGGCTTGGTATAATCTTGTAGCAAAATTAGCTCATTATCACCTTACAGATGGAAAGGATATCTTTCACTGGGATTTACATAGAAATGGGCAGTTCTCTGTTCGGTCTATGTATGTGTATGTCATGAACCAGGGTACCCCATTCACCTGTCAGGTCATTTGGAAATTGAAAGTTCCTTTAAAAATTAAAATTTTCCTTTGGTATTTACAACGAGGAGTTCTTTTAACAAAAGACAATCTAGCTAAAAGGTGTTGGCAGGGGAATCTGAAATGTTGTTTCTGTAATTGTAATGAAACAATTCAACATTTATTTTTTGATTGCCATCACTCTCGGACAATTTGGCGGTTGTGAGTGTGGCAACTGGATTATCACTGCCCAAATCTATTGTTCATATGCTTGATAGTTGGTTAACAGGCATAGATAAGGGTGAACAAAAACTGATTTTAGTGGGGGGTGCTGCTCTTCTATGGGCTATTTGGCGCACTCGCAATGAGCTAATCTTTGAGAGAAAACAATATTCCTCTTTTATGCAGGTTATTTTCAAGGGAACATACTGGATGCGGTTCTGGACGCTTTTGCAGCATGACAACAAAAGGGAACTCATCCAACTGGCAAGCAGGACAATGGAGGTCGTGGCTTTAGATATCTTTGCTAAGGCTGGATGGAGGAGCAATTATAGACTTTGCTTTTAATTTTCAGTTCCCTTTCCCTTTGTTGTTTTTATTTACTCATGAATCATGGCTATGGCCTTTGTAAAACTCGGTTGTGTGCAATTGTAGAGACCGGATTGTTATCCTTTATCAAAAAAAAAAATGGTAAAACTGAAGGCTTAGTAATTTCACGCCGTGGTAGCAGCCATTCTCTCTTGGCGAGCCACCGGCTTAGACATAAAATTGGGCTGGCCCAACTTCTTTTCCGATCTTGACCAGCCCTCAGGCAGTGTAACTTGCTTTGGCGCAGTAAACAGGGGAAACAACTCCCATTGAGATGTGTGGTCCAAAAGCCAAGCTCCTGCCCTGCTTTCTAAAGGCTGCCGCCCTTGAAAGACTTCCTTGTCTCGATGATATAGTATGCACAAAAGACATGAACCACTTGCCGGAGTATTTAATCCGCTCTTTACTAGGACACCAATCCGGCGGAGAAGGAGCCGATGCTGGGCTCGGGCACACAAGCAGGGAAAGGAATTGACCCTGAGGTGAGCACTGGAAACCTTCCTCCTTTCCTGCCTTGCATGCCCCTCGCGTTCGTATGCTCGCCACCATGCGGTCCATAGGATCACCGTCACGGGGCACTTCGCAATGGCTGCTGGCCCGTTGGACGCAGGGGCGGGGAGCCAATCTTGAAGCACTTGGGCGCATGTGCAAATCTGCGGGTCTTAGCCTTGTGAGGATGTTGGGTACTCGGTTGGTAAGGCCTAGAGCATGTCCTGAGACGCTAGCTGCAGGGCGCCAGGCGCCGGCTGTAGGGCGCGAGACACCTTGCGCAGGCTGCCAAAACGCGAAAGCAGGGCGCCGGGAAGTGCAGGGCGTTTGGCTCAGGTGTGGTCGTTGCATGGTGTCTGCAGGGTGCTAGAAGGGGCGCTGTAGGGCGCACGGGAGTGGAAAATGACCAACTACCTAGATCCTTCACAGCCGCTGCCCTCTTTTGCTTTCTCGACCATGACTCGATGAGGAACCAGCTGCAGGGCGCAAGCGAGGGAAGGTAGGATGCATAGGCTTGTCAGGCGCAGGGTGCGTGAGCTCGTGACTTCGGTGCAGAGGTCGTGAGGCAAGGAGGCTCATCTTCCGCCTACGCAGGGCGAGCTCGCGATGACCAAGAAGACCAGACGTCCTTGCCCTGAGCAGGGATCTGCAGGGCGCTAAGGTCTTAGGCATGGGTGCGGCCATCACCCCTCTCGGTCGCAGGGCGCTGGCGCTTGGCCTCCTAGGCGCGGGCGCAGCCAGCTGCAGGGCGCTAGAAAGGGGGCACTGGAGCATGGGCGTGGAGCCAGGGCGCAGGGCGCAGCCAGGGTCGCAGGGCGCTGCTACCAGGGCGCCGGGCGCATGGCGCTGCCAAGGCACGGAGCTAGGGCGCAGGGCGCATGGCGCTGCCAAGGCACGGAGCCAGGGCACAGGTGCAGCCAGTCGCAGGGCGCTACATTGGCGCCGGGCGCATGCATCGCCAAGGCACGAGCAGGGCGCAGGCGCCAGTGTGGTCGCAGGGCGCTGCATTGTATGCCGCGCATGGCGCCGCCAAGGCACGGAGCCAGGCGCATGGCGCAGCCTGGGTCGCAGGCTGCTACTACAGCGCCGGGCGCATGGCGCCGCCAAGGCACGCGAGCCAGGCGCAGGCGCTAAGGCGCAGCCGGCGCGGGCTGAGCAGTGTGGAGCGCAAAGCGCATGGCGCTAAGCGCGCAGGCGCAGGCCTAATGCGCGAGGCCGAGGCGGTGCGTGGAGCGCAAGGCGATGGCGCCGAGGCGCAGGCGGCGGGCGCAGCGTGGAGAGCAAGCGCGATGGTGCTAAAGCGCAGCGTGGCCGCAGCGCTGGCGCCGAGGCGCGGAGTCGACGTGGGCGCAGGGCGCATGGCGCTAAGGCGCAGGTCGTGAGGCAAGGAGGCTCATCTTGCGCCTAAGCGAGGTGAGCTGCAGGCGCTGCCCGCGTGTAAGCGTTCATAGTGTAGGTTCCGCATGGGAGTCACCAAAGGGCAAGCGCACCGCCGTGAAGGGCGTTGGTGCGAGGCACCGAGTGCCGAGGCTTGTTGGTTGCAGGGACATCGTGCGCCGTGGGACGCGGATGTGAGGACGCATGAGCGCTTAGTCATGAGGTTCGCATGCGTGGCGTCGGCACAGGAGCAGGTGTCGTGCCCGGATACCGAGCGCAGGCGTTAGCCTCAGTGGGCTTGAGCGAGTGCACCAAAAACTGGCGGGTGCGACCCTACCGGTCGCGGTGTGAGCTCAAGCTCCGCTGGCGCTGGTGTCGTGGAGTTGTCGTTGGCCGACAACATTTTGGGTGCGGCCATGCAGTGTGCAAGGCGCCGGCCTCGCGAGCACAGGGCATGATGTGTTGGGACGAGCATTGGCGTGGAGAGGGGCACAGGCGTCTCAGCCGCAAGGTGCCAAGCCAGCGGGTGAAGGAGCGTCGGGCACTTCATACACAGGCACGGAGCACTGTAGTAGGGTGCCGGGCACATTGCGCAAGGCACTTGGGCCTGTAGTGTTGTGGCACTTGGGCACATATGCAGGTCACGACCATGTAGTGGGTGAGGAGTGTCATGCACGGCCGGTTGCAGAGTGCTACGCAAGGCACGGGGGGCATGCCGGGCGCAGACGTCGCCACACACGCTAATGCGGGCGTAGGTACAGGCTACCTCGCGCGGATGCGGAGCCAGAAGGGCGAGGCATAGGACGTTTTCGTGTACACTGGCTCCTCCCGCAGGCGAAGGTTGGAAGGTCGAGGTGCCGGGTGCCTCACACGCGCGCCAGCCGAGGAGGCGAGACATCGGTCCCTCACGCGGGCTGAGGCCAGAAGAGCATCATGCATGCAGCACGGCCTGGCGCGAGGCGCGGTCGTCTTGTCCACAAGAGAGCCAAGCGAGCCTCGCCGCAGGGGTTGCTTGCGGCGCTGGGCACCGTGAGCAACCGCAACGGGCATGTGAGTGTGCGCAGGCACAGTGTTAGCGCCGCCAGAGAAGGCCTCTCCCTAGCCGTAGGGTGCACATCCACGCGCGCTGGTACTCGCAGTCGCAGGGAATGCACTATGCGGCGGGCGCGGCTACTTGGATATGCGGGTAGGGCGAGGGGCGTTGGGCTACTTGGATATGCGGGTAGGGCGCACGCCAAGGCACGAGCGCCAGGTGTCAACCTCACGGGCGTAGGGTGATGGATGCCCTGGAGTGAGGCCCCATAGGTGCAGGGCGCTACCGTGCGGCACCTGAGCACATGGGGTGTCGGCCATGTGACGCTCAAGGCAGAAGCTTCCAGGACGCCGGGTGCTAGGGAGTTGTAGTGCGGCTGCACGGCACTTTGGGCACATGCGGTGTAGCCGTACGGTATGTAGAGCGCCTTCCTCACGAATGCAAGGCGCGACACGCCGGGGCAGATTGCAACAGGCCACATTGCACTGGCTAGGGCGCCTGGGGCACAGCTACAGCATGCCATTTCGGGGTGTACAAATGTAGCCCAAGTGTTGTACTTGGATTTCTTCTTTCGCTTCCCAAATCCAAGGGCGTGTGTGTGTCGTCGCTGCAGAGCATGGGCACGGGCACTCCTGTAGGGCACGAGCACGGGTTCGAGGGATCCATGCAAGGGCACCCATGACACAGCCACACAAGTGCTCGCGAGGGGCGAGGCCTCCGCGCGAGACAATAGGCCCAAAGGATCTTTGTGAGGACACCCATGACTTAGCCAAATTTTGTCTTCATGGACACGTGAGCGCCCAAGATTTTGTCAGATTCTCATACTTCCTTCCTTGTCCTTATTGGACGCCGCCACCACGTTGCTTCCTTGGGGGCGTAACACAAAGAAAGGGCTCTAGATGAAGCTCGAGCACTGAGCGTGGGGCGCAGCTGCAGGCCTACGTCTGTTGTAGGGCATCGACTATGGGCACCAGTCGAGGGCGCGAGCCCCAACCCTCAAGAGAGTCCAAGTACCGCGACAGGAGCTTGCCATTGGGCTACTTGGGATCCTCGTCCTTGAAGTATATCTTGATCAGGAGAGCTCCCCTAGCCATCCCCCTTGACGAAGCTTGTCGACGTGTATGTGCGCAAGTAGAGCTTGACGTCGATGAGTCAGCATTTCATTTGTAACGATGGGCTTGCCAACGTAGTACCCCTTGTGGAGGTCACGGACCTTGTCGGAGTGGATGGCACCGAACTCCTTGGTGTAGTCGGTGTTGACATTAATAAGGATATTATTCATACCGCCGAGATGGCCCTTGAGGAGGCCCGAAACCAACAACTGTTCATCATGCCCATGAGGCCCAAGTTGATCTTCTTTGATTTGATGGAAACGACAGTTTTGGATGCCCGCCCTTTGGAAGCCGACTAGATTCTTGCGGAGATGAATGTCCCCGAACATGAGGTACATCGGGAGGTAGGTATCTCTGATGGCTGGGGATGCAACAACATTGTCAATATTCCAGTGTTGGAAAACTCTCCGAGGTTTAGCCAAATTTTGGGGCTCGATGCTGCATGGGTGCTTCACACGAGAAGCGTTTGTGTGAGCCATGAGGTTTGTGGCATCCTTGCGAGGGCACCCATGATTTATCCAATTTTTGGCTCAATGGGCACATAGGTGCCCAAGACAGCCAAAAATGGGCTCAACAAGCACACCAACGCCCATGAGTTATCCAATTTCAGATTTGATGTCGCGTGCGAGCTCCACTCGAGTGAAGGCTTCCCACGAGGATGGATGCCAAATTGGTACATAGTTTTGCTAGCTTGGCAATTGTTGTGCTTAAGTATGGAAGCGGAATACGATGGACATGCCAAATGCTTGAGCGATGTGCGAGTGCTCAAGACTTGTCACCATGGCAAGGTTTTGGGTGTCATGGTGTCTTCTTGTCGGTTGCACCACCAGCCCCCCTGTCCCTGGATGTGATAGTGAAAGCATCGAGGGATAAGTGGGATAATCTATTACCACAGAATGTGGTGAAGCCCAGTCTCTTATGTTGAGGATTGCAATATAACTGATGCTTTAGTAATGATTGCCCCTAATTGTTAAAGGGAGCCCCATGTGAGACTAAATCATGGAGCACATTTAAGAGATGCTCATCGGGCTGAGTTATGAACACCGTATGGCCATAGAGGGGCGAAGGCTTTGAGGTGCCCATTCGAGAGGTGTCTTAAGACTGAGTCATAGAGCACCTTTAAAAGGGCTGTAAGGAGGCACAATAATCTTTTGTCGCCAAAAGCTTTCGAGAGGCAAACTCTCTACATAACCACGCCCATGATGGGTGAGCGAAGAGTTCTTCATTAGTCATTGGTTCGTATGCATGTGAATTAACGAGGAGCATACTGGGAGCTGCACAATAGCTTCCTGTTGCGGAGTCCAAAGCCACCCACAACATGAACTTAGTGAGGACCATTGACTAAGTCCCTCGTAAGGGGCATATCGTGGCCTTCACAAAATATGTGAGCATCAGAGCCGTTTTAACCCATAGATGGGGGCTTTCCCAAGAAGATCAGGAGTGCATGAGTGTGGTTAACCTTTGCCAAGCAGTGGAGCAAGGCAAGAGGTGACCCGGAGGTCGTTCGGCGCATGGCCTGGAGGCTACAAGGGGGACTAATCCTTAGCACATCCATTAACTTGGGCCCAAGGCCCAAGTTGTCACTAATGCCCTGGGTCCAATAGGACATTAGCCGCCGTGGTGGGGGCGACGAACGCCCAGGCCACTTTGGACTTTTGTTTAGGGGAGACCATGGGGGTCGTGCGCCCTATGCACCGCAAGGGTGAAATCCTATACAAGAAAAATGTATAAGGACTGCCATGGTGGAGGCGACGGACGCCCAAGCCACCATGGACTTTTGCTAGGGGAGACCACGGGGGTCGTGCACCCTATGCACCGCAAGGGTGAAAATCTCATACAAGAGAAATGTATAAGGACTGCCATGGTGGAGGCGACGGACGCCCAAGCCACCATGGACTTTTGCTAGGGGAGACCACAGGGGTCGTGCACCCTATGCACCGCAAGGGTGAAAATCTCATACAAGAGAAATGTATAGGAGCCATGATATACAATATGGCTTAGACGTAAAGCTTGCAGAGCTTGTCCATATTTCATGTGTGCTTCATTTTCTTGTATTTGAAAGTTAAAATGCGACAAGAGTCCGACCACAAAACTGAGAAGGTGCAATAAGGGCCTTTGTACTTTGGATGAAGTTTTCCCTAGGCTCTTCAGGGAGGATAGCCTCTGTGCAATTAGTCTTTGGATGAGCCACTGAAGTGCAATGTAGTACCGGCAAAACTGTAGAAGTCCCTCTATTCACTTAGTGAAATAATCCATAGCTACTGCCACATGCTCATAGCCCCCCTAGGCCGGTGGAAATGGTCCAAGCAAGTCCATTCCCCATCGGGCGAAACACCAGATGATTGGTATAGAGTGGAAGGAGTATGGTGGTCGGATTCCATATTTTGGCATCCTCCACATGACTTGAGGTTGTTGATAACATCTTGCACCATTATAGGCCAATAGAAGCCCTGATGTAATACTTTTGTTGCTGTTGCCCTTGGCGTGATTTAGGGGCTACAGAGGCCTTCATACACATTTACAAGGAGCAAGATGCCTTCTTCTCTTACGATGCACGTGATTAAGACTGATGCTCCACGCTTGTAGAACCTTTCTTTAAGGACTACATATGACTTAGCCTGGGATAGCAGCCTATGAGCCATTATTGCTTCTTCAAGTTCCTCCTCCCCATATTTTGCCATGGTATAGGAGTAGCCCCCCAAACCCTTCATTCAACAAGCATAGCGGCTAGAAAGGAACCCTGCTTTGGGACTGCTTCCACGGCCATGCCCGCAAGGGGAGGGGAACCTCTCACGTCGATGACGGTGGTGATGAGACTCCTTAGAGCTGGGAGAGCTTGAGGATTGTCGAGGGCGACGACGATGTCCACGTCCAGGAGAGCCAGAGTACTCTCGCTAACAAGTGGCTTGAGCAGGCCAGGAGACTCCAGATTCGGCTTCCCTTCCCCTAGAATGACGCCTGTGCTGGCGGGGGATGATAGTGATGACTTGGTGAAGGAGAAGCATGACTGGTGGCGGAGGAGTGGAAACCGCTCCCATCCCATCAAGAATCGCGGCCGAGCGATGGAGGCCCTTCGAGCTTTGAAGGTGTTTGAGGATAACCGCAGCGCTTGGGATTGCTTCTGAGGGAGCGGCTACCTCCGGTCCAAGGGGCTCTTCTGTCATCTCGCCCAGGAGGAGGTGTTAGGCGACGGCCTAGGGCTCCCATCCTTGGGGATGCAAGCTCGGGCCTTGGATTTGGTGGTGACTGCAAACTCCGAAAGTGATTGTCTGGCCTCACGTGCCCCCAGCTCCGTAAACACTTAGACTGAGGGCGGTGGTGGGAGCGGTGAGAAATATAGATGTCCACCATGAGAATTGACGGTGCAAACTCCGAAAGTAATTGCTGGGCCTCTATGTGCCCCCAGCTCCGTGAACACTTAGACTGAGGGCGGTGGTGGGAGCGGTGAGAAATATAGATGTCCACCATGAGAATGGTAAGAGGCCATCATGTATTCCATAGTTTGCCTCGCGGTCGCCTCCACCATATCTTGCCACTTACTTACATCCAGGACTTCAGGAATGAGGGTTGGCTCTAGAGCCCCTGGCCCCCACTGGAGCAAGGGAGCCACGAACCTCGTGCCCCGGGCCCAGGGTACCCTGCTTGAGGGAGGATGTTGCGGTCGAGAACTCTGGGATTTGAAGGGCGTTGTCGACCCCAGGATGAACGACATCGATTTCTGAGGGCAGCGTGCACCGGGGTTCCACCGGGGAGGATGACCATCCTCGTGCTCCTTGTGCTTCGAGGCTAGAGGAGGCTTAGAGTATTTCTTGGTAGGAGCCATAGCCTTGTACGAGTTAGCTACGTCCCCACAGACGGCGCCAATGTTGTAGGTGTGAAAACCAAACACAACGGGGGGTGGACGTCGGCGCTTAACGGCCAAATTCACACCGTAATGAAAATGACACAAGGGTTTTATACAGGTTCGGGGGTCCGAGAGGACCGCCCTACTCCTATCGACGAGCCTACGGGGGTTAACCTTCGGAGAGCAGGGCCCCGAGGGCTCGTCAGTTTTGAGTGTTCCATTATATTGCTCAAGAGAGCTCCTACTTTACAAATGAGGAGGGAGGGGGTATTTATAGGGTTCATGGCCTGCACAAATGACCAAAATACCCCACAAGAATGACTAGCCTATGGATACAAAAGAGGGGTAGTGTCGTCTTTTGGTACAAATGACCGGAATACCCTTATAAGGATAACTAGTCTATTAGTACAAGTGAGGGGTAGCATCGTCCTCCGCTGGCAGGCTGCAGTCTCTTGATCTGTATGCTGCACTGTCGGTAGCTCTTTAGATATTCTCCAACATATTCCTTCTTCTTTTGCAACTTATCCTCCTCGGCAGCTCTTAGAAAAGTAGAGACACTGTCGATGTATTCTCGGCTGTAACAGTCTGTATTGTACATCCATATCCAGTGAATCTACAATTAATTAACATAAACAGTTATGAATAAAAACAAACTAAATCTAAACTTTAGTTTGACTATATATAAATTAACCTTAATTGAACTAGGTCTAAACATTAAATTGCAACTATAATCCACACATCAATGCTTATTAACATATAAAATCTTAATTAAATAAATTCAATATATGTTTGATAATGATTAATTAGCTAACAATAGTAGATGGACATAATTTTAATCTATATTATATAAAGCTAGGCAAAGCTTCATCTAATAGAGCTAGGTAATAAATTCATCATCTACAAAATGCTAGGTCGATAGAAACAAACTAAAATCTAAACCTTAATTTGAACTATATATAAATTAACCTTAATTGAACTAGGTCTAAACATTAAATTGGAAGTAGATCACTACAAATCAATGATTATTAAAATATAAAATCTTAGTTAAAAAAATTCAGTATATGTTTGATAATGATTAATTAGCTAACAATAGTAGATGGATATAATTTTAATCTATATTATATAAAGCTAGGCAAAACTTCATCTACTGGAGCTAGATAATAAATTCATCATCTACAAAATGTTCGGAAAATAAAAACAAACAAAATCTAAACCTTAATTTCAACTATATTTAAATTAACCTTTATTGAACTAGGTCTAAACATTAAATTGCAACTAGATCACCACAAATCAAGAGAGGAGAATAAATTACACACCTTGGAACATCTAGAGCAAGTATGAGCACAAGAAACCTTCTAAATGGATTGTGAAATATTAAACTTTGGGTTTGCTCTTGGGAGGAAAAAGACCAAGGAGCTGCGAGCTACTGTAGTGCAATAGTTATATAGGTTGTATTATTTGTGTCGGTTTTTAATTAGAACTGGCACACATATTCAATTATTTGTGTTAGTTTTAGTAACAACCGACACAAATAAGTTATTATTTGTAACGGTTCTATTTACAAACCGACACAAATAATGAGAAAACTATTTTTATCGGTCTGTAATAGAAACTGACACTAATAACTAACTATTTGTGTTGGTTTCAATGGCTCAAGTGAATATAAATCCCTACGCTAATAAAAGAAAGCGTTAGCTTACTTTGATGAGTTAGATCTTAATTATACCGGTGCCGACTAAACAAATCGACAGATTGTTCGGATGACTTGCTTTGACGTGTAATGTACCCTAGGACTGTTTCCCCTAGTTTACACCCAGAAGTCGAGAGAAAGCAGCAAGACAGTCATCAATACTTACGTGTGTGGATCAACAGCTGGCCTTCTTTTAGACATATCCTACGCACACGGTTCCCCCAAATACTTTACGATGAAGATTCCTGGTGAATTATGTA
Source organism: Guadua angustifolia (assembly GCA_036346375.1). Classification (NCBI taxonomy): domain Eukaryota; kingdom Viridiplantae; phylum Streptophyta; class Magnoliopsida; order Poales; family Poaceae; genus Guadua; species Guadua angustifolia. The sequence continues at coordinate 156,162 of JAYEVE010001014.1, read as the reverse complement.
ATTTATATGTTTTTAATAATATATTTCGTACAAATTGATTGTAATAATTTACAAGCAGTCTAGATTCGCTCAAAAAAATTAGATGGTTTTTGTCTGCTTTCCAGTCAAAATGAAACAATTTTTCTGAAACAAAAAAGATTTTGATTCCATTCTATACGGGTTTATATCAGGAACAGGTTAGGAACCACTTGAAACTAGGCTATGGACGCAGCTTAGGCTGTGGCTAGTCCATATCTGTAACATCCCAAAAATTCCAAAAGTAGGAAAAATAAAAATTTAAAATTTTAAAATGGAATTGAATAAAAATTTCAATTGAAACCAAAATTTTTATTTTAAATATCATCTTTTGCTTCATTTTCTAGTATATCAACATAAAAGAAAAGAACAAGTTGCTACATTAAAACTTCTCTTCCAAAATGAAAAAGCTTTGAAAATGAGTTGAAGAATTAATCTTATTTTGAATTCCCATCTTTTCTGAATTTTTCTAACCTTATTGATTATTCTTAGATATTTGGCTTTAAAGAAAAATCAAGTAATGAAATTGGTAAAAGAGTAAAGGTAAAAAGGTAGAAAATGAAAGTAAAAAACCAGAAAAAATGTCATTAAATATTAAGAAGTCTCCGTCACATCTTTTCAGTTATTAAAAGATTTTCAATGAATTAGGTAAAGAAGTAAATAGTGAAGTGACATGTTTTAACTTCAAAACAGTGGCATGACAGAATTTTACAAAAATAATGAAAATGTATGTCTGGTTGAAAATTTCACCAAGTCTTCCTTATAACAGTATTAACCCGTGGTGAAAATATCAAAAATTAATGATTACTTTTAAAGCCTTTTAAAATTCAAAAACAGAAATACTGAAAATCTAAAAACTGCAAAAACAGAATTAATGGAAAATAAATATGAAAGATATTAATATAAAATTTTTACACAAGAAATATAAGCTCACATAAAACTCTCCCAAAGATTTCTAAAATTTCTTGAATTCATCTTCATCCCCAAATAAAGTGAAAACATAAATGAGCAAATAAAGCAGAAAGTAACATGCTATAGGAAATAATTTTATAAAATACTAGTACTCGCAATATGTATAAATATAGGACTCGCAATATGTATAAATATAATTTATTCTAGAATTTTTGCTAAGCATTTGAATTCCTTAAAAATTCAAAAACAGTTTGAAATCAACCAAATTTAAGGAATTTTCATTTAAAAACTACGGTATGAAATTGAGTAAAACTAAAGAAAACAGAAACTAGGGTCCATGAACTACCAGCACAAAAATTTGTAAAAATCTTCAAGCAGTCTAGCACAACTATTCAACCGGCTCAAACTGTAACTGAAACCTTCTCATTTGAATACACCAGCTACAGTATTCCGCGACGAGCTCGAGGAAATCTGCAGCTGGGCTCCACCGGCTAGAGCCCCACTAGTCAGCCCTCCTCCCTCCTGTCTCTCCCAGCGCTGCCAAGACATTGCCGTGGCAGCGTTCCGCCTTGCCACGCACTGCCCGGGCAGCTTCTTCACGCCAGCGGCTTCCTCGGGCGAGTCTCGCCTGCTCCACCTCAGCCCATACCACGCGTAGTCGTCTCCACCACCAGCTGCATTTAAGCCGACCGACCTCCCCTCCGCGCCCTTTGCTCATTGTCACCTCGAATTCATCACGGTCGAGAGCGAGCCACGCTCTTTTGCGCAGGTCTCTTCTCAGGTGAGCTCGCAGCCGATGAACCTCATCGTGATCCTTTCCACTGGTGCCTGAGCTTGCCTCTCCACCTTGTCTGCAGCCGAGCTAGGTCTCCTGCTCCTCTACCGAAGGCCACTAGCTGTGCTCCTCGCTGTAGCTCCAGAAGCTCGATCAGTCTTTCCAACACCAGGCACGGAGGAGCTCACTTCAACTTGGCCGATCGCGCCCAGGTAGCTGCGACACACGACCTCCTCTCCACCACGATGCTGCTCCCCAGCTCGTACGGAACCTCCCCCATGCTCCTTCCTCTTACCTACAACTTTGAGAGTGTAGCGGCCGAAGTCTTCCAGTGCAGCCAAACTCCATTGCCAACGAGAAGAGCTCTAGGGTAAGTGAAGATAGACTCAAATAATTTTGCACCCCTTCTTGTCGAAAGTAAGCCCATGGTGCAGTGGTAGAACGCTTGCTCTTGAGGCAGAAGGTCCTTAGTTCAAATCCCAGGCGCTGCCATTTATTTTATTTTATTTACCTCTTTTTATTCAATCCTTTATATTTTTGTTAGGAAGGTCCAAATAAAGTAAACTCAGTTTCTAAATTTGTGTTAGCCATTTACATTCGGATTATGCAATAAAACTTCATATCTTCTCTGGAAGATTAAACCATTTGAATTAAAATTGTATTCAAATCCATTTATGCACCATGAAGCAACTATAAAAACCATAGCCCCTAAAATCATGAAATTATTCTCACATGCTCCTGTGGTTATTAATGTTCCTGTCGATGATTCGGGACAGGGGTCTCCCGCCGAGCTTACTTGTTGAATGAGGGATCAACGTAAGGCCCCTTTCCCGCAAGGGTCTAGCGTCCGAGGGTATGCCGAGCTAAGAAACGAGGTACACAGGGCGATCGAGATGCACACAGGGGTCGTTTTTGTCTGGTTCGGGCCTCTCACGGTGGAGATAACAACCCTACGTCCAGTGGATTCACTAATGAGTATAGAGCGGTTACAATGTGCTTGCTCGGGGGAGCCTCGAACTAGCCTAAGGACTCCAGTGAACAAGCTCTGTGTGTGAGTATGTGTGGTACCGAGGGGCCAGCCTCAACCCATCGTGTGAGGGGGTATTTATAGGAGATTTACAGGAGACAGATCATTTATTACAGGGGGGCGCACTACTGTAGAGGACGTGGGCAGAGCAGCAGCCACGCCACCCGCCGGGTACCATGCGACGTGGGAACAGCGAGCGCAGACCAAGGCGACGCGGACCGTGGCAGCGCAGATCCCGGCGGCGATCCTCGAGCAGCAAGCATTTAATGCCACGTCCGCCTTAGTCATGAGCCCCGAGCTTGGCTTGTCGGGACGGGTAGCCCGTGAGCCGGGCTACACGAGTCGATCCTCCGTCGCCATCCGAGCAAGAGCATGGTCGGTTGGCGCCGGGCTTCGATGGTCGTATCGGTACAGTGCATCCAATCCTCGACAGCTAGCCCCCGAGGCTAAAGGGGGAAAAGGCCTTGCTGAGGCCTCCGCCTTAAGCCTCTAGACTCCTAAAGAGGGATTGGAGCCGCGCGGCGAAGAGCTGCCGCGGTGCCCGAGTTGCCCTAGCTTGGGGGCGAAGAATTTTGTAGCAAAAAACTGTTATGGTGCCCGAGCAATAATGCTCGGGGGCGGAGATTTCACGGCGAAAAAGCTGCCGCGGCATCCGAGCTGCCGAGCTCGGGAAAAAGGATCTCGCAACGAAAAAGGCCTGTTGCGGCTTCCGAGCGATCAGGCTCGGGGAAAGGCGCGCTCCTTCGAGACCGAGCGTACTTGGTCGAAGCCCGAGCCAAATAGCGCTCGCGAGGGGAGCGCGGGAAAATTTGCAGCGGTTCCTTCCCACGGCGTCCACGGCGCGTTCAGCGATTTTGAACCGCGCTGGTCAGCTCGCCGGGGAACGTCTGCCACGCGTCGGCAATCGGCTACCGTTTACAGCCCATTTGGCTCCTCCACCTAGAAATAACTGGCGGGAACACTTCATTTGCCTTCCTTCCTTTATTCTCACCACCTGCGACAAGCGCTTCGCCAAAGAAACCTCGACGGCTTCCAAACTTCTCTTCTTTACTGCGGCGGTTCATCTTTCCGAATCTTCTCATGGCGCGGTTTGGGGCGAGCAAGATCACGGTGGAGAGGCTCCGGGCTTTGGAGGATCTCGGGTACCTGGATGCCCACACTTGGAGGATCCCGAAGGGTGAGGGGGCCCCGGTGCCGCACGACGACGAGATGGTCTCGTGCGACCTCTACACCGTCAACGGGCTCCGGCTGCCGGAGAGCGAGTTCCTGGAGGATGTGCTCACGCAATGCCAGTGTGAGCTTACCCATCTGAACCCCAACTCCATCCTTGTCTTGAACATCTTTGCCCATCTCTGCGAAGGCTTCGTGGGCACCCTTCCCACGCCAAGTCTCTTCTTCTATTTCTACAACCTTTTCCGCACCGGCGGCGCCTCCCCCACCGGTGCCCTATATTTCCGCTTGCGACCCGTCCGCCCGTACGAGTTCCCCGTCTTCACCCTCAAGGACTCCGTCTCGGGATGGGCCGACCATTGGTTCTACCTGCGGAAACCGCGGGACAGCTCGCTGCGCTACACCGGAGCGGCGGCGCCCCACACCGAGACACCGCGCCCGGCGGCCAACCCCGATGAGGAGCGGATCCTGATGACGATCCACGAGCTCACGAACATGGGGCTCACCGGGTGCGACATCGTCCGCGACTTCCTCCGGAACAGGATATCCCCGCTGTGGAGGAGAGAGCACCCCTTCTTCAACATCAGCGGGTGGGACGACCTCACCCGTGAAGCCGAATCGGGTATGCCCCCGCCACTCGTGACAATTTTGCTTCACTTGTGCCGTTCGAACTTGTGATGACATTTTGCGCGTCGTGATGACAGCCCCGGGTTTCGACTGGGTGGAGAAGAGGGTCGGCGAAATGTTCAGGACCCCCAAGGGCAAGGAGCTCGAGAAGAAACTCCAAGTCCCGTTGAACGTGCTCGAGCGGGGCAGTGTGGTAAGTAACTTTGGTCATTCACGCTCGGGGAAAACATCCGAGTCTTACTGAGCATTGGCGCATGGGGACGACATCCGCGCTTTTCTAACGGCGTTCTGCTTCCTTTTGACAGGAGAAGCTCACCCTGGAGCTGGGCGTGGCCGAGCTCAAATCCAAAGGGGGCAGCAGCGAGGTGCTCGTCCCCGCGGCTAAGGCCAAAAAGGGGAGGAGCAAGAGGCCGACTGCGCCACCGGTGAGTACCCGAACATCGAAGAGGCACGCGGCCACGCCGGGGGACCCTCCGAAGTGGCATATGGAGTACGCCGATCGCGTGGAGGAGGTAAGCCGCCTGAGGCTTTGGCTGGAGAATTATAGCCTGGAAGTTCAAATCGAACAAATCGCGGCGGAGGGAAGATTGATCGAGGGAATGGTGCAGATCGAGCGGGAGGCGCTGAAGAGGGAGCTTGCCGAGACGAAGGACCAACTCGCGCGAGCTACTAAAGCTCGGGAGTTTGGGATCGTCAGCCGGGCGAAGCCTCTCGCAACAGTACCCGGGCATCCGGGAAAGACGCTAGAGGGGGTCGACATGGAGGCAGTCGACCCTAAGCTGGCGAAGATCACCCAGGCCGCCGAAAAGACGGCCGAGCTGGTGGTCCTAGCGGCGGCGAATCCACCTGCGGGCGACGAAGAAGGCCCGGCCAAAGGTGAGCGTTGATCCCTGCCCTTGCTTTGTTTTTCTTTGCTCTTTGTTTCGCGCTCCCAGGCTAACCCCACTCACCTGACGTGGACGGTTAATAGCTCGTAGGACCTTCCCGGACTACCGCCAAATAGCTCACGAGCTTGCCCATTGTGCCTTAGCGAGCGTGCTATCTGCTGCCGCCGACATCGTGATGGCCGAAGGCGTGGGAGCGGCGGCGAGCATGGAAGGAGGAGAGAAGGCCGACCCATGCCCTGTGCAAGGGGCGCTCAAGAAGGCACGGGGCTCCCGGGCGAAATGCCTGCCCGGGATAAGACGGCACCCGCCCCGAGCGAACCACCTGCTTGGGGGGATAGCGAAGCCCTGAGCGAACAACATGCTCGGGAGGATAGCGAGCGGACCCCGAGCGGGAGCGCCGCTCAAGAGTGGGCCCTGGTGCCTCGGGACGAACAACATGCCCAGGAGGAGGACTCGCCAGCCTCGGACAATCCGCCCTTCTTCAAGGATTCCGGGCTTGTGCGCACACCTCTGTCGGATCCCGGTGACATCCAGGCGAGGGAGATTTATGAGAAGTTCCGGGAAAATCTGCGCACCGACGTCGCCGAGGTGAGAATTGCTCTGCTGCCGCGGTAATTTTCTTTCTTTGGTTTTTGTGGGATCCTGCTTAGAGCTTTCCTGCCCGCAGCTTCTTAAAAAGACTTTGGCCAATTTTGAGGAAGTGTTGATTGTCCCCGACACCCTGGCCCACTTGTACGAAGAAAGCGAAGCTCGGACCACTAGGCTGGAGGAGAAGGTGGGCGACCTCAAGCTCGCGGACACCATAATGGTGAGAAGATGCCGCGAGGCGGAGCAGGAAGTTGCCGAGTCCAAGGGGAAGATCCTCGGGCTCGAGCAAGAGCTCAAGCAGGAAAGGTCCGTCTCCCGCCAAGCCAAGGAGGGCGCTGCCGCTTCCGAGAAGAAAGTGCTCGTGCTCGAGCAAGAGCTGGAGCAGTGGAAGAAAACGGCTAACCTGGCGGAGGAGAGTCTTGCCCTTAGCCAACGCAAGGTCCAGGGGCTCGATCAGGAGCTTCAACAGGGGAAGCAACATGCTCGGATCCTGGAGACCAAGGTGGCTGAGCTTGAGATGTCGTGCCAAGCCCAGGGAGAGCTAGAGCAGTGGAAGCAGAAAGCTGGTCAGCTGGAGGAAGATCTGGTCCTTAGCCGGGATAAGGTTCTCGGGCTCAAGCAAGGCTTGGAACAAGAAAAACAGCGTGCCCGAGCCCTCGAAGACAAGGTGGCCGACCTGGAGCGGGCAGCGCGAACGGCCGTCGCCCTTGCCGACCAAGAAAAAGATGAAGTCGAGCAGCTCCGCGAGGAAGCCCAAGAAGGTCGCGACGCCCGGCGGAAGGTGATCGATCTTCAGACCAAGATTGCCGACTATAGGCAGAAGCTCTCCGCGGCACTTAGGGGATCGACGCCCGGGGTGTAGGGTTGTATACTCTTTTTTTTGCTTTTTCCTGTAAAAGGTAGTTTTCGGATGTAAACAATGACTGAAAGCCGAAGTGAAAATATCTTTAGTGTGATGACTTGCTCCTATCCCAGCCCCCGCTGCGAAGGAAGCTCGTGCGCCTGGGTTGCGAGCATGAGCTTGGTTCGCAGGAGAGATGAGAGAAAGCGCGCGTGGCTCCTCCGACCAAAACGCCGGCCTATCCGAGTGACAGGTGTAGGTTAGGTCGGTGGAGGAAAACAAGCATGCCCCAAAACTTCTTAACGCTTAGGGCGCATGGCCGTGGCCTGCAGGCATGATCCTCGGGGATTTCTTATGGAAGGACTTCAGTCGCTCCCTACGGACGGCACCAGCTATCGACGATTCGGGACAGGGGTCCCCCGCCGAGCTTACTTGTTGAATGAGGGATCAACGTAAGGCCCCTTTCCCGCAAGGGTCTAGCGTCCAAGGGTATGCCGAGCTAAGAAACGAGGTACACAGGGCGATCGGGATGCACACAGGGTCGTTTTGTCAGTTCGGCCTCTCACGGTGGAGATAACAACCCTACGTCCAGTGGATTCACTAATGAGTATAGAGCGGTTACAATGTGCTTGCTCGGGGGAGCCTCGAACTAGCCTAAGGACTCCAGTGAACAAGCTCTGTGTGTGAGTATGTGTGGTACCGAGGGGCCAGCCTCAACCCATCGTGTGAGGGGGTATTTATAGGAGATTTACAGGAGACAGATCATTTATTACAGGGGCGCACTCATCAGAGGACGTGGGCAGAGTAAAGCATGCCACCACGCCGGGTACCATGCGACGCTGAACAATGAAGCGCAGACCAAGCAAATATGGACCGTGGCAAATACAGATCCCAAAGGGCGATCCTCGAGCCATCTGCGATTTAATGCCACGTCGCCTGTATCGCGAGCCCCGAGCTTGGCTTGCTTTGGGATCGGGTAGCCCGTGAGCCGGGCTACACGAAGGTCGGTCTCCCGTGCGCCATCCGGGCAAGAGCATGGTCAGTTGGCACCGGGCTTCGATGGTCGTATCGGTACAGTGCATCCAATCCTTGACAGTTCCATTTTTGCAAAAAACAATTGGATTTGAACTAGGTTTGAACAATAAAATTTAATGTAGAACACCTCTCTTGCATAAGGAAATCAAGTAGTTAAAATTTGTACCAAACGAATCCAAATCTGAGCAAAACTAGTTTAGCTACACTACTGAGGTTATAAGGATCCCAAATATATGAAAACATTTAAGTTTTACCATAGGTAACGATGTTTACTCGATAGTCGAAGTTTCAATATTGGTAATATCCGAATAGCCATAACTTGTGCAAACGAACTTCAAATTCAACGAAACCAAATTCTAAGACCTTAGAAAGTGACATCCTTTCTGGTTATGTAAAAATAACTCATATTTATACTATGTTAAAAATTTCAATACAAGGCACTAACTTTCAACAATGTGGAAAACATCTCGGATAAAAGTGAAATATCACAGAAATAGCTTTAAAACACTCTTAGAGCTATCCCAGCTAATGCCTGAAAAATGGTCAAATTATCCTGTAAGGTGCAGTCATAAACTAGAAACGAAAACAGGATGCAAAACGTGTAGAACTTAAATCACTGAAGCCTTGAAGCCTTTTCGACAGTCTGTAAAATACCTCGGCCAAATGCAAAAATTAGAAAAAATGGCCCAAAAACACTCTTCATAATAAGTACTACTAGAATCTGGAAAAACATCTTATTTAAAATTTTCTTTGCATCTGAATCTATCCAAAGCAATCACCCTAAAAGATCACTAGATGCGCAGATTCTAAAACACTTAAGCCGAAGAGATTCTAAAACACTCAAGCCTTTTCGGTGGTTTATAAAATAACTTGTCTAAACACAAATTTTGGGGGGGTCAGTCCAGGAACATACTTTCGTATATGGACAACCATATTCTAGAAAAATATCTTATTTATAACTTGCTTAGCATATAAATTCTGTTGACACAAATACCCTAAGTGATAAGATTGCCGGAGCCACGTTGTATGAATAGTTGTGTTTAAAAATCTTTAACCAAAATACCCGTAATGCAAGAATCATCATATAACCATATAGTAGTAGCAAATAACTTATAATTGCAAACCCAACTTGTAGAGATTGCTTTTATACAAAGACACTTAAGGCTAAGCACTATTCATGCATAACACTATAACTAGTGACTTCCTTCTACTAAACCAAATAATTTTTGCATCATCTAGCCTCTTGAATTCATAAACAACCATATGTATATGCTCGGCTATAGCTTCTTGAAATCGACAGAAGAAAGTAACACATTTATGCGAAGGGCCTCACATAAGATAAGTGTTAATGAAATCGTTATACAAGAGATAATTCAAGAACTTAAAATCACCATGTTCTTCTTGGTAAGTTTTAATTTGGTGTTTGCATCTGATTTCTTTTTGCCCCATTTGATATGATGTTATTTGCCTTTGTCGTGGTTCTTAATATCCGACGCGTAGACGATGACGTTTTGGAGTCAATTGATGATGACCCCGACTACAATCCTGATTACAGCTTCGACGAAAAGCAACCAGGCAAGCATCCTCCTTTGATCATGTTGATTCCATATTTTACAAAGTTATGTTGTTTTATCAAACTATATGCATGCATGTATGTTTTCAACTTGATATATTGTGGGTGATGGTAGCTAAATCCAATTTTATGCATTTCCTTTACCTTGTCATTTGATTACCTGCCATTGTAACCTAGTATTGATGTAGACATTACTTAGTGTCACTTGCGTAATACTTGTGAAATACCTTACGCACGTGCTTAGACATGCTCAAACATGTCATTAGAACAACTTTTAAATGATGGGACACATTTCAAACTAGCTTAAGGAACTTTGTTTAAATGTATGGAACCGAAGTATGATTTCCGTATATCTTGGTAAAAATCCAACTCAAAACTTATGATTTAGATGCAGGCGAGTTATTATTTAAACTTGGAGTGTGAAAAATGACCTCACGCGTAGATAGGGGGAGATTCTTGTCTGGATCAATTAAGGACTGAATTTGATGCTATCATCTAAGTAACTTGGTGCAACCACATGTGCTAGTATAGGATAGTCTAAACTCACTAGATTAGTTGAAGTTTGACCTTGCATTTTGGTAGGGTGAAGTAGCAAGGGCACACCCATAATGGTGTTGCTCGTAGGTGCTCCCTTCACTGAGGTGATGGGGTCTAAGCATTCCAATACAACGGTACATGCCTTGCCACGGGGAGAGGACCCGATGGGCACCATCGTTAGTCCAGATCTCCGGACCATGACAAGGATTTAACATCATTATCACTGGTACAAGGCTAAGCTTTAGCTAGTTGAACTGTTTCGTCACAATCTAGCAAATCGGGTACGATGAGTATTGCGAGGAATGGTTGACATGATTGCTAGAATGTGTCGTGTGGGTAAAGTGTACACTCTCTGCAGAGATTAAAATCTAATTAATTAGCCGTGCTCGCGGTCATGAGCAACTTGGGGAAATACCGTCAAGTATAGTCTTGTTTTTGTCAAAACTTTTGGAAATGGTGTTGGAATGGATTGGTAAATTGGGAAGTCAATGGTGGCTATTTTTACTTGTTATTCACAGCCAAGGAGGGCTGTGAAATGACATATATGAACCTTACTTACTGTTATTTAACTTCATATTAAATGCTTTTTACAATTTTGTTACTGTTTTATAAATCATTTACTTGTAAACAAAATCTGCCTTATGCTGAAAACAAGACTAGTGTAGGAACTTGTTAACCTTGATCTAGTCTTGCATTTACTTTATTTCCATACACTAAAGTCTTGCAAGTACATACGTGTACTCATGGTTGCTTAATCTAAATAATATAGACGATGGTGTGGAGGAATGCCCCGACGACACGTAATTTTCCCTGGGGTCCGATGATTATGTTGACGGATGAACTTAGGCTTTTCCAAGTCGGTTGCCTATGGGTAGGGTAGGGATGGGCATACCGCTGTCCCGCTTTTGGTATATGCTTTATTCTGCTGTGATTTACTTTTGGCATGTAATATCTGGCCGGTCGGTCACTACTTGTAATATTAAGTAGTTGTAATAGTTCTAGTTTATGTTTATGCTATACTAATGCTTAGATTTATGTGTATGTATTGCGATACATCTCGAATGCGGAATATGTGGGTGTTGGGCGTTGATCTTGGGAACTAGCACTAGACACGTATCCGGATACCTGGAATTGCTTTTAACCATCTAATACATAAACTCGAGCGATCGTCGTTCTTTGACTATTGTTCGCGCTCTCCTTGGTGAGTGTGGGTGATACTAAGGTTCTGAGACTGACGGCAAGTGCTATGCTTGGATGAATTGGTTTCAATCCCGGTATGGTGGTTTGGAATGCAATCAAAACTCTCATGGATGCGTAAGTGTGTACGGTGCTACTAGGCGACTCATATTTGTTTGGGTAAGGGCCATCTAGTGTTATTATACGAAATGTGTAGCACTCATGTAGTGGTAAAACAAAGACGAATATCATGACTTTCTTTCTTTTTCTTCTGAAAATTGGTCAAGAGCTTTGGCATTTACTAAAGAAAAAGAAGCAACAACAATCGAGCTATAAGTGTGTACATGCACTCACCCACGCACTGGCGCACTGCACTCGACACACACGCACCTGCGCTGAGCTCGAACACGGGTAGATTGGCCGAGCGACGCTCGCGCCAAACAAAGACGAATATCATGACTATCTAAAGAGGAAAACGGAGGCGAAGACTGACTTATAAAGAGAAAAGTAAGATGGAACGGGAATATCATGACTTTCCAAAGAGGAAAACGGAGGCGATGACTGACTTCTAAAAAGAAAAGCGAGATGAAGACTTGACCAGTAAAGTAAGGAAAAGACTGCTTACCACTGCGGGATTTGCATCTAATCTAGTATTCGCATTAATTGTGTCGTGTTTGTGGTGTCAATCGTGTTCTGGCCACAACTTGCTTGACCTCTTTGTAAGGCTATTCCCAGTAGCAAGTTTTATTTCACGGTTTTTAGAAGTGTCATACTCCCTCCGTTCCAAAATATAAGGCATATTAGAATTCAGAAAAGTCAAATTACATAAATTTTGACTAAGAATTAGTCAAATTATGTGCATGTTTAATTTACAAAAGATGTATCAATTGATTCATATTTCACTTATCTTTCAATTATTGTTGGTTTCATAACAATTCATAATATATTATAATAGAAATTAATGGTCAAAGTTTACTTCAAAAGACTTTTTTGAATTCTAATACGCCCTATATTTTGGAACGGAGGGAGTATTATCTAAAGAGGTTTGGATTGATAAATGAAACAAGGCCTCCCAATGCACAGTTTCATTTCGAATTTTCATAGGCTAGACATAGCATTTAATTGTTACATGTTGTTGTGATCAAATGTTTCATTTGGTGGATTTTCATTCGGTTTCAGTACGTGGGAATGTGTGAGATGAAACGATAAACTCTCAGTACAGTTTTATTCGGTTTCCAATGTGTTAGAAATGGTGTGCATCCGGTTTCAACTAGATGAAACTCGTCTCCTCTCTCTCTTTATAATTTCTTTGTCATGTCATCATTTTTGCTGATATGTCTCCTCATTGAATAATAATGAAACTCCCACTGTGACTGGCCTAAGTTGCGTTGGGTTATCGGGTCTAGAGCGTGTTTCAGGAGCTGAGTCGAGAGCCGACCGGACAAATTGACAGATTAATTGTTCGCGTGCCTCGCTTTGGGAAGATACACACGGAATAGATGAACTGAGGTAAAGATCCCCTATATATTGGACTGGTTCCCCCTAGTTTATATCCAGAACTCCAGATGAAGCAGAAAGATCAGCAGCTAGCCATCTTCAGTCATATCCTACGCACAAATTTCCCCCAAATACTTTGTGATGAAGATGAGCCTCGTTGATGTAGTCCGCTGTCTACTCGCACTGTTGTTGCTACTGACTGCAACGGCGCAAGCATCCGCCATCCAAAGAAGTCAACCGGCGAACGGGACTCCTCCCTCCGCCGCCACGCTTGCCGGTTGTCCAAAGAGCTGCGGCAACCTGAGCTTCGAGTACCCCTTCGGCATCGGATCCGGCTGCTTCCGGCAACCGGACTTCGAGCTCATCTGCGACGACCACGATGACCCCACGCAGCCCCCCAGGCTCTTCCTGAACAATAGCACCACGGCGGTCAACCATAACATTTATGCTGCTGATGATGAGATCTCCGTCGACTTATCGCATACCATTTTCATGAGATCTGGTGTGGATGTGTACAACATGTCCTGGAGACTTCCCAGGAGTTTCAGTCTTGATCTTGTCTATCTGAACATCACCGGTTGTGACTTCGATATGTACCAGGTGCTGGATCATGACACGAATGTGAGGCTTTGCACAGTGACCTGCCCTAATGAAGAAATCACGGACACGGTGGCTCGACTGAACTGCAATGGGACAGGGTGTTGCTCTGTCGAGCTGTTCAGTACTGAAGATGGCGACATCCATCTCAAGTTCGTCCGCCGGGAACGCAAGCTCGAAGTCGGAGCGTACCCTAACCGAAGCTCCCTGTGGGATAGAATCAACATAACTACCGTCTACGCGTATCTCGACTGGATTATCGCGGATCAACTGTCATGCTCTGCCGCATTGGATAATAGGACCAAGTATGCCTGTGTCAGCACGCACAGTAACTGCCGAGATAGTTATTATAGTACATCAGCTTTGGGTTACAACTGCGAGTGCGATTCTGGTTATGGAAGCAATCCCTACATACTTGATGGCTGCAGCCGCGACAAAGGTGATGTAACCTTCCTCGCAACAACTTCTTCTTTAAGTGCAATAACAAAAATAGTTGCACGAATCACAGACATATCCCTGCATAAGACACCAATTAGAGGTCATAATTTCCTCGAACATTTTTTCCATCACTTCCTAAATTGTATGATACTAGTTGTTAACCCATGCACGGGCTAGTATTTATATTTAAAACAATAGAATTAAATATCCTTATTCAGTACTAAAATTTTATAAGGTCGATGCTTACTTCCACAATCTGTTCATGGATGAACAGCTATGGTGAGATCAATTAACTCAGGACAAAATAACGACCTTGTGTGTTTATTTTAGCTCACCATTGTTTTGGGGACAACTTGGTCGAAAATAACATTGTATCATTCTTGTGTTTTCTTCCTATCGAAAATAATTTGGCTCATCATATGATCTGAGCTAAAATTTTGACCACAAATTCGTAATATTAAATAAAAAGGGTATTAATTTCAGAATGTTCTAATTTCAAATATAAAAATTAGGAATTTTTACTTAACTTCGTAATCCATTTTGTGGCTTTCCATTAGATTAAATGGTCTAAATATTTAACAGGCGCACATTCATGTTACCATGTTCTAGATGAAGTAATTGCACCACATGACAAAAGACAAGTTTTCCAAAAGACTATTTTGTGGGCGTGCTATCTAATTTTTGGTAGCCTCCTATAAAATATTCCATTTATAGAGGGGCTTGCTCTTTTAAGCTTAGATATATAACTTTTTTAAACTAACGAAATTTCCATAAAAAACAGGGTACAATCCAATTCAGCATAAGAAAAACTGCACTCGATCGTGCGGGAATATCAGTGTTCCTTTTCCGTTTGGCCTGGAAGAAGGTTGTTTTGCAAGGAAAGCATTTCAGCTCAACTGTACAAATGCGACATCATCAACCCTGAGATTCAATGATGAACAACAAATAATTTATATAAACATTAGCGGGGGCCTTGTGGACATCAAATACACCCCAAATTATGATGACCAGCTGCAACAATTTGGGACGTATATACCGGGAGAACGTGGACTCTACATTGACTCTATGGAGTCGGTCTCTGTGGAATGGGTTGTTGCCAATCTAACCTGCCAGGAGGCACAACAGAATCGCTCTAGATATGCATGTGTTAGCACAAGTAGCACGTGCTTGGGTGTCAACTCTACAAGTGGCTATGTTGGCTACCGTTGTAGATGCATGGATGGTTTTGATGGAAATCCATATGTTCTACATGGTTGTCAAGGTATGTACAGTGTTGCGCATGCACTCTCTCTGTTTGTAAGCACGAGAGTAATGGAAAACAAAATAAACAAATTAAATAGTCAAAAAATAATAGTAGTTGAAGTCTTGACCATTCTTGTTTGCATTCTTGTGCAGAATTAGAGAACCTTTTTCTTTATCCCCAAAGCAAGCGTGGTGTTCTTTTTTTTTCCCTTTTTGTGCGTGGAGCAAGGGTGATGTTTGTAACCACACTGGCATTCATTAACTCGTAGATGCACTTGAGTACGTATCAGTCACTTGAACGCCTAGACATCCTGAGAACCCCATATGGCCATATACAGGGGCGGAACTAGAGTAAAAACTACCCTGGTTCACCACCTCATCCCTTGATGCATCTATCATGACGTCATACTTCGATGACATGGGCATGTTTTACAAAGACAGAAAGATGTAGCATATGAATATACGATGGGATTTGGGAGGGTAAACACTACAGTCTACAGATCAACTTTTACTCTATATAAGCTTTGAGAAAAATCACATCGGACCAGTCAAGCAGAGAGATAAAAAATCAAATACGGGTGGCTTAATTGACAATAATGAATGATATCTGTTGCTCTACTCAGTCACACATACAGTTGACAAGAATGGAGTAGATGCTCGGTGCTCCAGAGTCTAGATGCCACTGTTAAGGAAGACTGGAAGAGGATTAGAGGAAGAAGGATAGGGAGAACGGCATCGTCGGTTGATAGTCCTGAGCAGACATGGGTCTAGACGTGGTGCATAGATTTTGAGCTAGCTGGTAGTGTACATGTGATCATACAAGCTATTCTCTACTAAAAATATTTTTAGACCCTGGCACCTGTGCGCCACCATGGGCCCACTTGGTTCCGCCCCTGGCCATATATGCATACTTAACCATGGCAGCATTTTAGTTGTAATCCGAATTATACACATGTGCAAGCATATATCTAGCTACTACATTATCCTTCATGGTAGCTTCTAAAACTGTCTATATGCACATACTGTTTGCAGATATTGATGAGTGCCAGACACCAGGCATTTGTAAAGGCATTTGCCATAACAGCATAGGAAGCCACTATTGCACAGAGTGCCCGGAAAAACAGAGTATGACGTTACAACTATGAAGTGCACATCAATAAAAAAGCAAAATCTTTTACTAGGTGAGTTCTACGGTACAATTCCATAATGAGTTTGATGTAAAAATAACTCATGGCTTTTTTAGAGGAAGATAATACATGGCTAACAAGCATAATCGTTGCAGGTATTGCCATTGGGCTTAGTGTTGGCTTGTTCATTCTACTTCTCATCTTGAGTACAATATTTCTTCTGCGTAGATGGAAAAGAGACATCCAAAAGCAACAGCGAAGAAAGTATTTCCGAAAGAACCAAGGCCTTCTCCTAGAACAGCTGATATCATCGGATGAAAATGCAAATGACAAGACCAAGATTTTCTCCATGGCAGAGCTAGAAAAGGCAACAAATAACTTTGACCCTACACGCATACTTGATCGTGGAGGGCATGGAATGGTGTATAAAGGCATCTTATCTGACCAACATGTAGTAGCCATAAAAAAATCTAAAGTCATTGAGCAAGGTGAGATCTGTCAGTTCATCAATGAGGTCGCTATCCTCTCACAAATAAACCATCGAAATATCGTAAAGCTTTTTGGATGTTGCCTTGAAACTGAGGTCCCACTACTAGTATACGACTTTATCCCTAATGGTTCATTATTTGAAATTCTTAGGGGTGATCAAAATAGTAGTTTTTCTTTATCCTGGGATGATTGCTTGAGAATTGTTGTAGAAACTGCCGGAGCACTTTATTACCTCCACTCAGCAGCTTCAGTATCAATTTTTCATCGTGATGTGAAGTCCTCTAATATACTATTGGATGGGAATTATACAGCGAAAGTATCAGATTTTGGTGCTTCAAGGTTGGTTCCTATTGATCAAACCCATGTTGTTACAAATGTACAAGGCACATTTGGATACCTAGATCCAGAGTACTATCACACTAGTAAATTAAATGAGAAAAGTGATGTTTATAGTTTTGGTGTAGTACTTGTGGAATTGCTCCTTAGAAAGGAGCCTGTTTTTACAAGTGAGTCAGGTCTAAAGCAAAACTTATCCAACTACTTCCTTTGGGAGATGAAGGTGAAACCGCTAGCAGAATTAGTAGCGGCTCAGGTTCTCGAGGAAGCAACAGAAGAAGAGATTATTGATGTTGCTGGTCTAGCAGAGACTTGCTTGAAGCTTCATGGAGAAGAGAGACCTACTATGAAACAAGTGGAGATGACGTTGCAGTTAGTGCGATCGAAAAGGTTGAAATCACGTCAAGTTGCTCCAAGAAATGAAGATATGCAGCCTTTGTTAACTGGAGAAAGCCAGGCCACCCATAAGTCCATGATTGTTGGAATTGATATGGTAGACAGAGCTAATGTAGCTTCTCAAAGATACCAAAACTGCTACAGCTTGGAGCAAGAGTTTATGTCATCAGCGACTCTACCACGCTAGGTTGTCAAGTTTCCAGTATTATGTTCGGCTGTCCCATCTTTTTCCCTTCTTATGCCATGCAATACATCTTCCATGAAGAGTACTTCATACTATGTAGTGCACTTATTTCAATAACAGGTGTTTCAATCTTCTTTACAGATTAATAAAACCTGAACACACTATCAACCTGTCATGTCGTCTGCTGTTTTATTTTTTAGCATAAGATTGAGCATGATGGTTTCAATTTGTCTCGAAGCAAGAGAAGCAGAAAACACCTGTCTACTATGCTATGCCAGCACCAACGAAGGAGGCCAACGTGCGGCCTTGGGCTAGGGTCGGTGTGGGCGGTGCCCCTTTTTTTCCTCCTCTTGCTTGGATCACGTGTGGAGATGGTGCATATGTGTTCCATGATGTTTAGAGCTGGCAATGGATGACTTAGGGTGTGATATCAAGGATTACCTAGGCGTCGTCCCCTTGGATGGAAAATATGTAGCAACATGTTGGCCTTTGATTCCTTCCAAAACTCATCTCAATCCTATCCTAATCAATCCAATCCCAACGTTGTTGGGGCCTTGGGGCTTTCCATCCTTCAAAATAACTTCCCTAAGTGCCATGAAACCCCCTAAAACAACCCAGGATCAAGTAGGCTTCGCAACGGATAAATTCAGGCGCCTTCCATCGCATCTTGAGTAGAATTAGGGGTACGGTACGGTTGTGGCCAGCCGTACCACGCTGATTTAGGTGATCCAATAATTGAAATTATAGCAATCGATGAGAAATACAACTTTCTAGTTACGGATTTTTTTTTATTTGAGTCTATTTAGGTGCCAAAAACTATGTCCAAAGGTATGCATATCAATTCCAGCACCTGTTATTTCTCCGGTTTCGCCCTTTCAACATTCTTTGTCCTTGAGCGTCCAAAAAAACCTCTAATCTTTTAGAGTTGAATCACTCAACTCTCACCTCCTCAATCTCTCTCACAGAGACTTACTAGTACTGATGAGAGACACAATGCTCACTTATGCTCTCGTGGATGCAGAAGCACCAAAACGGGACACAGAATGCAAGTTGTTTAGACTCAAGTACATGCAAGATAACAACTCACTCACCCACAATTCATGCCATGATCTCCTAAACTCACGCCACCACTAATGACCATGCACACACTAATCAAGAGGCTAATAACAACCGGCCAATTCACTTGGCCGTGACTCACGCCACTCCTCAGTACATGCATAACGTGCAAGTAGTGGCCATGCAAGAGCCCAATCGCCAGATCCTATTCTCCTACCAAGAAATCTCTTCATGGCCTTGACCTTACGAGTATCCTATGCAGTTCACATGCATGCACTTGCCGCATCGCACGGCACGGCCTCTCGCCTATGTAGCATGCCTACTAGTTCAAGTCACCAACTCGTACATATCACACATCGAGTTGTGCTTGATCTACCAGTACAAAGTGCTACTACGCAGAGATTACACGCATACTTATTTCTACATGCAAACTAAGAAAAAACTGAGTAAACATGCAAATGCTAATGAAAAGATTATTTCTAACATAATCTGCATGGAAATAGATATAAACTAATAGCACATGATTTTATAATTAATTATGCAATATTATGTGTTTTATGCAAAACCAACAAATAAAAGCTTATGCTAGATGGCATAAAAATGCATTTTACATTGGAATCATCCTAGCAAAGGATGAATAAATGGCACACTTTGGGTGTCATCACCAGGCATCAGTGAAACATCGTATATTGATGAGGCGCAACCAATGGCGACTGACAGATGAACAGCGGCCTCGGAAGTAATGCAGTTAGCCTTAGGGTCTGTTTGTTTTAGCTTCTGATTCTGGATTCTGGCCCTAAAAGCAGAATCAGAAACAAACAGCCTGATTCTAGAATCTAATTCTCACAATCCAACCCACCCATATACACTAGAATCTACAATCCACTTCATATATGTTTTTAGATTCCAGCTTTTGGAGAATCAGCTTCTCTACGACCACAATCCAGAATCAGCTTTTAGAGAATCCAAAGCTGAAACAAACAGGCCCTTAGCGAATGCAGGAGGCAGCATCGTTGGTATTAGCAGACAACCGTTCTCTGGCGCTTTGCTTGATGATGTATATACCATCAACTGATCACATTGTATAGAGTTAACAACTCGCTGGAGGGTCCCTGGCTTAGAGGCTGTTCAAGCTCAAGTACCACAGTGATCAACTGTTATCTGTAATCTTGTTGTCCGTTTTTTGTCGGTTCTAGTCTTTCATGTTATTGGTGTCAGTAGTAGTTGTAGTTTTTCAGATATAGTAGTAGATAAAAGCAAAAGATCTATTTTAGTTTGAGTCTAATTTTGTTGTATCATACAGATTTGATCTGTTAACTGTCTATATAAGAAATACAGAAAATCTGGTGGTGGGATCGCCAGGCAAAAAGGAAAACAGAGAATTGTGTTTGTTCTGCGCAACGGAAGTTTTACCGGAGCCGTTTACTGTTTGGGTTCCGGCAAAACTAATCGCTGGTTTTCTGTTGTTATTAGCCTACGCGGTGATTCTAGTCTTGGTGACTCGGCTGCGTAACAAGTCGTGGATTATCCTTTGGTACCATATCTGCCTTTGCAAGTGTTGGTGATTGATCAAGCAGAAGTGCTATGTAGATTTCATCTTTCTGAAATACTGAATTGTGTATTTACTGGAAGATGAAGAGTAACAATCAGGTTGGTGAACAGAGAGCAATTGTTGTTTTGCCATGATTGTGCAGGTTTGCAGTATTTCTTGTGTTTTGGTTCTGTGCTTTCCTGGGCGTGATACAACAATTAGTATCAGAGCATCTGGGAGCCAAAGATCATGTCTCAGGCAGAGCATACATCTAGGGCGCCATTGCTAGAAGGTGTTCCAATCCAAGCAAGAACAACAACAGGAAGAGCAAGTATTCCAATTTAGTATCCAATACTGATTGACACGAATTATGGTGTGTGGTCAGTAAAGATGAAGATTATCCTGGACTCTTGGAGTGTAGGCAGCAATTGAAGGAGATAACCCGGTTGATGAAGAAAAAGATCAAGTGGCTCTGGCTACTATATCACAATCCATGCCTGGTGATGTGCTAATGGCAATTGCATACATGGTGACAGTAAGGGAGGCTTGGGATACTCTCAGAGAGATGCGTATCTGGGAAGATCGCATCAAGAAAGCCCAAGTACAAGTGCTCAAGAGGCAATTTAATCGAATGAACATGGAAGAAGATGAAAACATTAACAAGTTTCCACTTGGACTCACCACTTTGGTAAGTGAAATTCAATCTCTCGGTACGGAGATGTCGAAAGAAGTAGTGGTAGAGAAATTGTTCAGTGCTGTTCCTGACAGGTTCATGCAAATTGTTGGAACAATTGAACAATGGAGTGATGTTTCATCCATGTCTTTGTCTAAAGGCATCGGGCGTTTGCATGCTTTTGAGGAAAGCACCAAGGAAGAAGACAGAAGGAAGATAGAGATCGTTTGATGATGGTTGCGAAAGGAAAGAAGCCTTCTGATGACACCAGCAGCAACCCGACGAGCAATAGTAATGTCGGGTTCAGAAGCAACTTCAGAAGAGGAGGAAGATGTGGCAGAGGCTGTGGAAGAGGTTGCGGTGGACACGACTGTGATGCTAAGAGAGAGCCATTCCACAAATTTGATAAGTCAAAAATCAAATGCAGTTTGGGCAACCCAAAAATATAGGTCTGTCTTTTCTAAACAAACAATGTTTTTAGCTATTAGCATAAGGCGTCGTATGTTTTTGCTTTTGATTCTAGATTCTGACTTTAAAAATAGAATATAAAATAAACAGCCCGATTCTAAGAATTGTTTTTCACAATCCAGCCCACTTAGGGTTTGTTTGTTTCAGCTTTGGATTCTCTAAAAACTGATTCTAGATTATGGTTGTAGAGAAGCTGATTCTCCAAAAGCTGAAATCCAAAAGCACATGTGAAGTGGATTGTGGATTCTAGTGTATATAAGTAGACTGGATTGTGATAATCGGATTTTAGAATCAGGTTGCTTGTTTTTATTCTACTTTTGGGGTAGAATTCAGAATCAAAAGCTAAAACAAACATGCTCTTATATACAATAAAATCTATAATCCATTTCATATGTGTTTTTGAATTCCACCTTTTAGAGAATCAGTTTCTCTATGACCATAATCTAAAATCAGCTTTTAGAGAATCCAAAATAAAAACAAACAGACCCTAAGAATTAAGAGGTTGCGTATATTATCCTGTCTACTCGTATTTAATTACTTTGTTGGTGTTTGCATCCACATATGTCGGTTTCATCCACAAGGAAGAGAACCATTGCCAGTTTGGAAAGAGAGAGAGTAAATATCGATTTGAAATCTTAAAATATCGTTTTAAAAAGAACACTTTCCAACAGCTAAAACGCCACTTATTTTAAAACGGTGGGAGTGCAATATATCCACGAAATGTTCTCTTCCCTGTTAAATTAGTGACGAAATGAGGAACACGAGGTGGGCTCTCTCTGCCCTCTAATTATGTGTTGACCTACACAAGAAGTCAAGAACAACACCAATGGGAGCAGCTCGCGCCAACTAACGCATGGCCACCATAGCCCAACATACAGAGGAAGAAGACACAGGACAAATTTAGGAGTACTCCTTCCTTTCAATTAATTGATGGTCGTCAATGAAATATAGACTATAGACCATGGACTTTTGTTTTGGCTTCTCATTGCTCAATGACTAGCACACAGCTTGTACTTGCAAACTCTTCCTTCTCGAGAGAGAGAGAGAAAAAAAAAATGCAAATCTCCAGCGTGTTATCGGGAAAAACAATTCTAGCACTGATGAACTAACCAACATGTCGTCGTCCTTATCTGCATAGAACACGGAGCCTCTGATTAAGGGTGGGGAGCTGTAGCTTACACGAAAAAAAAGCCTATTTTTTAGTTTTCTATACCGATAAACAGCCGTAGCTTTTTATATTATTTGACAAATAGCTAAGGGGATGTTTAGGACAGCTCCAGCTCCACCAAAATCTATGGAATTGATAGAGCATGGTATTTCTAGCTCTAGAAATTTATGGAGCTGGAGCTGTGGGTACATTAAGAGTGTTTAGGTATATCATCTTGTTTACATTTTAGACTAAAAATATAAACTTAATTCACTTTATTTTAGCTTATAAGTTTCAGATCTGAGTTAGAGTTAGGATCTAGAGTTCTCCTAAATAAGACCTAATTCTCTTAAAAAACAAATCTCACCTATCTTTTAACTTTTAACTTTTTACCACTTAGGAAACCTCTTAAAAGCTAAGCTAGGCCTAATTCCTTCATAAAGGACGGGCACTTGGGTATACGTGCGATCTGATAGGTGCAGTGTACGTGAATTTGCGTCGGTCCGTCTTGTGTCTGAAAACAATAGGCATATTATTCACTTCGTCGTCACGATGGCCGGCGCAAGTCTGCTGACGTAGAAGACGAGTCTACTTTGCTGACATAAAGGCGCGTGACTTAACAATTGCAGGATGTTAGACTTAACAATTGCAGGATGTTAAAGTAACGTAGGTTACTCCACATGGTTGATACTAAGCTCCGTGGTCGCTCTCACCTGGTAGGTGTAGATCTGGACATTGGGTCTACCGGTCTATGTCACCGCACGCATAGTACTGCTGAATCACTTGTGTATACATATAGATCAAGTTGGTACGGTATGAATAATGAATACTGTCAGATCTCGTAATTGGATACGATGAGAAGCACGGTATGACATAACTGTATGGATCGTATTTAGACCGTTATGACACAAAATAGATCCGATAGGCCTGAAACAGGTACAACACGTGGCAGGCATTCTGTCGTGACATTGCAACATGTTGTGGCTCACCTTACGACCAGCGCCATTGCGGTTCTCACATGCAGAGAAATGAGAGATAACGGAGATGCTAAAAGATAGAGAATGGAGACTAGGGAGCACATACTCACTGACACCGAGTACGAGCACCGAGCCGCTCCGTACTAGGGTATCTCAAACTGAAGTGTAAGGTTTTTAACAGGTAGTAACTCTGTATCTATTCAATAATAAATAAAATTTAATTTTTCCCTTAATATTTGTATCCACTGCTTAAATTCAGTGTGTCATCAAATCTGAGCCGACATAAATCACAGATAGATCTATATGAACTTACCGAAAAAGAGTCAGATTATCATAGTACAGCATGATAGACCAACCAGACTGTAACAATACGGCAAAATTTAAACACGCAAAGTACCGACTTGATAGGACACCCACCTATAGAGGTAGGTGCCATGCGAATCCGACGCTAGCTCATTAGGCACACATGATCGACCGTAGTTACTAGAGCTAGCTAGTTCTCTCCATTGCCATCCGATCCTAAGACCACAATAATATGCAGCGCTTGGTTAGTCGCTGCTCGTAGGCACTCCTATCCAGGGTTATCGCGAAATCTCACCGAGATATCATTCTCCGGAGTTGGACAAAATTTTAACTGCCGGCCAAATTCAAAAATTCAAAAAAATTTGTGTTTCTACAGTAATCTTGGTTTTTTCGGCAAGATTTCGGCCTTACCGACTGGTATCTCGGTATTTAAACCTGGAATTTGATTTTTAATGCCCGGATTTGATCGGATTTAGCTCAATTACACTAGAAAAAGTGATCTTCCATGATAATTTGTCTAAAAAACATTTTTTTGAGACATTTAAAATTTCAGTAAAAAAATAGATTTTTATAAAATTGTAGAAGCATTTTTATGCTATGAAAAATTTATGGTACCATCCTAACAAGTGTAGGATCACACAGAAAAATTTTCAAAATATTTTAAGTTGATTGGTTATATTGAAAAAATAAAAAATAGAATGAGCATAAATGAGGTAGTAAATGTGTTAGAATTTTATAAATTTTTCCCAGTACCATCATGACCTAAAATTTTTAGAAGAACTTAATAATTTCCTCATAACCCTTTTTTATAAAATTTTCAAAAAAATTGAATCTATTTTGGTGGGTAAATAAAAAATTATAAACTCTACCAGCTCACACACTAAAGTCTGAAAATTGTAAGTAGCACTATCACATTTTTTTTGAAATTTTTTTAGGTTTGATCATGATCTAAAAATTTTATGGGAATATTATAGATGCTTTAGGACTGTCTAACAAAATTTTTACATTTTTTGTATCCTCAGAACTGTGCAAAAAAATTCTGCAAAAAAAGCGTCATGGCTGTGACTCGAACTCAAGACCTCCTCTTCAAATGCTTCTGAACTTATCACTAGGCTAGAGTTGGTGTTGCTTAACAACACTGAGCAACAAGGCTATTTATGTATTTCATTTCACCCTTCTTACTTTAGTCACTGCAATCAATAACTCAGATACTCACTGCAATCATTCAACAACTTTACCCATTCACATACACCTGTTGAAGCCGAGCTCCCTTGTCGCCTGCATCGTCGCCGATCCTCTCCGCCAATCTCCGGCCAACTCCGACGCGCATCTGGCCATCTCTAGCTGTAGAGAGGGAAATCTTGGCTGGAGAAACCGAGATTCACTCAGCTCAGCCAAAATCGAGGTGATTAAAAAATCTTTTTCCAAACCAAAATCTCACGTATTTTGGGTGATATCTTAGTATGTATTACCATATTAGTATATATATTTGTCAGATATGTGTATTTCTAGGCCGGATTAGTGAGCAATTGCATCTTGTTACCTAAGTCAGTACGTGTGGATGCATCTTGTTACTGTGAAGCACAATAGGCATTAGACAATTCATCCAAACAGCACATTGGTGAGGAAAAAGTCAAGATCGACTATGTCATATATATTTGTCAGGGATTGGATACTAACTATAGACGACCATCGTACCTCGGCGGCCCCAGGCATGCCCCTGCTTGGGCCTCGTCCCCAAGAAAGGTTCTCGGGCCGCCGACCTTCGGGCTGTGCCCCGCCCTTTGTCAAGCTCATCCCCGAGCATGCCTGCTCGGGAGCCCGAGACCAGATGGTCAAGTCAGCGGGAGGGACCTCGAGCTTGGCGCCCAAAAGCCGGGCACGGTCCACGAGGGCGACGTGGCATTAATTACTCAGCGGCTCGAAGGGCTGCTCGCCCGGCGACGGCGCGCCTGTGGTCTGCGCGCCCGCAATCCACGCCCACTGTGACCACGTCGCGTTGCGCCCGGCGGGAAACAAGGAAGCAGCGCTGCCCACGTCCAGAATAGTAGCGCGCCCCCTGTAATAAATGCTATGTCGCCTGTAATCCCCTATAAATACCCTCTCGCATGAAGGGTTGAGGGTTCGATTCCACCCCCTTATCTCCACTTGTACTCCGCACTTGTTTCGGTCGACCTGGAGGGTTACACGTAGAACCGTCCAGGGCTCCCCCGAGCAAGCACATTGTAATCCTCTTTCACTCGATAGTGCAACCACTGGACGTAGGGTTGTTATCTCCCCTGCGAGAGGCCCGAACCAGACAAAAAAGAGACCCTTGGCTCACTGCGATTGTCTTGGCTGTCTCGTTTCGTAGTTCGGCAGGCCCTCGGAAGCTATACCCCCCGCGAAAAAGGGGCCTTAGGTTGATTCCTCATTCAACAAGTAGGCTCGGCAGGGGACCGGTTCCCGAATCGTTGACAGCTGGCACCGTCCGTGGGGATCGACTGAGTCCTTTCGCGGGGAATCCCTGAGGATGCCGAACTCGCAAGACAATCAAGACCTCTGCGTCTTCGACGATGTAGAGGACGATGACGAATGCTACACCAGCGATGGCGTGGGTGGTGCGGCCGATCCGGAAGGCCACACCGAAACCGGGAGTCTTTCCCGGTACACAAATGCGAGAGCGCTTCTCCGCCATGGCCGGATACCCTCGCTCACGAGGAAGAATCTGGCGACCTCCGTGACGATCGGGACGCCCCTGACCATCTCGAGTTCAGCCAAGGGACCACGGCGTACGGCACCACTTCGGTGTCGTCCACGCAGTCCTGGTGCTCCCGCAGCGTCAACATGGCGGGAAGAGAGGAGATTCAAGGGGAGCAGTCTCCAGCGGTTTCTCCTCGTCACCAGCACGATGCTGGAGAGAATCACCCGGAGTTGTCCCCGGGCAGGAACCCGGCGATCGTCCACCGCCAACCTAGCGCGGGGACAGGCACCGGGGCTGGAGACCGGGTCCTCAAAGATCCCAGCGAATACCGCTCCCCAGAGCACGTGCGCGACCGCCTCCCAAGGTCACCCCCCGTCGCTCCCCAAAGCGCCGAGCGACTGCGCGCCATGGCGACGGTCGTGCGCAGTCTCCAGAACTTCTCCAACCAAGCGGACCTGGCGGCCATGGGAGCGCTCGTGGCTGAAAACCTGGAAAACCTTGCCGCCGACATAGGGCTCCCAGGGCCCCCTGGCGGACAAGGGCCCCGGAGCGTTTCCCAGGACCATAAGCACCACTCCCCGGCTAGTGCCTCCCGAAGTCCTGCTCGGGAGGGCCGCGGAAAGCAACACCGGCGCCGTGAGGGCGTCCGGAGCGGTTCCCGCACGGGCTCGCGGGCATGCCCCGTCCGCCCACAAGCGATCCGAGTGTTCCACCTCGAATCTGCCATTGTCGCGCCAGCATGGGGGCGTATTCTCTCGCCTCACCCGATGCGCAAAGGACCGTCTAGGCCCAAACCGCCATGATCGCCATGCCCGGGGGAGTCGCCATGACGGCCCGGCATTCGGATGCCGAGCCTTTTCGGCGTCCCTCCGCGACGTTTCGTGGCCGAGCAAGTTCAAGACCGGCCACATCGAGCGGTTCAATGGAACCCAGAATCCGGACGAGTTCCTCTCGATCTACTCCATCGCCGTCCTAGCGGCCGGGGGGATGAGGGAGTTAAGGCTAGGGCTGGGCAAATAAACCGGAAACCGAAAACCGAAACCGTTAAAACCGAAACCGAAGCCGAAAAAACCGAAACCGAATTATTTGGTTGTTGATTCGGTTAGCTGTATGGAATAAGCGAACTTTTTTCGGTTAATTCGGTTTTAACCCTCGGTTAACCGAAGTTTGATAAAGAGACCCACCAAATCGGAGACATATTGAAAGTGCCTCGTATGTTTGCCATCGCCATAGACAGTCAGAGGCTCCTTCCTCAACGCCTGAAATCATAATTGCACAAGGAGCATTTTAGTATGAAATAAATAACTGGATTGTCCTTAAATTTAGGTGTCAAAAGAGGA
Source organism: Guadua angustifolia (assembly GCA_036346375.1). Taxonomy (NCBI): domain Eukaryota; kingdom Viridiplantae; phylum Streptophyta; class Magnoliopsida; order Poales; family Poaceae; genus Guadua; species Guadua angustifolia. Next base: position 128,515 of record JAYEVE010001014.1, on the reverse strand, counting down.
GGCTACAAACGGTGGCTACCTAAGCAACAAAGTTGCTAACGACACGGCCATCATCATTGCCAAGTTCGGTTAATTCGGTTAAAATCGAAACCGAAACCGAATTATCGGTTAACCGAATTGTCGGTTACCAAAATTTTCAAACATAATTCGGTTTCAATTTTGAAATAACCGAATTTCCAAATAAATCGAAAACCGAAACCGAATTTTTCGGTTAAACCGAACACCTAGGCCTAGTTATGGCTAACTACCTCCCCACCATCCTCTATGGCTCCGCCAGGACATGGCTCTTCAACCAGAAGGAGGGGTCAATCCGCTTGTGGAGGCAGCTCTCGGAGGCCCTCCGGGCAAATTTTCAAAGCTGTTATACTCGCCCGGGCAATGAGCGTGACCTCGAGCGGATGATCCAGACAGACAAAGAGACGTTGCGTGACTTCGTCCAAAGGTTTATTAAGGTGAGGAACTCCATTCCGAGCATCTCGGATGAGGCGGTCGTCTGGGCCTTCAAGTTCGGGGTCCGTGACGTTCGCTTCACGCAATACCTGGAGATCCACCCCGACTTGTCGGCCAACGAGCTATTCCGTATGGCCGACCGCTACGCGAACGCCGATGAAGCCGTGCAATGGAAGAAGATGCTCAACGAAGGCAAGCTGCCACCCCAGCCGGGCCTAGAAGGCCCCTCTAGCAAGAAGCACTCGGGATCCGTCGAGAAGAAAATCAAGAAGAAGAAGAGGTCGCATGCGCCAGGCATGGTAGCCGCCGTTGATCGCCGCCGCCGCGTTCGCATGCTTTCGGCAGCCATGAGGGCAAAGCGGGTCGCCACGCCAGCGCGCAACAACTAAGATAACAACGACCAAGACCGCGGTGACCAAGATCGCGACGACCGGGGTCGCAGCGGCCAGGAACGCGGGGATAGGGGTGCCCAGGCGGGCGACCGTTTCTGCCCGTTCCATCAGGCGGTTGGCCACGACCTCCGCAATTATCGGAACTGGGTGTACCGCCTGGAGAAGTTCTACAACGGCGAAGGCCCCATGCCCACGCTGCTAGAAAAGGGAGACGGCGGCAAGGGCAAGGGTCCCGCGGACAACGACGATGACGACATGAGTTACCAGGAGCCCCGCAACCACATAGCCGTCATATTTGGGGGCTCCTCGGCCTACAAATCTTGTAGGGATCTGAAGGAGGCGGCACAGGAGGTCAGCCATATCGCTCAGGGCAAGCCGCCCGTGCAACAGCTCCGGTGGTCCGAGCTGTCCCTCACTTTCTCCAAGGATGATTGTCCCCTTGGGATGACCAAACCTTAGAAGCTCCCATTGGTCGTGAGCCCGACCATCAACAATGCCAAGGTCGGTCGGGTTCTCATCGACGGCGAGAGCTCCTTAGATCTCATATTCGCTACGATCCTGGATGAGATGCAAGTTCCTCGTTCCAAGATCAAGAGCATAGCCGTCCTGTTCTTCGGGATCGTCCCTGGCCCCTCGATCAAGCCTCTCGGCCAGATCGTTCTGCCAGTAATGTTCGGGGGCCTTGTGAACTTCCGAACCGAGCTGATCAACTTCGAAGTCGTTGATTTCAAGTCGGCCTACAACGCCATCCTGGGCAGGCCGTCCCTCTCCAAGTTCATGGCCGCCACACATCACGCCTATCAGTGCCTGAAGGTCCCCGGACCGAAGGGCGCCATCACTGTCAAAGGCGACCATAGGGCAGCCCTGAACTGCGACCAGAAATCGCTCGACATGGTCGGACAGCTGCCTCGGCGCAGCCCCGACCAATCACCGATGCATTCCCGGCCCAAAGTAACCCTCCAACCCGGAGGGAAAAACAAGGCGGTCCCTCTGAACGAGGTCGACCCGTCCAAGGTCTTCCATCTGGGATCTTCTTTAGATCCCAAATAGGAACTTGAGCTCATCACTTTCCTCCGTAGGAGCGCGGACGTGTTCGCCTAGGAACCGTCCAACATGCCCGGAGTCCCAAGGGAAGTGATTGAGCACAGGCTAGCCATTCGGCCTGATAAAAGACTTGTGCGCCAGAAGCTCAAGCGATTTTCCCCAGAGAAGCAGGCGATCATCCGTGAGGAACTCAACAAACTCCTGAAGGCCGGCTTCGTCAGGGAAGTCGAGCATTCGGAGTGGTTGGCAAACCCAGTCATTGTCAAGAAGAAAGGTGGCAGGTGGCACATGTGTGTTGACCACACTGGTCTGAATGCCGCCTGCCCGAAGGATAACTTTCCGCTGCTGCGCATTGACCAGCTGGTCGACGCAACGGTAGAGTCTCAGGTGATGAGCTTCCTGGACGCCTACTCGGGCTATCACCAGATTAGCTTGTTCCCTGGAGACGAAGAGAAGACCTCCTTCATCACGCCGTTCGGCACGTTCTGCTACACGACCATGTCTTTCGGTCTACGGAATGCCGGGGCGACCTTCCAGCGCTTGATGCAAAAGACTTTCTAGGACTAGATAGGTCGAAACCTGGAAGTATATGTAGATGATATTGTAGTTAAGAGTAAGCTCGCCTCAGGTCATGTATCCGACCTCGAGGAGACCTTTTGTAATCTCAGCAAACATCGAATAAAGCTTAATCCTGAGAAATGTGTCTTTGGGGTGAAAGCGGGCAAAGTACTTGGGTACCTCATCGGGCCGCAGGGCATCGGTGCCAACCAGGAGAAAATTGAAGCCATCGAAAGGATACGACCCCCGAGCTCTGTTAAGGAGATCCAGACCCTGACCGGACGCATGGCGGCCCTAAGCCGCTTCATTTCTCGGTCAGGCGAGCACGGTTTGCCCTTTTTTAAGGCGCTCCACAGGCATGAGGGCTTCGTCTGGACAGAAGAGGCTAACCGCTCCTTCGAGGAGCTGAAGCGGTACCTGTCCAGCTCTTCGATCTTGGTCACACCAAGGTCGGTGAGCCACTCCTGCTGTACCTCACGGCGATCCCCCATGCCATAAGCGCGGTGCTGGCGATCGAGCGAGAAGGGGCGCAGCGTCCGATCTACTACGTCAGCGAAGTCTTGCATGGGCCAAAGGAGCGTTACCCTGAGGTCCAGAAGCTTCTATACTCGCTGCTCGTGGCTTCTAGGAAGCTGTGCCACTACTTCCAAGCTTACAAGGTCGTCGTCCCGATCAGCTTTCCACTTAGGGAGATACTAAGAAATCCAGACGCCAGCGGCAGGATAGCGAAGTGGGCCATGGAGCTCGCAGAGTTCGATATCCACTTCTCTGCCCGCACGGCGATCAAGTCCCAGATATTAGCGGACTTCGTAGCGGAATGGACAAATCCCGCCCAACCCACCACCGAGTCACACGGATCTGCGGACGACCGCTGGACCATGTACTTCGACGGGTCCTGAGCTTTCGAACGCTCGGGGGCTAGTGTCGTGCTCGTGTCCCCTCAAGGGGACCAGCTCCAGTACGTCATTCAACTACACTTCACCGCAACCAACAACGCGGCGGAGTATGAAGGCCTCTTGGTAGGGCTACGAGCGTGCAAGGCGCTCGGCGTCCAACGACTGACTGTGAAGGGCGATTCGCAGCTGGTTGTCAACCAAGTCAACAAGGAGTATCAGTGTTCCGATCACTCAATGGCGCTTTACTTGGTTGAGGTGAGGAAGATGGAGCGGTACTTTAGAAATTTCAAGTACTCTACATCCCCAGAAGGACAATTCCTCGCCGACCATCTTTCCAAGGTCGGTTCCTCAGAGATGCCCCGCTCACACCCGGGTGCTCGTTGAGCATCTGCACAAGCCCTCCATTCCCTCTGTAGAGGAGGCAAACCCCTAGATGCCTGCCCTGCCCGGGGTGCCAGTTGAGCATATGTATAAGACCTTCATTCCCTCTGTAGAGGAGGCACAAGAGACGTGTGGTAACGTCTCCTTTCTCGAAAGGTATGAGATGGATGACGCCATTCATCCAGTATCTTGCCCACGAGACACTGCCCGAGGAAGCAGCCAAGCATTCCCGGCTTACAAGGCGGTCCTCTGCTTACAAACTAGTCGAGGGCGCCTTATACCGCAGAGGGGCACTTGGAGTCCTCTCCAAGTGTATATCTAAGGAAGAGGGCTATGTCTGTGAGACCCCATTCGGTTGAACAGGAACCTCCATGTGTATACAGTCCTAGTCCCTGGATCAGTAGCTAGTACACACATGTTTACAACAATAATATCACAACCAACCAGATATTTATAACTCGCACTCAATAATTATACGTAACAAATTTTTACAACACTTAGGAATATAGACGTAGCAACAACACTGCAGCGAAAAAACCAAAACCCAGTGGATTGCCCCTAACAACCCGCAAGCATCAGGCTGGGGAAACACCTAGAAGAAAAAGTCATCATCTAAACTCCCACGTCCTGACTGGAAAAACACGTCGTCTGGCAAAGCTGCATCTTCATCTTCTGAGACAGCAGGTGAAGCAAGATTTGAGTACATTGGTACTCAGCAAGACTTGATAACAAATGCAATTAAATAATCATGCAGGCTTAAACAAGGATAGGCTCTAGTTATTTTGCAGTTGCTAAAAACAGTAAAGCATAAGCTAGTATTAGATTTCAATTCGCATTTTAAAGCAATCGCTAAAGAATAAGTAATTTACAGAAAGTAAATACAGTTGCTCAACCAGTCTACCCGACTGACAGCCATACATGTCGATTCCTTTGGACATAAAACAGTTGCTAAAACCAGTTTCAAACCGAAACTCCAGTTTTCAGAAAATAACAAAGTCTAACATTGGAATGACTTCACCAAGTGCCCTTGACCGCGGGCGCGGCTAATTAATTAGATTTTAAACTCTGCAGAGGTGTACAACTTTACCCACAAGGAATGATCCACCCTTTTTGCTAGGCCATACGACACACTTCCTTTGGTGTGCCGGCAAGGCGATCATACATAGCTGTTACATTATTCAGACATGACTTTGATCCAGCCCGGGACGTTAACCCCCGTCAGAGAACCGAAACACACACCCAAGCCGTGGATCCACTTTCAAGACACCAACACAACGCTTCGACACGGCAGTATGCATATCACTGTAATCGCCAGTAATTACCCATACGAATCGTATGGAAGCCCTCACAAGCAAACCGAATCGAATGCTTCCGCTAGCTCTCGCCACCAATGAGCAAAGCCATGTCTAAACAACTTAATAAGCTATGGCCGTCCCATACCGACCTCGTGGTTGTACGGAATTCTTGGATCAATAGCGCCCCATTGCTCGGTCCTTAAAGCGACGTGGGCGACACTTCACCCTACACTACGCAGGTTCCTTTTTGCACTACCTGCTAGTGCCAATAGTCGCCCACATCCAAATCATAGTTTTAGTTGGAGTTTTAGTAAACTAATAGCAACCTTTTCAAATGGCAGTTGGTTGAATAAACAGATCGAAACTGAATCATTTTAGCGTTAAGCACGGCTAAGCAGATATTATATCTAACGGTTATAACCACAGTGATATTATATCTACTTAAATACCATTACTTTATATTTTTAAGCTGTTAACAGTATCAAGGTTTCATAAAAATTCACTTTTCTTTATTTTGCCTAAAGTTATCATTATTAATTTCTTATGGCATAAAGTCTTCCTCATGTATTTCATTTATTAAAATTCACACAGTAACTCTTCTAAAAATATTTTTGCATATTCTAATTCTACTAGATTTTACACGAATTTACAATTTTATTTCATGCAAATTGAACAAATGGTTCAAAAGTTATTAAAACTTTAAGCAACTCGGGTATGAAAATCCCTCTAAATTCAGAACCTTCCTAAAATGGAAAATGCGCTTCCTTAAAGATGACGCTTCCTTTTTGGCTAAAGTTTATTCGCCATCGACATCGGGACCAAGGTCGTTGACGGAAACAGGGAAGGTGAGCTTCGCCTCGCCGCCCGTAACGACGGCCGAACGGAGGAGACGACCGCACCTACAAAGATCGTACAAAGAAAGCGAACACGTTGGTGGTACTCCCACGGCTGGGGTGGCCGGAGCCTAGTCTCCCACGCAGCACTGCTCCGCCGCCATGGCTTACCGGTGGAAGCTCAACGCCGGATCATTTGATCAGCGACAACTCGGTGAGCATCAAGGAACTTGGGGAATCCATTTCACCCGAAAAGGGCGCCAAGAATTAGCGAGAAGCCATGCCGCTACCGAGCCGGAGAAGATGACCGGTGAAAACAGTGAACTACAGGCAAAAGGATTCAAATTGCAGCTCGGTTAGGACTCTGGGATACACGGCGAAGGTCTGGGTGGAATCAATTCCGAAGATTACCTTTCGTTCGGCTTGATTGGCATTTCCCCCCTTTCCCTGGCTCCCTGCAGTCAATGGCGAAACGAAGAAATGGAGCCAGCAGACTGATGAAGGGAAAAGGGAAAGAGTACTAGTGAGGCTATGGGATGGTTTTGTAGTCGCTTGGCGGATCAGAGGGTCTTGGACGCTTAGCAATCGATCGATTCGCATTGGCGGGACGGAGCAAAGTAGAGATGGTAATGGCGAAGCTTGGTGCGAGGGACTCGTGGCTGAGCCGTGCGGCAGTGAGGGAAGATGACGCTGAGGAGTGACCGAGCGAAGACTGGTTCGATGCATCGGCATGGGCTGCGTCCTTGCTTCGGGAGAATTCCTCTCCACTCAGCGCTTGGTCGACCAAACGGAGGAGGAAGAAAACAGCTGGCAGGTGGGGCCTGGGGCCACTATCAGCTGTTGAGGACACCACAGCCATGTGCCAACAGGACGGAACGGAAAGATTTGGCCCACAGGTCAGTGATCCACCGAATGAACAGGGGAGTTGGAGGTAGATTTCTCCCTCTCTCTCTTATTTTTGCTGAAGGTCAAATGGATACAGAAAATGGTTAAACTTTTTGACCATGTTCTCCAAACAGTATTTATCCCCTGGTAAAAATTTAAGGTTTATCCAAGTTACTGAAATTTTATAAAAATTCTTTCAATAGTGAAGTTTGATTTCCTAGCCTCTGTCTTCATTTTTTATTTGGGATAAAATGAAGTCCATTATTTTTTATATTTTGTTTTTCTAGTGGATTTAAGCTACAGATACTTATGTAAAATTTTCAGCTCAAATACTCGAGTCATTATTTAATTAAAATTCTGACATTGGAAATTTCCATTTTCCCAAGTTTTCAGTTTTCTAATTTTAATAAGTCTCAAGCCATTTTATTAATTCATTATATTTTCACTATGTGTAGATATAGGAATGAGGTTCTTTTATAAATTTTCTCAAGTCCATTTGCTGTTCCAATATTTTGCACAAATTCTGTCAATGCATTATTTGGGAATAAAATTTGTTCTTCTATTTTTCTTCCTCATTTTCTTATTTGAAGATTTCATGTGGTAATTAAAATGGCTTATTTACATGTTCAGGATTCTCCCAATAAATTTTCCAAATTTTTTCCTTTTGCTTCTTTGCCTTTTCTTCTTTTCATTCTTTAGTTGATTTTCTTGCGACTCAAAACACAAAAAGAATTCAATAAACTCCAAATAAAATCAAAGACATTATGAACAAGCTGAAAATATTCACATTCGAATTTAAATACTATGATTTACTATTCCTAAATTTCTGGGCTGTTACAATGTCCTTCTTAGAGATATCCATGATGGAATGTGGTGCTCACTTGTCCTTTCGGACGTTCGTGAGCAAAGCATTCCGCTTAGGATACTATTGGCCAACATCTTTAAATGACGCTCGGGCACTCGTGGCGACCTGCCGGGCATGCCAGTTCCACGCCCGTAAGGCCCACCAGCCAGTGTACGTGATGCAGACCATCCCACTCTCATGGCCATTCTCGACCTGGGGGGCTGACATTCTCGGGCCTTTCCCCGTGGTCGAAAGGGTTGCAAATACTTACTCGTGGCCATCGACACTTTCTCTAAGTGGATCGAGGCCGAGCCTGTATCAACCATTTCGGCTCAAGCAGCCAAGAGATTTTTTCGCAGTAATGTGGTGACGCGCTTTGGGGTTCCCAATCGCCTCATCACGCATAACGCACTCGATTCAATGAAATGTTCCAAGCCTATTGCGAAGACATTGGAACAAAGGTCTGCTTCGCCTCTGTAGCTCATCCACAGAGTAACAGAGCAGCCGAGCGAGCAAATGGCCAAATCCTTCAAGGGATCAAGAAAAGGGTCTTCAAAGACCTTACCCGACACGGCGGGTCATGGGTGGACGAGCTTCCTTCCGTCCTGCGTGCAGGCGCGACTACGAGAAGCCGAGCTAAGGCGAAAACGCCTTCCACTCGCCTATGGTGCCGAGGCCATCCTACCCGCCGCGATAGTGCTCGGATCCCCAAGGGTTCACCTGGCCGATAGCATCTACCAAGGACGCGAGCGCTGCCTCGACCTCGACCTCGCCGAAGAGGCGCACGAAAGGGCGTTGCTCCGATCCGCCGTCTACCAACAAGCTCTTTGCAGGCACGCGGCCAAGTCAATTCGGCCCCGAGCCCTGTAGGTCGGGGACCTCGTCCTGCGGTGAATCCAGGATACGTCGAAGGCCAACAAGCTTTCCCCCAGGTGGGAAGGTCCTTTCACGGTCGTCTCAATGGCACGCTCGGGGGCTGTCCGCCTGGCGAGGGAGGATGGTCGCATGCTCGCGAGCTCGTGGAACATCGACCAACTGCGCAAATTCTTCGTCTAAAACTTATGCCCCATTTTGCATCTTATATACATCTATGTTTTCTCTTTTTCAAGAATGGCATGTTCGTTCCCCTTACCCGCGCAATGTCTATTACCTCCAAGATGTTTTGTGAAAATATCTGCAAGGTCACTGCCTGTTGGTAAGCCGACTCAGCTTCGCACAAAGGCATACTTTCCTCACGATCTTGGTGGCGAGACACACGCGCGCCACTACACGAAACGCCACGACCAAAACCCCGTCACTAAAACTCACCACCAGAGGCTCCAGTCTCGATAAGCCGACCTTGGTCCGCAGTAGTTTTTCGCTGCACGATACAAGTCACATACAGACACCCTCCCGGCTGGTCTAGAGAATTAGTCCGACTCATGCGTGCTTGGTCGTCGCGCACCTTGCCGGGCAACCACGAGTTTTTTCCTCGACCACGACCATACTCGCCGCCCAGGTGTACGCGTCCTAAGTATTAAGGAACTCTAGGCCTTGCCTGTTCTCCCCCCCCCCCCCGAACTAAGCTCGGAAGGGCGACACCCACTTTCCCAACTCTCTTGCGAACGAGCTCGTGCTCGCGAATCAGGTGAACGACCTTCATTCGTAGCGGGGGCTTGGTGGGAGCGAGTTGTCACGACAAGCGCCTTTTCCAAAAATCGTCGCTAAGTGCCTCGTTCCAGTTTCACGTTAGAACATTGCTTCTTCCTTAAAGAGCTTGTTACCTACGTGAAGTCTTTTCTTCGCTTATTTCGGGATCACATTGCCCATGCTTCGTCCTAACCCGAGCTTTTACTCGTCTACATCCCGCTATCCACCTCGTGCTCGTTGTTTACAGGCAACGGCTCAGAAGCACACAAAAGGAACATTGCAGCAGGCACAGCCCTTGGGCGAAAGAAAAATGCACGCTCTACTGGCGTTATCAAAAGTCATCCAAAAATCATCAAAAATAAAAAAGAAGAAGTCCTCTACGCGCTCGGCCTTGCTCCCCTGAGTGCGGAGGAGAGTTTCTACCTCAGGTCATCGATCTTGGCTTCAAGATCAATCACCTTCCGCCGGGCATCGCGACCTTCGCGGGCTTCCTGGCGGAGCTGCTCGACCTCTTCATTGCCTTGTTCTGCAAGGTCGGCGGCCGCTCGCACTGCCTGTTCGAGGGGCACCACCTTTGATTCAAGGGTGCGCGCCTGTCGCCTTGCTTCTTCAAGCTCTTGCTCGAGCCCAAGAGTCTTCGTCCGGCCTTTGGCGAGCTCCTGCTCGAGCGCGAGGATCTTCTCCTTGCCGGCGGAAGCCTTGTCCTTGGCCTGACAGGAGCACAATTTTTCTTGCTCAAGCTCTTGCTCGAGCTCAAGGTTCTTCTCTTCGGCCTCGGCGGCATCTTTTTCTGCCTGGCGGCACCTATGCACGAGCACGTTGTCCCGAGCCTTGAGGTCGCCCACATGCTGCTCAAGCTTGGCTATCCGGGCCTCGTGCTCAGCATGCAGCTCGGCCACGGCCTCGGGGACGACCATCGCCGCGTCGAAGTCCTTTAGGGTCTTCTGAAGGAGCTGTGGGCAAGAAGACTTCAGTCGCCACCCCCAAGATTCGGAGAAACGAGAAATTATGACGGTAACCAAAGGGGCATCCTCACCTGAGCAACGCCCGCGCTGAGATTCTCCCGAAAGCGTCGGGTAACTTTGTGCCCCCGAAGATCTTCGAGGCTCGGCAGGGGGCTGTGGACTTCTCCAGAGTCCTTCCAAGAGGGCAGGCTGACCGAAGACGAGGAGTCATCCCCCCGGGCATGAGGTTCGCCCTGGGGCGCCACGCCTCCCTCCTGAGCGGCTGGCCCGCTCAGGGTCTTATCGCTGTTCGCCCGAGCATGTTGTTCGCTCGGGGGCGGCGGGGCGTCCCCCCGAGCATGCGGTTTGCTCGGGGCGAGCGACATCTCATCCCGAGCATGTGGTTCGCTCGGGGGCTTCGCGTCCTTGCCTCGGGCAGGTGATGCGCCCGGAGACCCCGAGCCTTCTTTGGCAGCTTTTTCGCCCAAGGCTGCGAGGTCGCCCCTCTCCTCTCCTTCTGCAATCCCCGCGATAGGGGGGTAGGAAGCTCGCCCGAGTGAGGTGTTCCCTCCAGGGCGGGGGGCTCTGCCCTGACTTGGTCATCAGCGATGAGCTTCTCCACCGCTTCCACGCCTTCCGCCATCACGATGTCGGCGGCGTCGGCGAGCACCCCCGCTAAGACGTTAGTAAGGAGCTTGTCAATCATTTTGCGACAATCCGGGAAAGCCCTACGAGCTATTTCGCCCACATCAGAAGAGTGGGGTTAGCTCGGGTACACGAGGTAAAGGGCGAGGAAAAGTGAAATTCGGGGCTCACCCTCGGTCTGCTCCTCATTGTCACCCTCGGATGGGTTGGCCGCCGCGACCACAAGCTCTGCCTTCTTTTCCGCGGTGTGGCTGATCCTTGCCAGGAGGGGGTTGACCTTTTCCATGTCAACCGCCTCCAACGTCCTCTGCGCGCGCCCGCGCCTTATCTTGAGGGGCGGCACGTCTTCCTCGTCCTCCTCTCCCTGCCCGCCGATGGTTGCGACGTCGAGCTCCGAAGCCTGACGAGCCTCCGTGACTCGTTTGAGCTTGGCTTGGACCGCGGCCAGCTCCTCCTACAGTTTCTTCTGCTCAGCCTGCACCAGTTCTTCGGTCAGGCTCCTCTCCTTCTCGAGCTGCTCTAGGGGGTCCTCGCCGTAACTCTCCAACCAAGCGTTCAGGCGACATACCTCCTTCCGATCGGCAAACTCCATGTGTCGCACCACCGGATTGCTGGACGAGCTTGCTCGCCTCTTCGTCAGCCGGGTGGTGGCCGGCGGTGGGACATGCCTCTTGCTCCTCAAGCTCTTGGTCTTGGCGGCCGGGACAAGTGCTCCCTTGCCACCCGCCAGGGGCTTGAGCTCGGCCACCGCCAGTTCCAGGGCAACCTTCTCCTGCCAAAAGGTAAAACGACGTCAGAAGTGCTCGGGATGCTTTCCCCGAGCATGACGCGCACAGCAGCTTACCACGTCGCCCCGCTCGAGCACATTCTTGGGGACCTGCCGCTTGGACTGGAGCTCCTTGCCCTTGGGGGTGCCAAACATCTCGCCGACCCTTTTCTCCAGCCAGTCGAACCCCGGCTCTGCCATCCATCAACAAGCAAGATCAGCACAAGCCCAGGCGGCGCGCGCGAAGCGAAAGTCGTTCAAGATCAAGGGGCTTACCAGAGACGTCCCCGCGGGTGAGGTCGTCCCACCCGGTGATCTTGAAAAAAGGGTGCTCCCTCCTCCTCAGAGGGGAAACCCTATTCCTAAGGAAGTCGCGGACGATGGCTCGACCGGTGAGCCCCATATTCGTGAGCTCACTGATCTGCATCAGGGACCGCTCCTCCTCAAGCGCGATGGGCGGGCGCGAGGTGTCGATGCTGGGCGCCGCCGCGTCGGTGTAGCACAAGGAGCTCCCCCGTGCCTTCCGCAGATAGAACCAGTAGTCGGCCCAGCCCGCCACCGAGTCTTTGAGGGAGAAGAAGGGGTACTCGTACGGGCGGTTTCCCCGCAGGCGAAAGTTCAGAGCACTGGTGCGTGAAGCGCTCTCGGTGCGGAACAAGGAGTAGAAATAAAAGAAAAGACTTGCCATGGGCAGAGTGCCCACGAAGACCTCGCAAAGGTGGGAGAATATGGTCAAAATGAGGATGGAGTTGGGGTTCAGATGGGTGATCTCGCACTCGCAGTGCGCGAGTACGGATTGCAGAAACTCACTCTCGGGCATGCAGAGCCCGTTGATGGTGTACAGCTCGCACGTGACGACCTTATCGTCATGCGGCACCGGGGCGCTTCGCCGTCGGGGAGCCGCCAGGTGCCCACGTCGAGGTACTTGAAGTCCCGAAGTACCCGAAGCCTCTCCACGGTGGTCTTGCTTACGCCGAACTTCGCCATGAAGAGGGCCAGGGGAAGGAGTACGGAGGCTAGAGAAGAAAGTTTGGGAGTCGAGAGGCCTTTTCGATATCTAATCGCCAGTCGCGGGGAGAAGAAAGTCTACAGGGTCGCCCCCGCCTGGTATTTATGGGCGGAGAAGCCGAACGGGCCGAAAAATCTCCTCGCCCGCCGCTGCGTCTTGCGGCGTGACGATTTTTTTAATCGCCCTGCGGCGCGGTTTTCAAAACTGCCGAGTCAGACCTACAAGGCTTCGCGGAGAAGGAACCGCCGCGACCTTTTGCCTTCACTGCAATGCTCTGGCCAGGCCTTGACCAAAATGTGCCTGGTGTCGCCGAATGTTGCTCGTTCCCGAGCAGGCGTGCTCGGGTGCTGCGGTAGCTCTTCACCGCAAGATCCTCGTTTCCGAGCAGGTGTTGCTCGGATGCTGTGGTAGCCCTTCGCCGCAAGATCCTTGTCCCCGAGAAGGTGTTGCTCGGATGCCGCGGTAGCTTTCAGCCGCGGGACTCCAACCCCTCACAAAGAGTCTGGAGGCTTAAGGCGGCGGCCTCAGTCGAGGCAAGTTCCCCCCTTTAAGCTTCGGGGGCTAGCTGTCGGGGGTTGGATACTGACTATAGACGACCATCGTACCTCGGCAACCCCGGGCATGCCCCTGCTCGGGCCTCGTCCCCAAGAAAGGTTCTCGGGCCGCCCGACCTTCGGGCTGTGCCCCGCCCTTTTTCAAGCTCGTCCCTGAGCATGCCTGCTCGGGAGCCCGCGACCAGACGGTCAAGTCGGCGGGAGGGACCTTGAGCTTGGCACCCAAAAGCCGAGCACGGTCCACGAGGGCGACGTGGCATTAATTACACGGTGGCTCGAAGGGCTGCTCGCCCGGCTACGGCGCGCCCATGGTCTGCGTGCCCGCAATCCACGCCCACTGTGGCCACGTCGCGTTGCGCCCGGTGGGAAACAAGGAAGCAGCGCTGCCCACGTCCGGAATAATAGCGCGCCCCCTATAATAAATGCTATGTCACCTGTAATCCCCTATAAATACCCTCTCGCACGAAGGGTTGAGGGTTCGATTCCACCCCCTTGTCTCCACTTGTACTCCGCACTTGTTTCGGTCGACCTGGAGGGTTACACGTAGAACCGTCCAGGGCTCCCCCGAGCAAGCACATTGTAATCCTCTTTCACTCGATAGTGCAACCACTGGACGTAGGGTTGTTATCTCCCCTGCGAGAGGCCCGAACCAGACAAAAAGAGACCCTTGGCTCACTGCGATTGTCTTGGCTGCCTCGTTTCGTAGCTCGACAAGCCCTCGGAAGCTATACTCCCCGCGAAAAAGGGGCCTTAGGTTGATCCCTCATTCAACAAGTAAGCTCGGCGGGGGACCGATTCCCGAATCGTCGACAATATTGTATGTATGAAGAATTATTGCATTTATATTTTTTGAAATTGACATTACGATAATAATTTAATGTGTACATGTTTTGAGTGATTTCAAGTACTGTTATGATATAGGACCCATGAATTTAAGAAGATATCATACTTAAATGCTTGTATTCTAAGTTTAGTTTGCTCTCTTTTTAGCTATTTTAGTTTGGCTAAAATTTATACTAAATCCAAGTTAACCTTCTTAGTTATTTTTTGTTTCTTTACAGTTTCTCCCAATGGCAAATCGTGCGGGTACCATATGGGACCATGGGGACCGTGTCGGATCGGCTGGGTCAAAGTGCAACTACTACAGGCATGTCATGAAGGGTGGAGGGGTGACCCGTCTAAAGGAACATCTGGCTGGCCGCGCCAACGATGTGAAGGCCTACCCAAATGTGCCTAAAATGGTTAGGCAGGCCATACTAGCTGACCTCTATGGAGGTCGAGAGAAGAAGAAAGAGAAGGAGGCAGGGCGCCTCCATCAGGAGGAGGCTTGCGATGAGTGAGCCACCTTGGCCACAAATTACCGTACTGATCAAGAGCAGCTCAAGATAGCCATCAGAGCCTCCAAAGAAGAAGCCTATCTTAGGAGCCAAGGATTGACCCCAGGTTCAAGGTCTGGGAGTGGTGCAGTGAGGACGGTCCAATCTACTCTCAACAAAATATTCGGGAGGTCCATATCGACACAAGAAAGCCATGCCTCCATCAATGTTGACCTCGCACGGAGTGGTGCTCTACAACAACCCTGTATTGACACTGCATTCAAGCAGGGGGTGGGAGAAGCTAGGGAGGGGATGGTCGAAGTGGTTTCATGTTAATGCAATTCCAGGAAGGAAGGCCAAGTGCCTATATTTCACAGGTATGAAATGGTCATACATTCCTTAATTACAACTCTTATGATGATTGTACTAAGCCTAAGGGTTCGTGCACCACAAGGCCACGAGATAGACGGGAAGTACCTGGATGAGAACGAGCAGGAGATAATCCAGTACCTTCGAAGGTTCAAGGATGACTAGGCCATATTTGGTGTTACAATAATGTGTGATGTCTGGACTGAACCTACTCATCAGAGGATCATCAACTTCATGGTGTACTGCAATGGAGTTATGTTCTTTCATAACACCATCAATGCAATAGGTACAACATTCGGTTATGTTTTTACTCTTCCATAAGACCGTGAATGACAAACGTACTACATTCTAGCTTGTTCATTCACAAGCAAGGTCCAGGACCATAAGTACCTGCTATGCGAGATAACAAAGGTCGTGGCCAATGATATTGGGGCAGAGAACATCGTGTAGGTTGTTACTGATAATGGTGCCAACTTCAAAAAAGTATTGTTACTGACAATAGTGCCAACTTCAAAAAAGCGTGCCATATGTTACGAGTGCAGTACCCACGGATCATATGGCAGTCATACTTGACACACACTGTAAACCTTATATGAAAAAATATGTATGATATCCCAGAAATTAAACAGGTTGTGGGACAGACCAAGACGATTTGCAGATTCATGTACAACCACAAAAATCTGCATGCACAGATACGTCAACATATTAGGGGAGAGTTGGTGAGGCCAAATGCTACTATGTTTGGCATGACCATTGTTTTCCTAGAAAACTTCCACAAAAAGAAGGATCAGTTCAAAAGGATGACACATCCTAACTAGACAGTAGCAAGTGGGCTGCGATGGGGAGGACAAATTTGCATATGACCACCTCCCGAAAGGGGAGTTTTGGGAGTGGATGGAGGGGCCTTGGTCAGAGAACTCTTATATAAGGTGCTGAGGTTTGCGGATCAAGATAAGTTACTAACGATCAGTGGTGACATGATGCAGTACACGATTGTACAAAATGTGTATAACAACCACTTTCGGGAGCACGAAGAGCATTACAAGATATTCTTGCACATCCTGAAAAAGAGGTTTACCGAAATAAGGGAAACCACATTCGTACCAGCAGGTCAGTGAAATTAATATGTTCAGTTCTGTTAGGGTAATTATGCAATGTTCGCATCTGTTACGCTAACTGTACAATGATTTGTCCATTGCAGCCTCCGTACTTGACCCATGATCTCAGTTCTCGTACAATATATGCGGCACTCCGCAGTACATGGGAGCACTATCTTTGGCACTAGGAATTATGTTTGATGACGACGATATCACGGTACAAGCCCTACGGGAAGCTAATATATACCGTCTTAGGAAGGGATTGTTTGCCACCCAGTTCAATCCAACGCCATCAATGACCCTATGACAGCAGGTATGTATGTAATTTCAGTTATTTTTACAAGTGATGCACATTGATGATGTTGCCATATTGCCTGCAGCTCAATGATGGATGGCGTTTGGAAATAAGACGCTAGCTTTGCAAAAGTACGCCTTGCGGTTGGTGTCGCAGTGTGCATCATCGAGTGGTTGTGAGCGCAATTGAAGCACATTTGCCTTAGTGCACACGTAGCTTAGGAACCGATTAAGTTATGCGAAGCTCCAGTAGCTCGTGTTCGTGCACTACAACCTGCGACTTCGCCTACGGGATTACGAATCCACCTGTGAGGCTCGGGACGAAGACCTATTTGATCGCCTCATTGAGGGTTCGATGCATCCTGGTAGTGATCCTATTGCAGAGTGGTTCGATTTTTCTAGGTCTAGTGGGGAGCCCCTATTGGATGGGGATAGTAGGATCGACCCACTTCTCTCAGCGAGATTCGTGGTAGACTCCATCCCGCCGAAAGAAATGAACAAGGCCTCAGGTAACCAAAGTAATTATTTTCCATTCCACTTGTGAATCATGTATGTCGAAACCTCACAACAGTGTTAATATTACTTACACTTGGTCACAGGTGGGAAGAGTCTCCCAGATTGTGCCGAGTATATGGTCGGTGACATGCACAAAGGGAAGAGAAAGCATGCAAACAACAATGCAGATGACGACATGCTAGCAGGAGTTTTATGTGGATTGGAGAAGTTATCGGGCAGCCAGCCTCTAAAGGGAAAAGATAAAGATCCAGCTGCTGATGAGCCTGATATCAGCAGTGATGATGAGATGACTACACCTGTTGATAATGAGCCGTGCCTCAATAGCAACTCAACGACAAAGACAAACTCTCCTAGCGATGATGGGATAGAAGTTGGCTGGTATACTATGCGCCTCTGTTCACAGCCACAATCGCTGCTAGGATCACAACAGGGGGTTAGCCCCTCAAGGAGGGGCTCATAGAAGCAGACCAGTAGTAAGGGGAAGGGCGCGTTGAGTGGTGGGTATGGGCAACAGGCAGCGCAACCACAAAATGACGCAGGCTCATGGTATAGAAGCCAGTCCTCCAGCCATTTGGGTCTCCCAACTGAGCATAGTGGGTATGGTTCAATACCCTATGGAGGGGATCAGGGTGGGTACGGTTACAGACAGAGTTATGACGGATCTAACATCTTTTGGCTGTTTGACTACATTGATCCATACGCCGATCCGTATACACGACACTCATCTGTCAGTATGCACGACAATAAATAAAGAATTCCCTGCTCTCCCTCCAAAAACGGCGAGCTATGGTCGCCAGAGAAAAAGAACTTTTAATTATCTCATCGAATGCCGGTGCGTGAAATAACAGGGTAAAACGACTTTCTTTCGATTTTCTTGCATGAAAGAAATTTTTTTAGTGAATTCTTTCTAAAACTTGGTAGGAATGTAAGAATTACGAAGTACTTTAGAAATAAAGAAAATGTAAAAGAACAGCAATACACAAGTAAGTCTATGCAAAATTATCGCTATGCACGTCTTGTTTATTTCCAATATTGAAAGAACTATTTCATGATATTCTATCTAAACATCTAAAATAAAATAAGATAGAAAAATTTAGTCAATAGTTTTAAATCTAAAAAGCGTACAAAATGGATGTGTATTGACTTGAAAAAATAGTATGAACGGTAATTATATATTATTCCGGGTATGCACTTGTGCCTTGCTTCCCTCTCGAACTTCAGGTCAGACTCAAACGCCTGCCTCGTACACACCCGCTCAAGTCGAAACTCCCTCCACTGCCACTACAAAACATGTGAACGAAATAACAAGCTTAATCGGTGTGAGCTTTTCTCCGTGACATTTTTATTATTATGTGAGCTTCCTTGTGAGCAACAATTGAGTTGACTGACCTTGCGATGCCAAGTATTCTTCCGTAGTATGAAAATCCATAGTGAGAACAGTGGGCATCCTCTTCTGCTCCAAACTGCACAAACCTATACATAATCTTAAAGAGATTAATAAAACAAATTTAGTTCCATATGCAAAGAATCGATTTATATTGGACTGTATATAGGATCAGCTGGGAGAATGGTCATATTTTTCTGGTGCATTTTGCATATATTTCATACTCAATTTACATCATTTGTGCAATAGTAATACTTGTGGCAATCAGGAAGTTCTATTTTACATCAATCCACGGCCACTTGTCAGTGATACACTGATATTATTTTCCAATCAGCAAGATCCTTGTAGTGTTACTGGTTAATTTTATTTGAGCCATGGCACTCAATACTATAACAAGATACGAAACATTCTTTTTTGTGAGATTAGACACACGTAACCTGTAAGACTACAAAAGGCTGGAGACATGTTGGTCCTTGGCTTGGCGAGTCCACCATTAGCGTGGAGGATTCGTCAAAGAAACACCGTAGTTTCCACTGTCTATATATAAAAGCTTCTTTCAGTGGTGCCCAGAACCAAAGTTGTTTGAGTGCCGATAGTACCCAGAACTCCAGATAAAGCAGCAAGACAGTCATCAGTACGTACGTGTGTGGATCAACAGCTAGCCTTCTTTAGACATATCCTACTCACATATCCTACTCACATAGTATGAGCCTCGTTCATACGGTCCGCAGTCTGCTCGCACTGTTGTTGGTACTGACTGCAACGGTGCGAGCGTCCGGCGTCCAGAGAAGCCGAGCAACGCCGAATGGGACCCTTCCCTCTGCTGCCACGCTCGCTCGATGTCCAAACAGCTGCGGCAACCTCAGTTTCGAGTACCCCTTCGGCGTCGGGTCCGGCTGCTTCCGGCAGCCAGACTTCGAGCTCATCTGCGACGACAACGACAAGGCGAAGCCTGCCAGACTCTTCTTTCAAGACAACACCACAGAGGTCATCGAAGATATCGATGATACATATGTTGAGGTAGCTTTTTCGAATGTCATCTTCTTGAAATCTGGTGTTGATGTGTACAACATGTCCTGGAAATCTCCTGGGAGATCCTTCTCTCTGAATTATGCCGTTTGGAACATCACTGGTTGTGACTTCGATATTTACATGCTCGATCATGACAAGAATACGAACATGAGCCTCTGCACAGTTACCTGTCCTAACAAAGAAATCACTGACACGCTGGCTAGGCAGAATTGCAACAATACCGGGTGTTGTGCCATTTTGCTGAGCGATCTTGATCACTTCCAGCTCCAGCTTGTTCGCCACGGGAAGCTGGAAACGCTCCCCCCTAATCGAAGCTCCCTGTGGGATAGAATCAATATAACTTCTGATTGGTTTATTCTCAACTGGATGATCGTCGATGCGCCGACATGCTCTGCCGCGGAGAAAAATGGAACGAACTATGCCTGTGTCAGCAAGCATAGTAGCTGCTTTAATCGTTATATGTCAGGTTACTCGTGTGGATGCGATGCTGGTTATGGTGGCAATCCCTACATGCTTGATGGCTGCTCGCGAGACAAAGGTAATTTATCCTTCCTCAACAACTTTTCCGACTTTTGTTTAAGTAAACACATTTGGACGGACCACAAAACATACATTAAAATGAAATCATATCATATATAATGTGGGCCCTGCTACGGGTGCACAAGACACAAGTTTCCTTTCAACATTTCCTTTTTGTGTGGGTCACGAAGCTACGGGACTCAATGCTCCATCGGAATTGTTATCCCAATAAACCATGAAATGGTCTTATAACTGCATGTTTATCAACCTCCAATTGAAAAGAAAAAAACTGTGAACACAAAACTTGGCAATTATGACATTTAACTTGGAGTTGGAAGTTCTAACTTTGAACTGTTCTTTTTTTACTTGTCTGTTGAGCATCAATATTGTCTCCAAAAATATGCCTATTTAACTATTACTTTTTCAAAATTATTAAAAATATAATGATTAAGTACTTTTGATGATGAATCTCCTAGTAAAATTTTCATATGGAAAATATGAATACGTATGTATATTTTGTAAACGTTTTAGAAGTTAAAAAAAAACAATGAGGAGTACAAGGAAAAGATAAAAAGTTTTTCAAAAACAGAAACTACCCACATTATATTATTATGTGGCCGTGTACAATTTTACTGGCCTCATATAAAATACACAATGTGGAAAAGAATTAATTACCTATTTTTTCGGTTCAATTAACTTTGAAACTCTTCACATAATGGTAAATGATATTTTCCGTGGAAATAGGGTACAATCCAGTTCAAGACAAGATGAACTGCACTCAATCGTGCAGGAATATCAGTGTTCCATTTCCGTTTGGCCTAGAAGAAGGTTGTTATGCAAGGAAAGAATTTCAGCTCAACTGTACAAATGCGACATCATCAACCCTGAGATTCGATGATGAACAACAAATAATTTATATAAACATTAGCGGGGGCCCTGTGGACATCAAATACACCCCATATTATGATGACGAGCAACAATTCGGGATGCATATAAGGGGAGGAAGTGGACTCTACATTGACTCTATGCAATCGGTCTATGTGGAATGGGTTGTTGCCAATCTGACCTGCCAGGAGGCACAACAGAATCGCTCTGGGTATGCATGTGTTAGCACAAGTAGCACGTGCTTGGGTGTCAACTCTACAAGTGGCTATGTTGGCTACCGTTGTAGATGCATGGATGGTTTTGACGGAAATCCATATATTCTACATGGTTGTCAAGGTATGTACAGTGTTGCGCATGAACTCTCTCTGTTTGTAAGCAAGCACGAGAGTAATGGAAAACAAAATAAACAAAATAGTCACAAAATAATAGTAGTTGAAGTCTTGACCATTCTTGTTTGCATTCTTGTGCAGAATTAGAGAACTTTTTTCTTTATCCCCAAAGCAAGCGTGATGTTCTTTTTTTTTCCTTTTTGTGCGTCGAGCAAGCGTGATGTTCTTAACCACACTGGCATTCATTAACTAGTAGATGCACTTGAGTACGTATCATGACAGCATTTTAGTTGTAATCCTGAGAACCCCATATGGGCATATGTGCATACTTAACCATGACAGCATTTTAGTTGTAATCCGAATTATACTACATTATCCTTCATGGTAGCTTCTAAAACTGTCTATATGCACACACTGTATGCAGATATTGATGAGTGCCAGATACCAGGCATTTGTAAAGGCGTTTGCCTAACAGTATAGGAAGCCCCTATTGCACAGAGTGTCCCGGAAAAACAGAGTATGACGTTACAACTATGAAGTGCGTACCAATAAAAAAGCAAAATCTTTTACTAGGTGAGTTCTACGGTACAATTCCATAATGAGTTCGATGTAAAAATAACACATGGCTTTTTTAGAGGAAGATAATACATGGCTAACGAGCATAATCGTTGCAGGTGTTGCCATTAGGCTTAGTGTTGGCTTGTTCATTCTACTTCTCATCTTGAGTACAATATTTCTTCTGTGTAGATGGAAAAGAGACATCCAAAAGCAACAGCGAAGAAAGTATTTCCGAAAGAACCAAGGCCTTCTCCTAGAATAGCTCATATCATCGGATGAAAATGCGAATGACAAGACCAAGATTTTCTCCCTGACAGAGCTAGAAAAGGCAACAAATAACTTTGACCCTACACGCATACTTGGTCGTGGAGGGCATGGAATGGTGTACAAAGGCATCTTATCTGACCAACGTGTAGTGGCCATAAAAAAGTCTAAAGTCATTGAGCAAGGTGAGATCAGTCTGTTCATCAATGAGGTCGCTATCCTCTCACAAATAAACCACCGAAATATCGTAAAGCTCTTCGGATGTTGCCTTGAGACTGAGGTCCCACTGCTAGTATATGACTTTATCCCTAATGGTTCATTATTTGAAATTCTTAGGGGTGATCAAAGTAGCATCTTTTCTTTGTCCTGTGATGATTGCTTGAGAATAGCTGCAGAAGCTGCCGGAGCACTTTATTACCTCCACTCAACAGCTTCGGTATCAATCTTTCATCGTGATGTGAAGTCCACTAATATACTTTTGGATGGGAATTATAGAGCAAAAGTATCAGATTTTGGTGCTTCAAGGTTGGTTCCTATTGATCAAACCCATGTTGTTACAAATGTACAAGGCACATTTGGATACCTAGATCCAGAGTACTATCACACTGGCAAGTTAAATGAGAAAAGTGATGTTTATAGTTTTGGTGTAGTACTTGTGGAATTGCTCCTTAGAAAGGAGCCGGTTTTTACAAGTGAGTCAGGTCTAAAGCAAAACTTATCCAACTACTTCCTTTGGGAGATGAAGGTGAAACCGCTAGCAGAATTAGTAGCGGCTCAGGTTCTTGAGGAAGCGACAGAGGAAGAGATTATTGATGTTGCTGGTCTTGCAGAGGCTTGCTTGAAGCTTCAAGGAGAGGAGAGACCTACTATGAAACAAGTGGAGATGACGTTGCAGTCGGTGCGATCAATAAGGTTGAAATCACATGAAGTTGCTCCAAGAAATGAAGACATGCAACCTTTGCTAACTGGGCAAAGCCAAGCCACTCGTCAGTCGATGACTGTTGGAATTGATATGGTAGACAGCGCTAATGTAGCTTCTCAAAGATACCAAAACTGCTACAGCTTGGAGCAAGAGTTTATGTCATCAGCGACTCTACCACGCTCCCAGTTTTATGTTTGGCTGTCCCATCTTTTTCCCTTCTTATGCTATGCAATTCATCTTCCATGAAGAGTACTTTATACTATGTAGTGCACTTATTTCAATAACAGTTGTTTTCAATCTTCTTTACATATTAATAAAACCTGAACACACTATCAACCTATCATGTCATCGTGCTGTTTTATTTTTTAACACAAGATTGAGCATGATGGTTTCAATTTGTCCGGAAGCAAGAGAAGCAGAAAACACCTGTCTACTATACTATGCCATCACCAATGGTGGAGGCCAACGTGTGGCCCTGGGCTAGGGTCTGTGTGGGCGGTGCCCCTTTTTTCCTCCTCTTGCTTGGATCACGTGTGGAGATGGTGCAGATGTGTTCCATGATGTTTAGAGCTGGCAATGGATGACTTGGGGCGTGATATCAAGGATTACCTAGCCATTGTCCCCTTGGATGGAAAATATGTAGCAACATGTTGGCCTTTGATTCCTTCAAAAACTCATCTCAATCCTATCCTCACTACTACGGAAAGGGCATTTAGTACCGGTTCAAAAGAGCCTTTAGTACCGGTTTTTGAACCGGTACAGGCTATCCGGGACTGATGCTCAAAGGCATCAGTCCCGGTTCCCTCACCCGGTACTGATAGAGTATCAGTACCGGTTCGAAGTCACACGTGGCAGCGCGCGGGGAACCCCTGAGGACCACATCAGTACCGGTTGGTGTCTCCAACCGCATCGATGAGGTTTCATCGCACTGCTGGTTTCTCCAACCGGTACTGATGTTTTGTATATATATAGGTCTATTTCTCCAGTAGCTATTATATATGTGTGTGTGTTAAATCACAACTAATTAAAAGCATAGATAATCAATCATGCACTTTGCCTGATAATTAAATCACTGAACATTCATTAACAAATTTAATTACATCTAATGTATTAAAATATGTACACATATTTGTTCTTCTGCTCATCGTCTAATGTATCAATATATATGTACACAACTTTAATTACAACTTGAGTATTTTTTTCCTTCGCTCATCGGGATCTTTTACGCGCATTGCTCTTGCTAGTCGTAGATGTCTAATTCCGACAGTTCACTAGTCCTTATTGAAGGGCACAACCTGTTAAACATTGGTTCGTGAAACTCGCTTTTGATTTACGACCTCATCGTAAATAAAGCCGACGAAGTTGTTCTTGGATTGCTCTCACTGTGCGGCGAGAGTTCGAACCTTGTTCCGCCAAATGTTGAGGCACCTATCGTTAAGTCATTAACTAATCAATACTTGAACTTGTACAAGATATAAGGAGTACCTATACATCATTAAAGCTAGTAATTATATTTACTCACCCCTTGTTGCCTTTTAGCACGCGGTCGGCGGCTCGGTTTGGGTGTGCATAAACTTCGCATACATAGTAGCCGCATAAATTGTTACCCGCAATGCTGAGTCAAGATCTGCAGTGGAAAAAGTTGAAAGCGTGAAATGGATGCAAGGAAATTAAGTTAACTAACTAAAAAGCTAGCATTATGATATACGCACACGAGAGGCAATTGTAATGTCAAATTTCTCCTTGAATGCGCCCACGCTTTTAGCACGGAACCGTGAATGCACTACACATGTGATTACTTAATTGTACATGATTAGAATTTGTTTCAAATTGAAGGAAATAGAGCTAGTACGATAATAAAAGGAACAAGAATTAATACCGGTCGAGCCTTGGGGCTTTCCATCCTTCAAAATAACTTCCCTAAGTGCTATGAAACCTCCTAAAACAACCCGGGATCAAGTAGGCTTCACAACGGATAAATTCGGGCGCCTCCCATCGCATCTCGAGTAGAATTAGGGGTAGGGTACGGTTGTGGCCGACCATTCCACGTTGATTTAGGTGATCTAATAATCGGAATTATAGCAATCAATGAGAAATACAACTTTCTAGTTACGGTTTTTTTTATTTGAGTCTATTTGAGTCCAACACCTATTATTTCTCTGGTTTCACATTTTCAACATTCTTTGTCCTTGAGTATCCAAAAAACCTCTAATCTGCATGGAAACAGATATAAACTAATAGCACATGATTTTATAATTAATTATGCAATATTATGTGTTTTATGCAAAACCGACATATAAAAGCTTATGTTAGAGAGCATAAAAATGAATTTTACATTGGAATCATCCTAGCAATGGATGAATAAATGACACACTTTGGGTGTCATCACCGAGCATCAGAGAAACATCGTCTATTGATGGGGCAGCAACCAATGGCGACTGACAGACGAACAACGGCCTCGGAAGCAATGCAGTTAGCCTTAGCAAATGCAGGAGGCAGCATCATTGGCATTAGCAGACAACCGTTCTCTGGCGCTTTGCTTGATGATGTATATACCATCAACTGATCACTTTGTATAGAGTTAACAACTCGCTGGAGGGTCCCTGGCTTAGGGGCTGTTCAAGCTCAAGTACCACAATGATCAATTGTCATCAGTAATCTAGTTGTCCGTTTTTTGTCCGTTCCAATCTTTCATGTTTTTGGTGTCGGTAGTAGTTGCAGTTTTTCAGATATAGTAGCACATAATGTTGGTTGATCTCAGGCAGGAAGGCTGCATTGCCACCCTCATTACCATACATACATGCAGTTCTTTCCTAATCAGAACCTTCTTAAAAGCTAATTCCGTGATTAGCTCTTCCTTAATTACGCGCCATGATCGGAGGCGCTTTCTAAAACCATGGGACACGCCCCCGGGCTCCTCAGCGCTATATATACAAGAAGAAGTGAGCCGTGCGAAGGTGACGATCTTATGCACGATTCATCTCTTCTGATAACCTAAACCTTACCGATCCTAATCGGCGCTGGAGGAGCATCGAAGGGCTGTCCAAGGACAGTGCAGTGCAGGTGGCATCGTTCACCGACATCAACATCAACCGACCGATTAACCCTAATGGTTTCGTCATCTTCTAATCCGGGTAAGCTCTAATGTTTGATTTCCACATTATTTGTGATCATGACTTAGGCTAGATGATGACTTAGGTCTTAGTAATTCTAACATTTGGTATCAGAGCAACCTAGCCTAATCATGTTCCAATTAAGCCCGGTTTAGTCTCGGTTTAATCATGTTCTTCTCGGATTGAAGTTGATTAGCTTCGGATTAGACTTTGTTTAGTCAGTACAATGCCTAATTTTGGTTCGGATGGTATTGATTTAGTCGGTTTAAAGGTTTTTTTGGTTTCGGCTAGCAATTAGAAGGAGAGGATTAGAGCCTTGCTCAGAAATTCCCCAAGAACCGAACCCTAAATCCCCAAAATCCCGAAACTCTAGAACTCAAATCAATCAAATTAATGGCATTAGGGGGTCTAGCACTTATCTTTGTTCATTGCGTGTGTCCCTTTGCCGCCAGGCGCGTCGGCTCGTCGCGCCTGCCCTTCACAGCGTCTGGTGCCATTGCCGTGGCTCGCGACGCTACCGGAGCACTCGCCGCATCGTGTTCAAGCGCTCGCCTGCCGCAAGCGCTGCTGCGCTTGCCCGCGCCTCGCTCGCCTCTCGCATGTCAGTGCGTGTCCGCAAGCTGTCCGCCGCTTTTTTTTCCCAAGGCGCCGCCGGCTTGTGTGGGATTTTGGAAAGGCGCAAATGTTTTTAGGGTTAGGGTTTTTGTGCCGTTTTTGTTGCGACCGCATTTGATCTCGGCCGTCTGTCTGATAAACGGCTGAGATTGCTACTTGCGCGCCGGATGGGCTGTTTGGGCGCTGAATCCGGATTTGGGCCGGGATTTAATTATTTAGCCCCTTTAATTTTGTTTCATTCAGTCTTTTAAATTCAGCAACAAATATATTTATTTCCTGGGCGTTATTATTATTCAGATTAATTTTAATGATTATTTTTGTTGTGCCGGTTAATTAATGGGGCTATTGGGCCGGACCGGACTGTGCGGTGTTTTGTTTCGACAAAATCCAATCTCGGTCATCGGATTGTGATCCAACGGACGACGTTACCGGAGCGCCGCCACGGGCTTGCGGCGCATATGGGCCGCCTGAGCGATTTTTTTTTTGGCCGAGCTGAGCAAGGTAGAAGTTAAATTTTGGGCTTTAATTAATTTCAGTGCATTTTCTTATGATTAATGTTGTCCTTCTTTATGCACTGCAATAATTAACGTCAATTGCTTAGTGATAATGCATGATTTTATACATCCTTTGGTTAAAGTTTAGTTGCTCTAAGTGATGCAATTATGATAATTGAGGAATGCACAAATTCAGTTAATATTTTTAGCCTATTATGATTAAGTTTGTCTCTAATTAAAATGGAACTAAGGGAAATTTTAATTAGAGATTATTGTTTAATGTTTAAAATTGGGATTATGTTATGACCATGTTCATATACTGACCAACGTTGTTTATGAACATGTGTCACCCATAAGATAATTTAGTTCTTTTCGTTTCTGCCCAACGGTGATGCGAAATAGAACTTTAAGTCTGTTCTTGTCATTAGCATGATTATTAATCGGACTATTGTAGGGTTAATTTTCATGCAAGACATTTATTTTTCAATATTTACTGATTATATTTTATTTATCCATGCATTATTAATGAGTCCATCTTTGGACATAAGTTTTAAGCTCACTTTTGGATGTTTTCTCAAATAGGCCACAAATAATGCTTTAGTGCATTTCAGAAATAAGCTAAGATGAGAATTAGTTGAGTACTGTGTTTCTATCTTAGTTGTTTATATTTCCACACATGTTACAATTTATTATGCCCTAAATTATGAGCTTAAGTTTATCCCTTATTTTCAAGTTAGCACTTAATTTACTGCTCATTAATTATTAATTGTTTACGCTTCCGCAATTTAGTACTTGATGTTTAATGCATAGTAATTTTGATCATGTGATTAATTTTGTCTCTTATTAATATATTCTACTTTGAGACAATGTGATTATGATTAGTTAAATGCCTCATGACTATATACTGATTAATGTCTTTTATGGGTCGTGTGACATTTAATTAATTTTAATTAAAGTTATTGAGCCTTTTCAAGCATTTATATGATAAAGGCTACATTATAATTAAGATATCTCTAATTAAGATGGAACCAACGAGAAGTCTTAGTTAGAGATTTAATGAAGTTTTTGGGATTTTGATTGTGGCCATTATTGCATTCTGACCAAAGTTGTTTGCAATTACGTACCATTCCCATAGATTAAGTTCTTTTCCGTTATATACTCAAAGGTAATACAATTTGGAACTATGATTATGTTTTGGGCTTATGTTGTGACACACGGTTATATTCTGACCAAAGTTGATTATAGTCATGTGTCATTCCCATAACTTTTCTAATCAAAATGGAACCAACGAGAAGTTTTGGTTAGAGATTTCATGTTGATTCAAGGATTATGTTTATGACTCATGATTACAAACTGACTGGCATTCTTTGTGATCATTTGCCATACCTATTAGTGAATCCAGTTATTCTTCGTTTTCTACCAAAATGTGATGCGAAGATGGACTACTGATTCTTTCCTCATGTTAAATTCTTCTTCGTTTTTGCTCAATGGTGAAGCAAATTAGAATTATTAAGTTTTGTCATTAGCATGTTATTAACCTGATCAGTGTCGAGTTAATTTCATGATAGACAATCATTCACATTTTTGTGGATATTAAGTAATAATCAGTGTTATATCCCTATTATCAATTCAGTCATAAGTTCTTCGACTGCTTCTAGTACCCTAATAAGAGATAGAGTAATTTATTAGCATATTATTCTTGAGGTTATTGATTGTGCACACAAATATAATATTGATGATTAGCTCCTATTAGAAGAAGTATCTAATAACTTAGACATTAACAAGAATTCAATATTCTGATGACTAGTGGGAGCAATTTAAGCAAATGGCCCTTTTGATCATAAAATTTAGGATCTGGGGGAGCAATTCTCCAGTTAAATTATGACTGTCTGGCAATAATAGAAAAGCATTATAAAGCATCTCAAAAGTTCTTGTCAGTATATTGATCATAAGAGTGCTTAAAGTCAATGAGTTGGGACATGAAAATTATTAGAGCCCTTCTAATTCACTTCATTACGTCATTCATAAAGAATGTAACAACAATAATAAAGAATGAATAATGAGAAGTGAATTATGATTGTGCCATGAATGTGTGCATTCATAAAGAAATTTAGCTAAATACTAAAATAGAAGATTGTATTTATGCTGCTAACATTATCTCAAGACTATGAAAGTTTTAAAGCGAAGCCTTAGAAAATGTATAGGAGGCTAATGTTAGAGCTGTTGGAAGTTTTCCATCAGTACTAAGTTATGTTTTCACCCTCCATCCTAATAATGAATTTATGTTCCCATTATAAAAGGGTAATTTGCTTACACTTTTATAAATTATTTGGGGAGCATTAAGTATGTTGTTAACTCTATTGGCTTCACCAAAAGTAAAATATTTATGAGAGTTCATCGAAATTGTGGCATTGACGCTTGTACCACATTTCGAGGGGGAGAATGGAATGTCTCATTAAGAAAAGAAAAGCTTCATTATGTGAGACATAAACCCAATAAACAAATTATTTACTCTATTAAAGTTATTCTCCTTGTCAATAAGTTTAATGGATGGGAGGATTAAAGATAATTAATATCAATATCTTACACTCTGGGAAAATTAAGATAGTTATATACGTGGGATTGTCAAGCTTCCACCCAGGCTAAAGGGTACTACTGAGATTGTAAACCACTGAGTTTATAGAAATGTTGATTCTAGTGGGAGCTCTGAGGCAAGGTAAACTATACATAACACAATCGTGCTTATGTTCTAATACCGATAGTCCGAAATAATAGTAATTCTTGTCTCTAAAAGTTCCACCTCCAGTTGAATCTGGAGTTTATGATAATGCGAGCCTCACATAAAGATATCTTAAGTCTTAACCTTAAGACCAGTGGGAGTAAATTTAACATCTTAGCTATTTATATGGACTTAAACAAACGTCTAGACAATGGTACCTTAAATTCGATAAAACAATTAGAAACTTCGGATTTAAGGAGAATGAGGTGGATAACTGTATATATATATCAAGAGTAAGGGTGGAAAATTCATTTTCCTAGTATTCTATGTTGATGATATATTATTAGCAAGCAATGATAAAATTATGTTGCATGAGACTAAGTTTTATGATTATCCTCTAATTTTGATATGAAGGATCTCGGTGAAGCCTGTTTTGTTTTAGGCATTGAAATTCACCGAGATAGGTCTAAAGGAGTACTAGGATTATCTCAAAAGTCATACATTGACAGAGTACTTGGAAGATATAACATGAGTAAGTGCTCTGCCATGCCTGCTCCAATAGTTGAGGGCGATAAATTTGGATTATTTCAAAGCCCGAGGAAACAATTAGAATCAGATCAAATGAAGACAATTCCTTATGCTTCAGCTGTCGGAAGGTTAATGTACGCTTAAGTCTGTACGCGTCCAGACTTGGCATTTGTTACCGGGATACTTGGCAGATTTCAGTCTAACCCAGGTCTAGACCACTGGAAGGCTGTTAAAAAGGTTCTGTGTTATTTGCAGGGCACTAAGCACTACATGCTAACATATAGAAAGTCTGATAACCTTGAAGTTTTGGGTTATTCAGACGCTGATTTTGCAGGGTGTGTAGACACTAAGAAATCCACATCAGGCTACATTTTCACCCTAGCTAGAGGAGCGATTTCGTGGAAAAGCTCCAAACAATCCCTAACTGCATCGTCGACAATGCAGGTAGAATTTGTAGCATGTTATGAAGCAACTGGGCAGGCCGTATGGCTTAAAAACTTTATCCCGGGACTGAGAGTGGTAGACAGCATTGCAAGACCACTCACTATATACTGCGATAACAAGGCCGCAGTTTTCTATTCGAGTAACAACAAGTCAAGTGGTGCTGCCAAACACATTGACATTAAATACCATGTTGTGAAAGATAGAATCCAGGATCAAACTATCAAGATTGAGCATATAAGTACTAAATCAATGCTCGCGGATCCGCTCACCAAAGGTTTACCTCCTAACTTATTTAAAGAACATACTGCCGGCATGAGTTTATTGGAGGACCTTTGATTATGATCCTGGATATAGGGGCACTAAAGCAATCAACACCCGTTATGACTAAGCTAGTATTCTGTCGAGGTATTATGGTGGACTATAGGTACTGTTGTTTCAATGGCGTTTTCGTTTTGCTGTTGATAACACATTACCTTGGGCTACTGTTTTACTAAGAGTGAATGCATTATGATAGCCTTTCGATCAAGTTGGAGAATGTTGGTTGATCTCAGGCAGGAAGGCTGCATTGTCACCCTCATTACCATACATACATGCAGTTCTTTCCTAATCAGAACCTTCTTAAAAGCTAATTCCGTGATTAGCTCTTCCTTAATTACGCCATGATCGGAGGCGCTTAAAACCATGGGACACGCCCGGCTCCTCAGCGCTATATATACAAGAAGAAGTGAGCCGTGCGAAGGTGACGATCTTATGCACGATTCATCTCTTCTGATAACCTAAACCTTACCGATCCTAATCGGCGCTGGAGGAGCATCGAAGGGCTGTCCAAGGACAGTGCAGTGCAGGTGGCATCCTTCACCAACATCAACACCAACCGACCGATTAACCCTAATGGTTTCGTCATCTTCTAATCCGGGTAAGCTCTAATGTTTGATTTCCGCATTATTTGTGATCATGACTTAGGCTAGATGATGACTTAGGTCTTAGTAATTCTAACACATAAAAGCAAAAGATCTGTTTTAGTTTGAGTCCAATTTTGTTGTATCATATAGATTTGATCTGTTAACTGTCTATATAAGAAATACAGAAAATCTGGTGGCGGGATCACCAGGCAAAAAGGAAAACCGAGAATTGTGTTTGTTCGACGCAACGGAAGTTTTACCGGAGCCGTTTACTGTTTGGGTTTCGGTAAAGCTAATCGCTGGTTTTCTGTTGTTATTAGCCTGCACGGTGATTCAAGTCTTGGCGACTCGACTACATAACAAGTCGCCAATTATCCTTCGATACCCGGTGCTGGTATCATATCTGCCTTTGCAAGTGTCGGTGATTTATCAAGCAGAAGTGCTGGGCAGATTTCATCTCTCTGCAGTACTGAATTGTGTATTTATAGGAAGAAGAGTAACAATCAGGTTGGTGAACAGAGAGCAATTGTTGTTTTGCCACGACTGTGTAGGTTTGCATTATTGCTTGTGTTTTGGTTCTGTGCTTTCCTGGGCGTGATACAACAATTGGTATCAGAGCATCTGGGAGCCGAAGATCATGTCTCAGGCAGAGCATACATCTGGGGCGCCATTGCTAGAAGGTGTTCCAATCCAAGCAAGAACAACAACAGGAAGAGCAAGTATTCCAATTCAGTAACCAATGCTGACTGACACGAATTATGGTGTGTGGTTAGTAAAGATGAAGATTATCCTAAGGACTCTTGGAGTGTGGGCAGCAATTGAAGGAGATAACCCGGTTGATGAAGAAAAGATCAAGGGGCTCTGGCTACTATATCACAATCCATGCATGATGATGTGCTAATGGCAATTGCATACAAGGCGACAGCAAGGGAGGCTTGGGATACTCTCGGAGAGATGCGTATCTGGGAAGATCGCGTCAAGAAAGCCCAAGTACAAGTGCTGAAGAGGCAATTTAATCGAATGAACATGGAAGAAGATGAAAACATTAACAAGTTTTCACTTCGACTCACCACTTTGGTAAGTGAAATTCAATCTCTCGGTACGGAGATGTCGAAAGAAGTAGTGGTAGAGAAATTGTTCAGTGCTGTTCCTGACAGGTTCATGCAAATTGTTGGAACAATTGAACAATGGAGTGATGTTTCATCCATGTCTTTGTCTAAAGGCATCGGGCGTTTGCATGCTTTTGAGGAAAGCACCAAGGAAGAAGACAGAAGGAAGATAGAGATCGTTTGATGATGGTTGCGAAAGGAAAGAAGCCTTCTGATGACACCAGCAGCAACCCGACGAGCAATAGTAATGTCGGGTTCAGAAGCAACTTCAGAAGAGGAGGAAGATGTGGCAGAGCCTGTGGAAGAGGTTGCGGTGGACGCGACTGTGATGCTAAGTGACAGCCATTCCACAAATTTGATAAGTCAAAAATCAAATACTATAACTGTGACGAGTTTGGGCAACCCAAAAATATAGGTCTCTCTTTTCTAAATAAGCAATGCTTTTAGCTATTAGTATAAGGTCTCGTATGTTTTTGCTTTTGATTCTAGATTCTGACCTTAAAAATAGAACAAAAAATTAAACAATCCGATTCTAAGAATTGTTTCTCACAATGTAGCCCACTTAGGGTCTATTTGTTTCAGCTTTGGATTTTCTAAAAGTTGATTCTGGATTGTGGTTGTAAAGAAGCTGATTCTCCAAAAGCTGGAATCCAAAAGCACATATGAAATGGATTGTGGATTCTAGTGTATATAGGTGGGCTGGATTGTGAGAATCAGATTCTAGAATCAGGTTGTTTGTTTTTATTCTGCTTTTAGGGTAGAATCCAGAATCAAAAGCTAAAACAAACAGGTCCTAATATACTAGAATTCATAATCCATTTCATATGTGCTTTTAAATTTCACCTTTTAGAGAATCAGCTTCTCTATGACCATAATCCCAAATCAGCTTTCAGAGAATCCAAAATAAAAACAAACAGACCCTAAGAATTAAAAGCTGGCGTATATTATCTGTCTACTCGTATTTAATTACTTTGTTGGTGTTTGCATTCACACATGTCGGTTTCATCCACAAGCAAGAGAACCATTGCCAGTTTGGAAAGAGAGAGAGAGAGTAAATATCGCTTTGAAATCTTAAAATATCATTTTAACAAGAACACTTTCCAACAGCTAAAATTTAAAACGGTGGGAGTGCAATATATCCACGAAATGTTCTTTTCCCTGTTAAATTAGTGACGAAATGAGGAACACGAGGTGGGCTCTCTCTAGCATCTCTGCCCTCTAATTATGTGTTGACCTACACAAGAACAACACCAACGGGAGCAGCTGGCGCCAACTAACGCATGGCCACCATAGCCCAGCATACAGAGGAAGAAGACACAAAGGACAAAGGAGTACTCCTTCCTTTCAATTAATTGATGGTCGTCAATGAAGTATAGACTATAGGCCATGGACTTTGTTTTGGCTGCTCAATGACTAACACACAGCTTGTATTTGCAAACTCTTCTTTCTCGACAGAGAGAGAAAAAAAATGCAAATCTCCAGCGTGTTATCGGGAAAAACAATTCTAGCACTGATGAACTAACCAACATGTCATCGTCCTTATCTGCATAGAACACGGAGCCTCTGATTAAGGGTAGGGAGATGTAGCTTACACAAAAAAAGGCTATTTTTTAAGCTTTCTATATTGATAAACAGCCCTAGCGTTTTATATTATTTGACAAACAGCTAATTCTCTTAAAAAACAAATCTCACCAAACCTTCAACTTTTAACTTTCACGACTTATATGTGATTTATAACTTATACTGAAAACCTCTTAAAAGCTAAGCTAGGTCTAATTCCTTTATAAAGGACGGGCACTTGGGTATACGTGTGATCTGATAGGTGCAGTGTACGTGAATTTGCGTCGGTCCGTCCTGTGTCTGAAAACAATACGCATATTAATTATTCACTTCGTCATCACGATGGCCGGTAGAGGTGGGCATTTTTAAACAGAAACCAAATTACCGAACCGAACCGAACCGAATTAACCGATTATTTCGGTTTATTCGGTTTTCGGTTCGGTTTTTGTTTTGATATAATTCGGTTTTCGATGTTCGGTTCGGTTTTTCGCTTTCAAAAACCGAAATAACCGAATAGCGCATATACAACACCACTTTTATAATATTCTTCCTACAGCCACTAAATAATTCTCATATTATAATACATGTATGTATATGTTTAGTATATTCATATGTTCTATTATGCTTATATTGTAATGACATATGGAATATTGTGTGAGTTTATCCATACTCTGTGTTGCAATATGAGAAGGATTAAATCTAATCTACCTAATGTTATTCATATTTCGGTTAACTGAATTAACCGAACCGAAATATTTCGGTTAATTCGGTTCGATTTTTTATTTTTGACCGAGAAATTCAGTTTCAGTTTTCAAAAACCGAATTATTTTAAAATCGAACCGATTAAATCGAAAAAACCGAATATCCATCCAAGTGGCCGGCGCAAGTCTGCTGACGTAGAAGACGAGTCTACTTTGCTGACATAAACGCGTGTGACTTGACAACTGCAGGATGTTAAAGTAACGTACGTTACTCCACATGGACATGGTTGATACCAATGCTCCGTGGTCGCTCTCACCTGGTAGGTGTAGATCTGGACATTGGGTCTATGTCACCGCACACATAGGACAGCTCAATCACGACACGATGTGTACACGTATAGATCAAGTTGGTACGGTATGAATACTGTTAGATCTTGTAATTGGATACGATGAGAAGCACGGTATGATATAACTGTATAGATCGTGTTTAGACTGTTATGACACAAAATAGAACCGATAGACTTGAAACAGATACAACACAACATTCTGTCGTGACATTGCAACATATTGTGGCTCACCTTACAATCAGCGTCATTGTGGTTCTCACATGCATAGAAATGGGAGATAACGGAAATGCTAAAAGATAGAGAATGGAGACTAGGGAGCACATACTCACTGATATCGAGTACGAGCACCGAGCTGCTCTGTACTAAGATATCTCAAATTGAAGTGTAAGGTTTTTAACAGGTAGTAACTCTGTATCTATTCAATAATAAATAAAATTTAATTTTTTTCCTTACTATTTGTATCCACTGCTTAAATTTAGTGTGTCACCAAATCTGAACCGATATGAATCACAGAAAGATATGTATGAACTTACCAAAAAAGAGTCAGACTGTCATAGTACAGCATGATAGACCGACCAGATTGTAACAGTATGGCAAAATTTAAACACGCGAAGTACCGACTTGATAGGACACCCACCTATAGAAGTACGTGCCATGCGAATCCGACGCTGGCTCATTGGGCACACATGATCGACTGCAGTTACTAGAGCTAGCTAGTTCTCTCTGTTGCCATCCTCATATCCAGGATCCTGAGACCATAATAATATACAGCGCTCGGTTAGTCGCTGCTCGTAGGCACTCATGTCCAAGGTTATCGCGAAATCTCGCTGAGATATGGTTCTCCAGAGCTGGACAAAATTTTAACTCCTAGCCAAATTCAAAAATTCAAAAAAATTCGTGTTGCTACAATAATCTTGGTTTTTTCGGCGAGATTTCGGCCTTACCGGCTGGTATCTCGGTATTTAAACCTGGAATTCGATTTTTAATGCCCGGATTTGATCGGATTTAGCTCAATTACACTAGAAAAAGTGATCTTCCATGATAATTTGTCTAAAAAACATTTTTTGAGACATTTAAAATTTCAATAAAAAATTATTAGATTTTTATAAAATTGTAGAAGCATTTTTATGCTATGAAAAATTTATGGCACCATCCTAATAAGTGTAGGATCACACAGAAAAATTTTCAAAATATTTTAAGTTGACTTGCTATATTGAAAAAAATAAAAATAGAATGAGCATAAATGAGGTAGTAAATGTGTTAGAATTTTATAAATTTTTTCGTGTTCCATCATGACCTAAAATTTTTAGAAGAACTTAATAATTTCCTCATAACCCTTTTTTATAAAATTTTCAAAAAATGTGAATCTATTTTGGCGGGTAAATAAAAAATTATAAACTCTACCAACTCACACACTAAAGTCTGAAAATTGTAAGTAGCACTATCACATTTTTTTTGAAAACTTTTTAGGTTTGATCATAATATAAAAATTTTATGGGAATATTATGGATGCTTTAGGACCGTCTAACAAATTTTTTAAATTTTTTGCATCCTCAAAACTGTGCAAAAAAATTATGTAAAAAAGTGTCATGGCTGTGACTCGAACCCAAGACCTCCTCTTCAAATGCTTTTGAACTTATCACTAGGTTAGAGCTAGTGTTGCTTAACAATACTAAGGAATAAGGCTATTTATGTATTTCATTTCACCCTTCTTACTTTAGTCACTGCAATCATTAACTTAGACACTCACTGCAATCATTCAACAACTTTACCCATTCACATACACTTGTTGAAGTCGAGCTCCCTTGTCGCCTGCATCGTCGCCGATCCTCTCCGCCCAATCTCCGGCCAACTCCGACGCATCCGCCATCTCCACCAGAGAGGGAAATCATGGCGGAGAAACCGAGATTTCGCCAACTTCACCAAAATCGAGGTGATTAAAAAATCTTTTTCCAAACCAAAATCTCACGTATTTTGGGTGATATCTTAGTATGTATTACCAGATTAGTGTATATATTTGTCGGATATGTGCATTTCTAGGCCGGATTAGTGAGCTATTGCATCTTGTTACCTAAGTCAGTATGTGTGGATGTATCTTGTTACTGTGAAGCACAATAGGCATTAGACAATCCATCCAAACAACACATTGGTGAGGAAAAAGTCAAGATCGACTATGTCATATATATTGTACGTATGAAGAATTATTGCATTTATATTTTTGGAAATTGACATTACGATAATAATTTAATGTGCACATGTTTTGAGTGATTTCAAGTACTGTTAGGATATAGGACCCGTGAATTTAAGAAGGTATCATACTTAAATGTTAGTATGCTAAGTTTAGTTTGCTCTCTTTTCAGCTATTTTAGTTTGGCTAAAATTTATACTAAATCCAAGTTAACCTTCTTAGTTATTTTTTGTTTCTTTGCGCTTCTCCCAATGGCAAATCGTGGCCGGTACCATATGGGACCATGGGGACCGTGGTCGGACCGGCCGGGTCAAAGTGCAACCATCGCAGCATATCATGAAAGATAGTGGGGTGACCCGTCTGAAGGAACATCTGGCTGGCCGCGCCAATGATGTGAAGGCCTACCCAAATGTGCCTAAAATGGTTAGGCAGGCCATACTAGCTGACCTCTATGGAGGTCGAGAGACGAAGAAAGAGAAGGAGGCGGTGTGCCTCCATTAGGAGGAGGCTTGCAATGAGTGAGCCACCTTGGCCACAAATTACCGTACCGAGCAAGAACAGCTCAAGATGGCCATCAGGGCCTCCAAAAAAGAAGCCTATCTCAGGAGTCAAGGATTGACCCCAGGTTCAAGGTCCAGGAGTGGTGCAATGAGGATGGTCCAATCTACTCTCAGCAAAATATTCGGGAGGTCCATATCGACACGAGAAAGCCATGCCTCCATCGATGTTGACCTCGCATGGAGTGGTGCTCCGCATCAACCCTGTATTGACACTGCATTCAAGCAGAGGGTGGGAGAAGCTAGGGAGGGGATGGTCGAAGTGGTTTCATGCTAATGCAATTCCAGGAAGGAAGGCTAAGTGCCTATATTTCATAGGTATGAAATGGTTATACGTTCCTTAGTTACAACTCTTATGATGATTGTACTAAGCCCAAGGGTTTGTGCACCACAAGGCCATGAGATAGACGGGAAGTACCTGGATGAGAACGAGCAGGAGATAATCCAGTACCTTCGAAGGTTCAAGGATGACTAGGCCATATTTGGTGTTAAAGTAATATGTGACGTCTGGACTGAACCTACTCATCAGAGCATCATCAATTTCATGGTGTACTGCAATAGAGTTATGTTCTTTCATGACACCATCAATGCAATGGGTACAACATTCGGTTATGTTTTTACTCTTCCATAAGATCGTGAATGACAAACGTACTACATTCTAGCTTGTTCATTCACAAGCAAGATCCAGGACCATAAGCACCTGCTATGCGATATAACAAAAGTCGTGGCCAAGGATATTTGGGCAGAGAACATCGTGTAGGTTGTTACTGATAATGGTGCCAACTTCAAAAAAGCATTGTTACTGACAATGGTGCCAACTTCAAAAAAGCATGCCATATGTTACGAGTGCAGTACCCACGGATCATATAGCAGTCATACTTGACACACACTGTGAACCTTATACTGAAAAAACATGTGTGATATCCCAGAAATTAAACAGGTTGTGGGACAGGCCAAGACGATTTGCAGATTCATGTACAACCACAAAAATCTGCATGCACAGATACGGCAGCATATTAGGGGAGAGTTGGTGAGGCCAAATACCACTATGTTTGGCGACCATTGTTTTCCTAGAAAACTTCCACAAAAAGAAGGAGCAGTTCAAGCAGTGGATGACACATCCTAACTAGACAGGTAGCAAGTGGACCGCGATGGGGAGGACAAATTTGCATATGACCACCTCCTCGAAAGGTGGAGTTTTAGGAGTGGATGGAGGGACCGCCTTGGTCAGAGAACTCTTATATAAGGTGCTGAGATTTACGGATCAAGATAAGTTACCAACGATCAAGGTGTCATGATGCAAGACGCGACAGTAAAATGAGTATAAAACCACTTTCGAGCATGAAGAGCATTACAAGATATTCTTGCACATCCTGAAAAAGTGGTTTACCGAAATAAGCGAAATCACATTCGTACAAGCAGGTCAGTGAAATTAATATATTCAGTTCTATTATGGTAATTATGCAATGTTCAGATTCATTACGCTTAACGCACAATGATTTGTCCATTACGCCTCCGTGACTTGACCCATGATCTCGGCTTCTCGACAATATATGTGGCACTCCGCAATACATAGGAGCGCTATCTTCGGCACTAGGAATTATGTCTAATGACAACGGTATCGTGGTACAGGTCCTACGGGAAGCTAATGTATACCGTCTTAGGAAGAGATTGTTTGCCACCCAGCTTACACAGTCCCAGCGCCATCGATGACCCTATGATAGTAGGTAAGTATGTAATTTCAGTTATTTTTACAAGCGATGCACATTGATGATGTTACCATATTGCCTGCAGCTCAATGGTGGATGGCATTTGGGAATAAGACGCCAGCTTTGCAGAAGTACGCCTTGCGGTTGGTGTCGCAGTGTGCATCATCGAGTGGTTGCGAACGCAATTGAAGCACATTTGCCTTAGTGCACACGCAGCTTAGGAACTGATTAAGTTATGCGAAGCTCCAGTAGCACGTGTTCGTGCACTATAACTTGCGACTTCGCCTACGGGACTATGAATCCACCTGTGAGGCTCGAGACGAAGACCCACTTGATCGCCTCGTTGAGGGTGCGATGCATCCTGGTAGTGATCCTATTGCAGAGTGGTTCGATTTGTCCAGGTCTAGTGGGGAACCCCTATTGGACGGGGATAGTAGGATCGACCCACTTCTCTTAGCGAGATTCGTGGTAGACTCCATCCCGCCGGAAGAAATGAACAAGGCCTTAGGTAACCAAAGTAATTATTTTCTATTCCACTTGTGAATCATGTATGTCGTAACCTCACAACGGTGTTAATATTACTTACACTTGGTCACAGGTGGGAAGAGTCTCCCAGATTGTGCCGAGTACATGGTCGGGCACATGCACAAAGGGAAGAGAAAGCGTACAAATGACAATGCAGATGACGACATGCTAGCAGGAGTTTTACGTGGATTGGAGAAGTTATCGGGCAGCCAGCTCCAAAGGGAAAAGTTAAAGATCCAGCTGCTGATGAGCCTGATATCGGCAGTGATGATGAGATGACTACACCTGCTGATAATGAGCCATTCCTCAATAGCAGCTCAGCGACAAAGACAAACTCTCCTAGCGATGATGGGATAGAAATTGGCTGGTATACTATGTGCCTCTGTTCACAGCCACAATCGCTGCTAGGATCACAACAAGGGGTTAGCCCCTCGAGGAGGGGCTAATAGAAGCAGACCAGTAGTAAGGGGAAGGGCGCATTGAGTGGTGGGTGTGGGCAACAAGCAGTTCAACAGTCGGGACCCGAATGTGCAAATCCGGACCCTCTGTGTATTCAGCAATAGTCCAGATTCACGCTAGTGCACACAGTCCCAACATCGGTAC
The DNA here is from genome assembly GCA_036346375.1 of Guadua angustifolia. Classification (NCBI taxonomy): domain Eukaryota; kingdom Viridiplantae; phylum Streptophyta; class Magnoliopsida; order Poales; family Poaceae; genus Guadua; species Guadua angustifolia. Next base: position 87,791 of record JAYEVE010001014.1, on the reverse strand, counting down.
ATATCACAGACATACCCAGCGAAATAGTAAAGTACTTTAAATAAATAATCAAACAGGTTGATCGACCTTATAGACGAGTTACAAACGTACACCTCGCAGGGCGAAGTCTTATTAAAATAACCAAGTTCAGCGGAAATAAAATAGACTCGTGGCGCCATCCAATTTGCCACAGGCAACTGTTTGGGCTCGCCCCCAAGTTCATCGACTCCTCCTGAAATTCCTCCTCTAGGACAGGGGTCGCTTTTTCTTCAACTGAGGTTGTGTTGTTGCAAGGGTGAATACTTTGAGCACTTAGCAAGTCAAGCACAGAATCCAACTCTAATATTCTTCATGCGTGGCTTAGTACAAAGGATAGGCTACAGCTCATTTGCAGTAAAGCATTCTTGATAAGTACAGTAATAGATTGCAAAGCAGTAAAACAATATTAAAGGTAGTAGCTTTCACAATTATTTCACAAGTAAAGCATTTCACAACCTAAATCCATTCCATCAATTCCTTCCCAAGTATTTACCAAAAACAAGTTATTTTCGTGAAAGTCTATCCCTTGACTGTAATCACCGAGTGATGCTCAATACCGTGAGCACGGCTATTCGAATAGGTTGTATATTCTGCAGAGGTTATACACTTTACCCACAAGATACAGTCAAATGCCACCGAGGCGAAAGTAACCGTGAATAAAGCCTTTCCAAAGATCCGTCTAAACCCAAGACGCCCGCTAAGGTTTCAACATCGAGGGATCGGCTATCACACCTGTGGCCCCCTCTTGCGCCATGTGAGTTTTCACCCGCTCCTCCGGACTCACACCACTACGACAGTACCAAAGAATAGATTTCACAGTTTACTCAGGTAGGTCCGTCCCATTCCGGAAATTGTGGTTGTATGAAAGACTCAGTTCAAAGGCTTGCAAGGTTAAGTCCTTAGCTGACTGAGGCAAGACTACCCAAGTGTGATGATGTCACTGCGCACTATGCGGCGCTGCTGCTTTAAGATTCACGTGCCCATGATTCAATCGGGCCTGTCCGTTCAAACGGACGGTCGAGATTACTTGCCCGATCGGATCCCCCCCGACACGCGGCGCAGCCCTCTTCACCAAAGCATGACACGATCACAACCGTTCGATTCAAAATGAACGGCTCGGATTAACCCTCCCGATTTGACTCAGATACGACGCGGATGCGACGCGTGGCACTACGGCTACCCTCGGATCTAGATCCGACAGCACGGCGGCGAAGCGACGATGCGACACGCGGCACGATCGAAGACCAACCGACGCGTATCGGACGACGATGGCATTAACGCGACGCGGCAACGCTAGAGCCCTAGGATTAAGATCTAATGGTCCTAATCTATTCTAGTTGAGAATAACAGATCTAATCCTAACCACACAAATCCAATCCAACGGCTGAGAACAGATCTAGTCCCGCACTACGCGCATCACTCCAAACCACACGATCTAGATCCTACGGTCTGAAATAAATCTAGCATGGATCCAATCTAAGCCTTCAAATCTTGATCTAACGGCAAAGAGTTAGGGATGAGGTTTACTGTTACGGGATGACGCGGCGAAATCCGTAGCGTTGATGCACGATCGGATGACGCAAGAAGCTCAGCTTGGCGACGACGGCGCGGCGGCGAGATTCCACTGGAGACGAAGACGACGACGTGCGGAACGGCGCTCCCGAGCTCTTCTAGCCTGATGAAGTGGCTCCTCCGACGCGGCTCGGCGAGATGAGTTCAACGGTGCCCCGGTGACGGCGGAGGGTGAACGGCGACGGCGGAACGGCCCAAAGAATGTGGCGGATGGCTTCAGGACTTCGGTGAGCTCCTGCGGCGACACGGCGGCGGCTCAGACCACGAGGAGAGTACAGCTGGGTGCGGCGCGGCTAGGGCTTCACGGCACAAGTGGCGGCGCATTAAATAGGGACCTCGATGTCCGTAAAACTCGCAGAACCGAGGCTCACTCAGCGCGCGCGGCGAGTCCTGCGCTGCACGGAGAGGCGACGGGCGCGTGGGGATCGTCCGATTCAACCGGATCCAACGGCCATGCGCAGCGCCACGCGACAGCAGTGGCGGGTCCGATCGATCGGACGGCGCTTAGTTAGGGTTTTGGCGCAATGGCTGGGCTACTGGCAAGCTTTTTCTCCCGGCTTTTCCTTTTAAATTAATTCCCAAAAATCATTTAATCCATTTGGGGCACTAAAAATACCGTAAAAATTTCGAAATATTCTCAAAAATATTTTAGGATATTTGGGGCTCAAATAAAATATTTGCAACAAAACTTTATTTAGACTTTTCCAATATTTAGTTGATTTAGTAAATAGCTAATTTCCGATTAAATCCAAATAAATTCCAAAAATTCAAAATACCACTTAAATGCAAGAAAAGCAAAAATTAGGGTGTTACAAACCTCCCCCCTTAACAGAATCTCAACCCCGAGATTCAAGGCTGACAAAGGAATAGGTTGGGGAATTCTTTCTTCAGATCTTCTTCGCGTTCCCAGGTTGCTTCGCTCTCCGAATGGTTACTCCACTGGACTCTGCAAAAGCGGGTCGACTTATTTCTCGTTTCTCGATCCATCGTGTCCAAAATCTTCACCGGGTACTCTTTGTAGGTCAAATCTTCCTGCAGCTCGATCGACTCTAATGTCGTCTGCTCGTCCGGCACACAGAGACACTTCTTTAATTGTGACACGTGGAATACATCATGCACTCCCGCTAGAGTCTGCGGTAACTCCAGCTGGTACACAACTTCACCTCTACGACTTAAGATCTTGAATGGGCCTACATATCTTGGCGCTAGCTTCCCTTTAGCGTGGAACCTCTTAACTCCTTTGAGAGGCGTAACCCAGAGATACACAAAATCTTCCGGTTCAAAGCTCAACTCTTTGCGGTGGTTATCGGCGTAACTTTTCTGTCTCGATTGTGCAATCTTCAATCTTTCCCTGATCAGGGCTATCCGTTCTTCAGCTTCTCGAAGAATATCCAGCCCAAACACATGACGTTCTCCTGTCGCATTCCAATTCAACGACATCCGACAGGGTCTCCCATATAGCGCTTCAAATGGCGACATCTGCAAACTTGCCTGGTAGCTATTGTTGTAGCTGAACTCAGCGTACGGCAAGCATTTATCCCAGGAGGTTGTATAAGCCAATGCACATGCTCTCAACATGTCCTCCAGAATCTGATTAACTCTTTTCTCGTCATTCATCCGCTCATGGGTGATAAGTCATGCTAAAGTTCAAACGGGTCCCTAGGGCCTCATGCAACTTATCCCAAAATCTTGAGGTAAACTGGGTACCTCTGTCCGATACGATTTTCTTTGGAAATCCATGCAGACATACAATTCTTGAAATATACAGATCTGCTAAGCGGTCTCCCGAATAAGTAGTCTTCACTGGTATGAAATGAGCGACCTTTGTCAAATGGTCCACTATAACCCATATGGAGTCATACCCTTTCTGAGTCCTCGGCAAACCGGTAATGAAGTCCCTTCCGATTTCCTCCCATTTCCACTTGGGTATCTTTAGTGGCTGTAATAATCCTGTCGGCCTCTGATGCATTGCTTTGTCTCTTTGGCATATGTCGCACAACGCAACATGCTCGGCAACTTCACGCTTCATGCTTGGCCACCAGAATCTCTCCTTTAAATCTTGATACATCTTGGCGCTTCTCGGATGAATGGAATACTTGGAGTCATGGGCTTCTTCCAGAATCAGCTGCTTTAGCTCCTTCTTGTGCGGTACGCAAATGCGATTCTTGATCCACAATGTACCTTGCTCATCCAGCCTGAAATCTTTCGCCTTGCCTTCCTCCATCTTGGACTTGATCCTCTGAATCTTGACATCATCCTTTTGGCCTTCACGAATCTGATCTTCCAAGGTAGGCTTTATCTCTGAAGCGACTAAAAATCCCTTAGGTACAACTTCCAACCTCATCTTCTGAAATTCCTTGCATAACTCAACCTGACCTTCTTCCACCAACATGTTCACAGCGTGGCTCTTCCGACTCAAAGCATCAGCCACCACATTGGCCTTCCCGGGTGATAATGAATCCCCAGATTATAATCTTTAATTAGTTCCAACCACCTTCTTTGCCTCATATTCAGGTCCGATTGAGTGAAGATATATTTAAGACTCTTATGGTCCGTGTACACTTCACATCTGCTTCAATCGATAGTGCCGCCATAACTTCAAGGCATGCACTACTACCGCTAATTCTCGTCATGCGCGCGGATAGTTCTCGCCATGCGGCCTCACCTGCCTTTGATGCATATGCGATAACCTTTCGTTTCAGATCAAGACGCAACCAAGTCCTTGGCGCGATGCATCACAGTATATATCAAAGCTTTGGCTTATATCCGTAGAACTAACACCGGTGCTGATGTAAGTCCTTCTTCACTCTCGAAAACTCGCCGATTCCTAAGATCCATGCGAACTTCTTCTCCTTTTTCAACAATTGCGTGAGAGGTCTCGCAATGGTCGAGAATCCTTCAATAAATCGGTAGTAATAACCTGCCATTCCAAGGAAGTTACGGATCTGGGTCACCGTCTTTGGTGGCTCCCAATGCAACACTGCTTCTACCTTGCTTGGATTGACTGCGACTCCTTCGGCGGTCATCACATGTCCAAGAAATTCCACCTTGTTCTTCTAGAAATCACACTTACTAAACTTAGCGAAAAGCTGCTGTTCTCTTAGCTTCTCTAAAACTAGCCTCAAATGTTCTCTATGCTCTTCTCTTGTCTTGGAGTAGACTAGAAAGTCATTTATAAACATCACGACAAACTTATCCAGGTACTCCATGAAAACCTTGTTCATCATGTTCATGAAATACGCAGGTGCATTCATCAAACCAAAGGACTTAACTGTAAACTCGTAGTGTCCATATCTTGACGAAAATGCGGTCTTCGGCACATCCACTGGTCGAATCTTCAGCTGGTGATATCCCGATCGCAGGTCAATCTTGGAGAAAACTCCAGCTCCTCTCAACTGGTCAAACAGGTCATCAATCCTGGGTAGCGGATACTTATTCTTTATAGTGACCTCGTTTAGTGCTCGGTAATCCACGCACATCCAGTAACTTCCGTCCTTCTTGACGAACAGAACTGGTGCTCCCCATGGTGACGAACTGGGTCTGATAAATCCTTTGTCCATCAGCTCCTCAATCTGCTTCTTCATTTCTACCAACTCATCTGTTGACATCCGATAAGGTCTCTTAGCTATCGGGGCTGTTCCAGGTACTAGCTCGATCACAAACTCTATGTCCCTGTCTGGCGGCATACCAGGTCGATCTTCAGGAAATACATCCGGGTACTTACTGACAACTGGAACATCTTCTATGCTGACGGCCTTCACACTGTTGACCATCAATTGTCCATCCCGAACGACAGTTGCTTGAAACTCTATTCTTCTCCCACAAGGGCTCTCGACTGATATGACTCTTCGTCCACAGTCTAATACGACCTTGTGCTTGGACAACCAGTCCATTCCCAAAATAACATCTAGGGTTTGGGTATCCAACACTACTAGGTTCGCTAGGAACTCTGTTCCGTCTATAAGCAACTTTACCCCAGAACATCCTACATCAGATCGAAATCTGATCCCGGGGATTGCACTAGCAATACATGCCTAAGGTTCACCATTTTCAACCCATTGTTCACAGCAAAAATTCGAGATATAAACGAATGCGAAGCTCCAGAATCAAATAAAACTGTTGTAGGTACTGAGTTAACAAGTAACTTACCCAGTACGACGTCCGACGTGTTCTACACTGCATCTGCGATGACATGATTAACTCTGCCTCTCACCACCGTCTGTGTTGCAGCTCCAGATTGTGCAACTCCATGACTTGTTCCTGGCGCAGGTGTCTTTGCTGGAGTAGTCCCGAGGTTGAAAGAACTGGCGCCACTCCTCCTCCTTTCTTGGGGCATTGGTTGGCAAAATACCCTGACTCGTTGCAGACGAAACAATGTTTGAGTGTCGTCTGCTGGCTTCCTGCGGCTACATTCCCGATGGGTGCTGGTGTCTGGTAATTCTGCCCGGCAGGTCTCAATGTTCGGGATGGCGTTGTCATCACATTCTTCGGCTAAAACCTGAAGAACTAGTTAGGTGCAACCCTCAAAAGCTACATCCCCTGACATGATCCCTGATGTGCCATCCTACGCTTCCGGTTGTCCTCCAGCTCCTTGCGCTTGTCCTCCAATATCGCGCTTTGTTCACTAGCTCTTGAAAATCAGGATGTGTGGGTTATGAGCCCCATCTGCAGCCTCAATTCACCCTTCATAAAGCAAGACCGCCTGCCTTGTCTCTGTTACGCCCTCAAAAGCGAAGCGCACTATGCGAACTGTTCATATATTCGACATCGATTGGTTGCCCCCGCTCAGCTGCCCTCGAACTCCTCCTTTTTCAGCTCCATCATGCCTTCGCACATGGTATCGACGAAAGCGCCGTGAACTCCTCCCAGCTGATGTCCTGTGGGTGCTCATGAGCAGCGCAGAAGTTTTTCCACCATTCAGCTGCAGTTCCCTCGAGCTGATGGGAGGCATAGAGTACTCTCTCATTCCCTTCACACTGAGTGATGTGTAACTTTCTCTATCGTTCTCACCAATCATCCGCCTCCAAGGATTGGCATTCCCGGAGAATGTGGGCGTATGAGTCCTCATGAACTCTGACAACCTCGAAAAGGAAGGCCGCTACTGGGTTGACTTGATTAGCTGGTGGCGCAGCTTGGCGACTGCACTGCATCTTCGTGATCATAGCGCATTAACTAGGTCTGTGTAGCAAGAAAGGCTCCAAAATTCTGCATATCTACTAGCGCTGCTGGTTGGGGTCCTTGTCCTCCATCATCAGTGTTTCCAGCTAAGCGGTAACCACTCCCATTTCCTCCCTGGTTTCATCGAGTGTTCACCATTTGCCGTTTGCTCCAAGGTTTAGAGACAAGAGGGAAATAGGAATAGACAAGTAGTAGAGTACTTATGCGGGGTCCAAGGTGTAACGCAAAATCCAACTTTACTACTTTATTAAGGCCTGCTTGTTTCAAATTTTGGATTCGGATTCTAGCCCCAAAAGCGTAATCGAAACAAACAAATGATTCTAGAATCGATTCTCACAATCCAGCCCACCCATATACACTAGAATCCACAATCCACTTCATATGTACTTTTGGATTCCACTTTTGGAGAATCGCTTTCTACAACCATTATCCGTAATCAGCTTTTAGAGAATCCAAAGCTGAAACAAACAGGCCCTAATAACTGGGTATGGTTGCTCACAATGCCTAAGGGCCTTGCAACACATACCGATCACTCACAAGCATGAAAAACCAAATCGAACTATCACTCGAGTCTAACGCCTAACGGTGACTCTTATTCCAAGATGCGACTCAACGCAGGAGTCTCAACTACTAATCCTAACACTCACTCCTCAAGCCATCCCCCATGGGAACCTCCCGGTGGATACACCGGCGGGTGCGGTGGCATCGGTGCAAAGCGATCTCCGTGCTCTCCACAACAAAGAGTGACGACGCAACGCCCTCCTCTCGCTCGCTCGTTCCGCCTGGATGTGGCTGGCTCGCCGCGCTCCTCCGAGTCCTGGTCGTAGCTCGCTTTGGCTCCGACTCAGTTCGACAAAGGCCGCCTCCAGCCCCTAACCCTCTGGATGGAGTGATCCAAGTACTCGCAAGTCTCCCGCAGATGGGTCCTGACCTCCGTGACCTCGTCGCGGGTCCTCTGCAGCTCCTGGACCGTCTCGTCGATAGCATCCTCCTGAGCGATGACATGCATCGCTAGGTGGGTGATCATGGCATCCTCCTCCTCTAGAGGCTCCCGGTTGTAGCGGTTGTCTCGGTGCGGATGGTGACGAAACACAGTGCCTTCCAACTCCCTGGAGTAGCTACGAGCAATCTGCCTCATCGCCAGACGTGATGTTTCCTGGATTTCGGCATCGAACGACGACCTCCTGGCAGTGATGCAGATGGGACGACTCGCCCTCGCCCTCTCCCAAGCGTAGACCATGATCGTAACATCCCAGGCGATATCCAGTCTTGCCTGCACTATGGTAGACCCCCGGTAGATCGGCCTATCGTAACCTCTGAGCAGCTGCATCATACGCCATAGCTCCGCGGCGTAACCTCTAGTGCGCTCACCAAAAGAGTGGATCATCCTCATCCGCCAAGGACACTCACGTGAAAACTCCGAAATTTTAAAAACAAGTGAGAACATAAAAATTCAGCAAGGGGTATGAAAAGAGAGAATGGGATAAGTGGAGAATGTGTTCATCATCTTGACACCTTTTAACTTTTAGAAAATAGTTTTATCCTTACTATGACCATTCTAACTAAGGGCCAGTCCTACAGTCAGTATGGCTTAGATACCACTTCTATAGGGACCCGAATGTGCAAATTCGGACCCTCTGTGTATTCAGCACTAGTCCAGGGTCACGCTAGTGCACACAGTCTCAACATCGGTATATATCACAGACATACCCATTGAAATAGTAAAGTACTTTAAATAAATAATCAAACTAGTTGATCGACCTTATGGACGAGTAACAAACGTACACCTCGCAGGGCGAAGTCTTATTAAAATAACCAAGTGCAGCGGAAATAAAATTGACTCGTGGCGCCATCCAATTTGCCACAGGCAACTGACTGGGCTCGCCCCCTACTTCGTCGGCTCCTCCTGAAATTCCTCCTCCAGGACAGGGGTTGCTTCTTCTTCAACTAAGGTTGTGTTGTTGTAAGGGTGAGTACTTTGAGCACTCAGCAAGTCATGTACAGAATGCAACTCTAATATTCTACATGCGTGGCTTAGTACAAAGGATAGGCTACAGCTCATTTGGAGTAAAGCATTCTTGATAAGTATAGTAATAGATTGCAAAGCAGTAAAACAATATTAAAGGTAGTAGCTTTCACAATTATTTCACAAGTAAAGCATTTCACAACCTAAGTCCATTCCATCAATTCCTTCCCAAGTATTTACCAAAAATAAGTTATTTTCGTGAAAGTCTATCCCTTGACTGTAATCACCGAGCGATGCTCAATACCGTGAGCACGGCTATTCGAATAGGTTGTACACTCTGCAGAGGTTATACACTTTACCCACAAGATACAATCAAATGCCACCAAGGTGAGTAACCGTAACAAAGCCTTTCCAAAGATCCGTCTAAACCCAATACTGCCCGCTAAGGTTTCAACACTGGAGGGACTGGCTACCACACCTAGGGCCCCCCTCTTGCGCCATGTGAGTTTTCACCCACTCCTCCGGGACTCACACCACCACGACAGTACCAAATAATAGATTTCACAGTTTACTCAGCTAGGTCCGTCCCATTTCGGAACTTATGGTTGTATGAAAGACTCAGTTCAAATGCTTGCAAGGTTAAGTCCTTAGCTGACAGAGGCAAGACTACCCAAGTGTGATTTCAAACATCCAAAACCAACAAAACCCAAATTCGACCGCCCAGTTGCCACTCTTGGCCCAACAGAAACAATCTTGCCACTTGCCCCAGTCTAAATCATTTTCCCACCCCAGTTATTTACCATTGCACCACGTGCCATCATCAACTCAATAACACATGTCTCATTCCCAAAACACATTCCATATCTCATTAAGTCAATATTAACTTTAATATTCCAAAATCATGAAATATCTATGTGGCGGGGCTAAGCATGCTACTTACGGTCTACTCAACCCATGTTGGCAAAATATTAATGTCCAACTATTATCCACAACCTAGGGTGACAAATGATTCGTGGCTTATAATTATATACGACAAGGTGGCATACAGCAACTAGGCATTTAACTAATCCCAGAATTTATTCAAAACCAATTCTATTAAATTAGCATGCAATAATCTAAATCAAAATAAATTTGCTATGATAGGTTCAACATGATCAAGCACAACTTGCCTTCAAAAAGTACTGATTTTGGTTCTTGAGCTTGCTCCTGGGTCAAAACTTCTCCTTCGAAACCTTCGAGCACCTCGACGTCTACGCGTAACGTAAATAAATAGTAATAAATAAATAAAACAAAGAGCAACTAAGGTCTAAAATTCAAATAAAATTCATAAACAGAAAGATCTTGATTTTACAAATTTTTAGAAATTAAAATCACTCAAATCGGAGTTAAAACGCAAAAGTTATAGCCAATTGAAGTTTGAAAATCATTTAAAAAGAATAAACCGAATTTCCATATTTATTTCTATTAGGGAAATTCGGTAATATGACGTTAGCATGACGTCAGCACCAAGTTGAATTTCTACCAAATTATTTTTATAAAGGAAAATGTAATTATTGCGCAAGCATGACGTCAGCCGATCCATAGACCTGGTCCACGGTTCGGGTTTGGTCCACCGTGGACTCGGTCCACGAAAACAGTGCCTCTGACACATGGGACCCACGGATGACGACAGCTGCTGACGTCAGCACGGTTTGGCTAGCCTACTGACAGGTGGGACCCACCATGACGTCAGCATGACGTCACCGATGACGCCATCAAGACACTATGCGGCTACCGCCGCTTTAAGATTCGCGTGCCCATGATTCAATCCGGCTCGTCTGCTCAAACGGATGGTCGAGATTACTTGCGGACGGATCCCCGACACGTGGCGCGACTGCTCAATCGGGCACGACACGATCACAACCGCTTGATTCAAAATGAACGACTCGGATTAACCCTCCGATTTGACTCGATATCACGCGGATGCGACGCTGGCACTACGGCTACCCTGATCTAGATCCGACGCAAGACGGGCGGCGGACGATGCTACACGCGGCACAATCGGAGACCAACCGGCGCGTATCAGACGGCGATGGCATTAACGCGACGCGGCAGCTCTAGAGCCCTAGGATTAAGATCTAACGGTCCTAATCTATTCTAGTTGAGAATAACAGATCCAATCCTAACCACACAAATCCAATCCAACGGCTGAGAACAAATCTAGTCCCGCACTACGCGTATCACTCCAAACCACACGATCTAGATCCTACAGTCAGAAATAAATGTAGCATGGATCCAATCTAAGCCTTCAAATCTTGATCTAACGGCTAAGAGTTAGGGATGAGGTTTACTGTTACGGGATGACGCAGCGAAATCCGGAGCGTTGATGCACGATCGGATGACGGAAGAAGCTCAGCTTGCCGACGATGGCGCGGCGGTGAGATTCCACCGGAGACGAAGACGACAACGTGTGGAACGGCGCTCCCGAGTTCCTCCAGCGTGATGAAGTGGCTCCTCCGACGCGACTCAGCGAGATAAGTTCGACGGTGCCCCCGGCGACGGCGGAACGGCCCAAAGAATGCGGCGGATGGCTTCGGGACTTCGGCGAGCTCCTGCGGCGACGCGGCGGTGGCTCAGACGATGAGGAGAGTACGGCTGGGTGCGGCACGGCTAGGGCTTCACGGCACAAGTGGCGGCGCATTAAATAGGGACCTCGACGTCTGTAAAACTCACAGAAACCGAGGCCCACTCGGGCGTGGTGGCGGAGTCCGGCGCGGCTACGGAGAGGCGACGTGGTGTGGTGGGGATCATCCGATTCAACCGGATCCAACGGCCATGCGCAAGCGCCCACGCGACAGTTGCATGCACCGTCCGACCGATCTGACGGCGCTAGTTAGGGTTTTCGGTAGCGCAGCTGGCTGGGCTATGGCTACAAGATGTTGGTTGGGCCGCCCAACACCGTAGCAGGTTTTTCTCCGGCTTTTCCTTTTAAATTAATTCTCAAAATCATTTAATCCATTTGGGGCACTAAAAATACCGTAAAAATTCGAAAAATTATCAAAAATATTTTAGGATATTTGGGGCTCAAATAAAATATTTGCAACAAAACTTTATTTAGACTTTTCCAATATTTAGTTGATTTAGTAAATAGCTAATTTTCTATTAAATCCAAATAAATTCAAAAAATTCTCAAAAATTCAAAATACCTCTTAAATGCAAGAAAAGCAAAAATTGGGGTGTTATAGCAACCACAAAATGACACAGGCTCATGGTATAGCAGCTAGTCCTCTAGCCATTTGGGTCTCCCAACTAGGCATAGTGGGTATGGTTCAATACCCTATGGAGGGGATCAGGGTGGGTACGGTTACAGACAGAGTTATGAAGGATTTAACATCTCTTGGCTGTTTGACTACATTGATCCATACGACGATCCGTATGCACGACACTCATCTATCAGTATCAGGTACCTTTACTAGTCCGAGAATTATAGCGCCTGCATGTTTCATTATGAACATTAGAAGTCTTCCTAGCTACCGCGGGACATGGCCTGGGAGGCATCATGAGGTCATTGTCAACAACGCGGAGGTGGAGTTTGCACCACAAGCATACTACTACTTGTAGGCACGTGATGCAAACGGACATTAATTTTATTGTCATACGAATATCGGATAACTTGTCATATGTATCGATTTTATTTCATGCCTATTAATTGTCATACGAATATACATCGATTGTTTGTAATTGTGACTTTGCAAATCCGAATTTCAGTTAAAATGCTGCTAAAATTTCTAACTTCATAGACTGATAATCATCTAAAATTTTTATGGCAAGGTTAATGATGCATCACAATCATCCAATTAAAATTTCAAAATTTTCTAACGTACTTTCAACTATTTACCATCTAGATATCATCGTGACCATTACCTGAAATTTTTTTGGAAAGATTACTGATATGATAGAATCATGCACAAAAAATTACAAATATTTCTAACATGGTTTATCCTATTTTTTGCTCGGTTCAAAATTGCCGGTCAGCATTTTATTACGACAATAGTTATGTTTGAATTTTAAAAAATTTCACATGATTCATAATTATCTAAAATTTTTATATAAACATCATTAACGTGTCAGTGATCTCCAGAAGTCGAGAGAAAGCAGCAAGACAGTCACAGCCTTCTTTTAGACATATCTTATGCACACTGTTCCCCCAAATACTTTATGTTGAAGATTCCTGATGAAGTATGTAATTTATATGTTTTTAATAATATATTTCGTACAAAATTGATTGTAATCATTTACAAGTAGTCCAGATTCGCTCAAAAAAATTAGAAGGTTTTTGTCTTCTTTCCGGTCAAAATGAAACAAAAAAGATTTTGATTTCATTCTATACGGGTTTATATCAGGAACAGGTTAGGAACCACTTGAAACGAGGCTACGGACGCAGCGTAGGCTATGGCTCGTCCATATCCGCCGGTAGGGTAGGCCAGGCAGCTAGCTATGATTTCAAACTACAGTGTTTACAGTGCAAAATGGAACGTGTGGCTATATATATATATAATCTAACCATCCTCTGGCAAGAATCAGCATGAAAGCAGAATTTGAAACCTTGTCTATTTATGATGATTTAATTTAGATTTGAAATTATTGATACGATGGATTAACTTGTATCAATATCTCCATCTTTCTTGGAATTTTTGTGTCCATGCATCTTCAATAGTGTTATTATACGAAATGAGTAGCCAAGGTTTCAAAAATTGGTGAAAACCACTCGAAAATCGCAGTTTTAAATCTTACCGTTCCGGTTCGAGATCCAAAACCTCTCGGTAAACCGGCCTGATTAAAAAAATTAAAAATTTTGAAAAAATTTATGTAATCGAAAACCGTTGAAAAACTATGGTTTTTGTTGAAAACCGCTCAAAAACTGTTTTTTAAAAAACATTCAATTGGTCGGATTGGTTTTTCGTGAGAAACCACGGTTTTCATTGAAAACCGAACGGTTTTTTATTTTTTGAATTTTTTTTCAAATTTTTTTGATTTCTTAATCCTTCGGTTTTTGACGGTTTTCAAGCTGTTTTTGCATCACAAATTTTGAACCAGTTTTTTAAATTCGGTTTTTAAAACCCTGTGTGTAGCACTCATGTAGTGTTAAATAAAGCCGAATATCATGACTTTCCAAAGAGAAAAACGGAGGCGAAGACTCACTTATAAAGATAAAAGTAAGATGGAACGGGAATATCATGGCTTTCTAAAGAGGAAAACGGAGGCAATGACTGACTTCTAAAATGAAAAGCGAGACGGAGACTTTGACCAGTCAAAGTAATGGCCCTCATGATGCGTCTAAAGAATGTTAAAAGACTTCCATGCACACGTTCTCACTTGACACGTACTATCATGTTCTCTCGTGACATCCCACTAGTTGTGCTATAGGGTTTGTTTGGTAGAGTTTTAGATTCTAGCTTCATTTGAAATCTAAAACTTATAAACTAAAATAAAGTAAATTAAATTTATATTTTTGGTCTAAAATATGATCTATCTAAACACTCTTAATGTACTCATAGCTTCAGTTTCACGAATCTGGTGAAACTAGAATTTTCAGCTTCATTAGATTCACGAATCTGGAGAAGCTGAATCCCTGCCAAACACACCCTAAAAATTACACGCACTCTCTCTCTCTCTCTCAAATAAATAAATAAATAAATCCATGCTCTCCCTCCAAATACTGCGAGCTATGATCGCTAGAGAAAAAGAACTAATTATCTCATTGAATGTCGGTGCGTGAAAGAACAAGATAAAAGGAGTTTCTTTCGATTTTCTTGCATGAAAGAATTTTTTTAGTGGCTTCTTTCTAAAAACATGGTAGGCATATAAGAATTACGAAGTACTTTAGAAATAAAGAAAATGTAAAAGAACAGCAATACACAAGTCTATAAAAAATTATCGCTGTGCACGTCTTGTTTATTTCCAATATTGAAAGAACTATTTCATGATATTCTATCTAAACATCTAAAATAAAATAAGATATGAAAATTTAGTCAATAGTTTTAAATCTAAAAAGCGTACAAAATGGATGTGTATTGACTTGAAAGAATAGTATGAACGGTAATTATATATTATTCCGAATATGCACTTGTGCCGTGCTTCCCTCTCGAACTTCAAGTCAGAACGGAAGTACCTGCAAAAGACTCAAACGCCTGCCTCGTACACACCCGCTCAAGTCCAAATTCTTGACAAAAATAAACAAAATGATAGATTTTGTGTTGAAGTATAAGTAAATTGCCCACCTTTCCTCATAAGCTTAAACTTTTGGGTGAACTGGTTGCTGCATGCAACTCAATATGGTATCAGAGTCAAGAGGTCTCGAGTTCAAAACCCGGTTAACGCAATTAAAAAAAAAATTACAGTCCACTTCTATTCCACGTCCTAAGCTTGAGGGAGCCTACACGTGAGGGGGAGTGTTGAAGTATAAGTGATTTGCCCACCTTTTCTCATCAGCTTAAGCTTTTGGGTGAATTGGTTGGTGCATGCAACTCAATAATTTGCAGCAACTAACAATCTGGACAATGTAAGAGCAATCCCAACCCACCCCCTAAACCTCCCCCTATCCTAAATTATGAGGAGAATTGGGAAAATGTGAGCTCCAACCCAACCCTTATAAGGAACCCCTATTTTAAGGAGACTCCTTCTCACCCCTACATCTAGGGGCTTTCTCCTTCCTCCCTACTATTTTCTTCAATATTTTTTTAATTTGTTATTTCTATTTTTAGTAAATGATTCATAGGTGCAAAGTAATAATAATGTTTAGATAAATAATAGGGTTGAGTAATAGGGAGTGTGGGTTGGAGACAAATTTGATATAGGGTGTCCCTAATTTTTACATCACCACTAAATGAGTGATTTAAGAGGAAAATATAAGGGTTTGGGTTGGAGTTGCTCTAAATGCTATAATTTCTACAGTACTATTTTGAGAATACAATTGCGCACAAAATTAGCTCAAATGACGCTAGTAGAATTCAATTTTTCCATCAAAATTTTCCTGATGGGCCATAGCCATCTGAGATGACTTCCCTTAAGGCCAATTGACAGACATTACCTGACAGTAATCCCAGACAGATACCATCAGGAAAAGCTACCTATAATCATGCCCTTCGTCCAAATGCCTAACGGTGTCTGCCTGTTATGTAATACTGCACCCTTTCCTAGGCATAAAATCACCGTAGGAAAAACAAAACATCTTGTGCACATTCTCCTCACGAACATTGAATACAACTAATTCTTTGTAGAAACAGACAATGCTATGCATCGTAGGCACACAATTTTACATGCATGTGAGATTCCCCATAAATATTGCATAAAATTGGAAAAAAAGGTAAGCAATTTTTTTCTCTCAGGTCACGGTAGTCTTTCACACATCTTGTAATATAATTTAGTCGTTATGAACATGTCCAAACAAGTGCAAAAATCCCTCCACTGCCACTACAAAACATGTGAACAAAATAACAAGCTTAATCGGTGTGATTTTTATTATTATGTGAGCTTCCTTGTGAGCAACAATTGAGTTGACTGACCTTGCGATGCCAAGTATTCTTCCGCAGTATGAAAATCCATAGTGAGAACAGTGGGCATCCTCTTCTGCTCCAAACTGCACAAACATATACATAATCTTAAAGAGATTAATAAAACAAATTTAGTTCCGTATGCAAAGAATCGATTTATATTGGACTGTATATAGGATCAGCTGGGAGAATGGTCATATTTTTCTGGTGCATTTTGCATATATTTCATACTCAATTTACATCATTTGTGCAATAGTAATACTTGTGGCAATCAGGAAGTTCTATTTTACATCAATCCACGGCCACTTGTCAGTGATACACTGATATTATTTTCCAATTAGCAAGATCCTTGTAGTGTTACTGATTAATTTTATTTGAGCCATGGCACTCAATACTATAACAAGACACGAAACAAATTTTTTTTGTGAGATTAGACACGTAACCTGTAAGACTACAAAAGGCTGGAGACATGCCTTGGTCCCTTGGCTTGGCGAGTCCACCATTAGCGTGGAGGATTCGTCAAAGAAACACCGTAGTTTCCACTGTCTATATATAAAAGCTTCTTTCAGTGGTGCCCAGAACCAAAGTTGTCTGACACTACACCATGAACTCCAGATAAAGCAGCAAGACAGCTAGCCTTCTTTAGACATATATATCCTACACACATAGTTACTCCCAAATACATTACAATGATGATGAGCCTCGTTGATACGGTCCGCAGTCTGCTCTCACTGTTGTTGGTACTGACTGCAACGGTGCGAGCGTCCGGCGTCCAGAGAAGCCGAGCAACGCCGAATGGGACCCTTCCCTCTGCTGCCACGCTCGCTGGATGTCCAAACAGCTGCGGCAACCTCAGTTTCGAGTACCCCTTCGGCATCGGGTCCGGCTGCTTCCGGCAGCCAGACTTCGAGCTCATCTGCGACGACAACGACAAGACGAAGCCTGCCAGACTCTTCTTGCAAGACAACACCACAGAGGTCATTGAAGATATCCAAGCTATATATACATTTGTTGATGTAGCTTTTTCGAATGTTATCTTCTTGAAATCTGGTGTTGATGTGTACAACATGTCCTGGAAATCTCCTTGGAGATCCTTCGCTCTATATTCTGCCGCTTTGAACATCGCTGGTTGTGACTTCGATATTTACATGCTCGATCATGACAAGAATACGAACATGAGCCTCTGCACAGTTACCTGTCCTAACAAAGAAATCACTGACACGCTGGCTAGGCAGAATTGCAACAATACCGGGTGTTGTGTCATTCCGCTGAGAGATCTTGATCACTTCCAGCTCCAGTTTGTCCGCCACGGGAAGCTGGACACGCTCCCCCCTAATCGAAGCTCCCTGTGGGATAGAATCAATATAACTTCTCATTGGTTTGGTCTCAGCTGGATGATCGCCGATGCACCGACATGCTCTGCTGTCAGCAAGCATAGTATCTGCTATGATAGCAATAATTATATGTCAGATTTTGGTTACTCGTGTGGATGCGATGCTGGTTATGGTGGCAATCCTTACATGTTTGATGGCTGCTCGCGAGACAAAGGTAATTTAACCTTCCTCAACAACTTTTCAGACTTTTCTTTAAGTAAACACATTTGCACGGACCACAAAACATATATTAAAATAAAATAATATCATATATAATGTGGGCCCTGCTTCGGGTGCACAAGACACAAGTTTTATTTCAACATTTCCTTTTTATGTGGGTCCCGAAGCTACGGGACTCAATGCTCCATCGGTATTGTTTTTTTTTTGACGGAGAAGCAACAGTGGAGGCCATCAGTGCTGCGAGCCAGCGTTCGAACGCTGGCCGGCGAGGCGAGTCTTGCCCTCCCTCACCAACCGGGCGTAGCCCGGTTCGCCTCCATCGGTATTGTTATCCCAATAAACCATGAAATGGTCTTATAACTGCATGTTTATCAACCTCCAATTGAAAAGAAAACAACTGTGAACACAAAACTTGGCAATTATGACATTTAACATGGAAGTTCTAACTTTGAACTGTTTTTTTTTACTTGTCTGTTGAGCATCAATATTGTCTCCAAAAATATGCCTATTTAACTATTACTTTTTCAAAATTATTAAAAATATAATGATTAAGTACTTTTGATGATGAATCTCCTAGTACAATTTTCATGTGGAAAATATGAATATGTATGTATATTTTGTACGTCAACGTTTTAGAAGTAAAAAAAAACAATGAGTACAAGGAAAAGATAAAAAGTTTTTCAAAAACAGAAACTGCCCACATTATATTATTTTGTGGCCGTCTACAATTGTACTGGACTCATATAAAATACACAATGTGGAAAAGAATTAATTACCTTTTTTTAAAACAATTAATTACCTATTTTTTGGTTCAATTAACTTTGAAATTCTTCACGTAATGGTAAATGATATTTTCCGTGGAAATAGGGTTCAATCCAGTTCAAGAGAAGATGAACTGCACTCAATCGTGTGGGAACATCAGTGTTCCATTTCCGTTTGGCCTGGAAGAAGGTTGTTTTGCAAGGAAAGCATTTCAGCTCAACTGTACAAATGCGACATCATCAACCCTGAGATTCGACGATGAACAACAAATAATTTATATAAACATTAGCGGGGGCCTTGTGGACATCAAGTACACCCCATATTATGACGAGCAACGATTCGGGATGCATATATCGGGAGAAAATGGACTCTACATTGACTCTATGCAGTCGGTCTCTGTGGAATGGGTTGTTGCCAATCTAAGCTGCCAGGAGGCACAACAGAATCGCTCTGGGTATGCATGTGTTAGCACAAATAGCACGTGCTTGGGTGTCAACTCTACAAGTGGCTATGCTGGCTACCGTTGTAGATGCATGGATGGTTTTGATGGAAATCCATATGTTCTACATGGTTGTAAAGGTATGTACAGTGTTGCGCATGCGCTCTCTCTGTTTGTAAGCACGAGAGTAATGGAAAACAAAATAAACAAAATTAAATAGTCACAAAATAATAGTAGTTGAAGTCTTGACCATTCTTGTTTTCATTCTTGTGCACAATTAGAGATCTTTATTCTTTATCCCCAAAGCAAGCGTGACGTTCTGTTTTTTCCTTTTTGTGCGTGGAGCAAGCGTGATGTTTGTAACCACACTGGCATTCATTAACTCGTAGATGCACTTGAGTACGTATAAGTAACTTGAACGCCTAGTCATCCTGAGAACCCCATATGGCCATATGTGCATACTTAACCATGACAGCATTTTAGTTGTAATCCGAATCATTCACATACCTATATGCGCAAGAAATGGAGGCCAACAGCCCTGTCCACGTGTCAGCGCCGGCATTTCGCTAAAAGCCCTCCGCTTTTTCAAATTACGGATAGATCCTTCGCGATTTTTGTGAGACAAGAATATTTTTTTTCCTTCGCTTAGGTCCTCGCCCGGTAATTTACGGAAAGGCCTCCGTTAATTTCAAATCGCGAACAAGCCCTTTTCTAATTTTTCAGATAGCTAACAGGTCCAAAAAATAACAACCAGGTCCTGCTACTTACGTTCGGTCCTTTCTCCGCTTTTCCGGAAAAATGTTTTCGCCACCAGAAAAACCCGAAAAAAAAATTTTCGCCACCCAAAAACCCGGAAAAATGTTTTCGCCACCAAAAAATGCAGATTCGTCGAAGTTGTATAGCAACTTATGGATTTGCTAACGGTCGAATCATGGTTTTTTTAAAAATGTAGATTCGTCTGCAGATTTATAGCGATTGTGGATTCGCCGGTGGGTCCTAACGACCCATTTTTTAGCAAACGCAACAAAAAACCCGGAAAAATATTTTCAACACTAAAAACGGAAACAAGAGTTTTTCGTCCATGGATCGCGGTGGGTCCTAACGACCCATTTTTTTTAACAAACGCAACAAAAAAAACCGAAAAATGTTTTCAAGATTCAAAAAACGAAAACAATGTTTTCGTCACCAAAAAGACGGAT
Organism: Guadua angustifolia; assembly: GCA_036346375.1. Lineage (NCBI taxonomy): Eukaryota > Viridiplantae > Streptophyta > Magnoliopsida > Poales > Poaceae > Guadua > Guadua angustifolia. Next base: position 67,572 of record JAYEVE010001014.1, on the reverse strand, counting down.
TCATCGAAGGTTTATATCAACTTATGGATTTGCTAACGGTCATAATCATGGGTCTTTTTAAAAAATGTAGATTCGTCCAAGATTTATAGCGACCGTGGATTCGGCGGGCCCTAACGACCTTTTTTAACAAACGCAACAAAAAACTCAGAAAAATTGTTTTCGTCACCCAAAAACCCGGAAAACAGGTTTTGGTCACAAAAAAAACAGATTCATCGAAGATTTTTCGCCTTTTTCCTCTAGGCTATTTTTTCACGGTGGGTGATTTTGCGAACTCAGATATTACTCGGTGAACACGAGAGTATTAGGCTCGACAAAAGAATGTTGTCATCTCTGATAATTTTTTTCCCTTTTTCCTCTGAACTATTTTTGACCGGTTGGTGGTTTTGCGAAAATAAAAAAAATTTATTTTTCCGAGCGCATGCTATCGAAATTCAACCGGCGCAGCGTAGCGCGCTTTTCCACCTAGTTATACATATGTGCAAGCATATATCTAGCTACTACATTATCCTTCATGGTAGCTTCTAAAACTGTCTATATGCACATACTGTTTGCAGATATTGATGAGTGCCTGAAACCAGGCATTTGTAAAGGCATTTGCCATAACAGTATAGGAAGCCACTATTGCACAGAGTGCCCAGGAAAAACAGAGTATGACGTTACAACTATGAAGTGCACATCAATAAAAAAGCAAAATCTTTTACTAGGTGAGTTCTAAGGTACAATTACATAATGAGTTTGATGTAAAAATAACACATGGCTTTTTTTAGAGGAAGATAATACATGGCTAACGAGCATAATCATTGCAGGTATTGCCATTGGGCTTAGTGTTGGCTTGTTCATTCTACTTCTCATCATGAGTACAATATTTCTTCTGCGTAGATGGAAAAGAGACATCCAAAAGCAACTGCGAAGAAAGTATTTCCGAAAGAACCAAGGCCTTCTCCTAGAACAGCTGATATCGTCGGATGAAAACGCGAATGATAAGACCAAGATTTTCTCCATGACAGAGCTAGAAAAGGCAACAAATAACTTTGACCCTACACGCATACTTGGTCGTGGAGGGCATGGAATGGTTTACAAAGGCATCTTATCTGACCAACGTGTAGTGGCCATAAAAAAGTCTAAAGTCATTGAACAAGGTGAGATTAGTCAGTTCATCAATGAGGTCGCTATCCTCTCACAAATAAACCACCGAAATGTCGTAAAGCTCTTCGGATGTTGCCTTGAGACTGAGGTCCCACTACTAGTATATGACTTTATCCCTAATGGCTCATTATTTGAAATTCTTAGGGGTAATCAAAGTAGCAGCTTTTCTTTGTCCTGGGATGATTGCTTGAGAATAGCTGCAGAAGCTGCCGGAGCACTTTATTACCTCCACTCAGCAGCTTCGGTATCAATCTTTCATCGTGATGTGAAGTCCACTAATATACTATTGGATGGGAATTATAGAGCGAAAGTATCAGATTTTGGTGCTTCAAGGTTGGTTCCTGTTGATCAAACCCATGTTGTTACAAATGTACAAGGCACATTTGGATACCTAGATCCAGAGTACTATCACACCGCAAGTTAAATGAGAAAAGTGATGTTTATAGTTTTGGTGTAGTACTTGTGGAATTGCTCCTTAGAAAGGAGCCTATTTTTACAAGTGAGTCAGGTCTAAAGCAAAACTTATCCAACTACTTCCTTTGGGAGATGAAGGTGAAACCGCTAGCAGAATTAGTAGCGGCTCAGGTTCTTGAGGAAGCGACAGAGGAAGAGATTATTGATGTTGCTGGTCTTGCAGAGGCTTGCTTGAAGCTTCAAGGAGAAGAGAGACCTACTATGAAACAAGTGGAGATGACATTGCAGTCGGTGAGATCAAAAAGGTTGAAATCACATGAAGTTGCTCCAAGAAATGAAGACATGCAACCTTTGCTAACTGAGCAAAGCCAGGCCACCTGTCAGTTGATGACTGTTGGAATTGATATGGTAGACAACGCTAATGTAGCTTCTCAAAGATACCAAAACTACTATAGCTTGGAGCAAGAGTTTATGTCATCAGCGACTCTACCACGCTAGGTTGTCAGGTTTCTAGTATTATGTTCAGTTGTCCTATCTTTTTTTCTTCTTATTCCATGCAATTCATCTTCCATGAAGACTATTGTATACTCTGTAGTGCACTTATTTCAATAACAGGTGTTTTCAATCTTCTTTACATATTAATAAAACCTAAATGCACTATCAATCTGTCATGCCATCATGCTGTTTTATTTTTTAACACACAATTGGGCAGGATGATTTCTGTTTGTTTGGAGCAAGAGAAGCAGAAAACACCAGTCTACTATGTTGTGCCGTCACCGACGGAGGAGACCAGCGTGTGGCCAGGGGCTAGGGTCGATGTGGTGGTACGCCTTTTTTCATCCTGTTGCTTGGTTCATGTGTGGAGATGGTACAGATGTGTTCCATGACATTTTGGGCTGGCAATGGATGACTTGGGGCGTGATATCAAGGATTGCGTAGGCGTCCTCCCCTTGGATGGAAATATATAGCAACATGTTGGCCTTTGATTCCTTCCAAAACTCATCTCAATCCAATCCCAACGTTGTTGTGGCCTCAGGGGTTTCCATCCTTCAAAATAACTTCCTTAAGTGCCATGAAACCTCCTAAAACAACCCAGGATCAAGTAGGCTTTGAAACGGATAAATTCGGGCTCCTTCCATCGCATCTCAAGTAGAATTAAGGGTAGGCTACGGTTGTGGCTGACCATACCACCTGGTCATACCACTTTGATTGCTCAGACAATCCATCTTCCAGAGGCAATAACTTCTTTGTACAAAGTTTGATTTTGGTGATCCAATAATCGAAATTAAATAGCAATCGATGAGAAATACAACTTTCTAGTTACAGATTTTTTTATTTGAGTATATATCAGTGAAACATCGTCTATTGATGCGACGGCAACCAATGGTGACTGACAGATGAACAGCGGCCTCGGAAGCAATGCTGTTAGCCTTAGCGAATGCAGGAGGCTGCATCGTTGGCATTAACCTTGAAGCTGCGGGACAGGAGGATCTAGAGGTTAGAGATGTAGTAACGACAGTAGTTGCTGAATCCCTTTGAAAGTGAATGGATCCGAAGAGGTGCCACGGTGGATGCAATCTCAGGTGGGGGTCTAATAGCAAGGGCACGTTATAACCAATATAGGAAATTCATGAGCGAAATGGTCTAGACACAAAAAAATGGGAAGCACCGATGAAGAAAACCAGTTAAATTAGCTTGTAAGCATCAGGATGCAAAATGGTAGCAGCAGGAACCTTCTGCATTTTAGACAGGATTAAGATATGGTATGGTTCCATAGTAACAATTAAGAAAAAAATTCCCTCAAATTAAACCTTTAATGTTGTCAGTTGAGAGAATAATGCATGAAGTAAGCTTTTACATGTATCAGAGGAAGGCCTTGGAAAGCAATTGCTTCCTGCATTTGCATTAAGAAAGTGAATTCGAAATTCTGTGAAATCTTTATGTCAGGGAAATAATAGAAGCAGGAAGAACATAAGTAGCATGAAGTAATTCCAGAGCCCAGCTCGAGGTCCTGAAGATATCAATACAAACAAGTGGGTGGTGAAGATTGGCAGCCTACTTTTGGGTTTGAGCTCTTGCAAACTTGATAATCTCCCTAGCCTCATCAAGGGGTTCTAGTTTGTCAGCCTTGTAAAGGATTTTGACCTACAAACATTTATATTCACAAATATCCAAAGCCCAATGGTGAGCGGCATTCACCAAATCATTAGGAAAAACTAAGGAATCAACAAGACCCATTTGATGTGCCTCTTCACCACTAATTGGCTTGGATAGCTGACACAAACGGGGTATTTAGCTAATTAAAGTAGGTGGATGAAATAAGGCATATTACATGAAAAAAAACCATAGCCTCAAGAAGCAGACACAACATACCGCAGTACTTGCCAATATCATTTAAACTAATTTTGTCAGTCCAACAAGATGTGGGAGTCGCTATGTCCTTATGAATTATGAATAAGGTGGTCAATTGCATGAAAAATATGAATGCAGGATAGCTTCGTACACACCAATTAGAAGCAAAAACAAGATCAGAAACTAATAGAAGTACAACAATCCAAGGGGAGAAATACGGAGAGGAATTTGAACCAATCTTAGGGAAAAGGGAAAATAAACAAAGGAAACCTTAAAGAGGTCGTGGGCAGGATCAGGAGGTAGTAATTAGCAAAAGGAAAAATGGATTTGTGTGAACAAAAAATCAAATTGCTCCAATGAAACCACTTGGGTGGATAAGGTGGCGCTTGTCAATTCGAAGTCGTCAAGCAGGCGGTGAAGGAGAGGGAGAGTTTGGGAAGATGGAGAGGAAGGGAATTTTTTTAAAATAATATATTTCATAAAAAAAATTGCGACATTAATACACATAACAGAAAAATTACAAAAATAATACTTCGTCACCGAATGGTGTGCCGAAATAGGTGTAGTCGCCATACGGATAAACGAATACCCTATTTTTGCCATATTGTATGGTGACAAATGCTTAATCTGGCTATTACCATTGCCAGTCAGAGGAAATTATGCCACGTGGCTATTGTTGCAGTACCGTGTGGCGACAATAGGTCATCGCCGAACGGTGTGGCAACATGTGCCTGTTTTTACTAAGTGGTACGACGACAATAGATTTTCGCCAAACGGTGTGGTGAAAATTTATTGACGCCACACCACTCAGTGAAAACAAGCAGTAAAACGATCGACCTCGCTCCGCCCAGTGAATCAGACTGACGCCAATGCCATCGAAAAGCTAGAGCTCACACGCGCACCGACCGGGAGAGGGAGAGGAAGAGAGGGAGAGAGAGAGAGGAGGGCTTGGGAGAGGGAGAGGAGGAAGAGAGGGAGAGCTCGGGAGAGGGAGAGGAGGGAGAGAGAGAGGAGGGAGAGAGGAAGAGGAAAGGAGGAAGAAAGAAGAAGCAAGAAGGTAAAATCTCAATTTTGTAATTTTATTTGTTAATTCTTTAGAAAAACATGGTGGGATAGTTAGATATTAAATATTAGATGTGATATTAGTGATATTAGATATTAGATGAGTACTATAATTAGTGATATAATTAGTTTATGTTAGAGTTAGTGATATTAGATATTCTTGTTAATTAGTGCTTCTCTTTTAGGTTAGCGATATTAGATGTGTACTGTAATATTGTAGTATTGGTAGCGGAATTGTTAATTAGCATTGTTTAATTTAGGTTAGTGATATTACATGTTAGTGGTGATTTGAAAATTTATTTTGTCTATGTCGTCGCAGTAATGTCGGATTCAGTGAAATTTACGGTATATAATGGCAATGGTGAAATAAAAACTAGGCAGAATGGTGTTGATTTAAGCAGCTTTTCGGTCACCATGGTTGATCACTCATTCCTCGATACTTTTAGCATTCATGATATAAAGTTTTGGTTGACCCAATATTTTTCTCTGAATCTAAGTGTTTACTCTGTTACCATCCAAATCTTATTCACTCGTAGTAAGGGTGACCCGGCTATGTGGGAGTTGAAAAAAGTAGATCGGACATACTTGTGGCAGAAATGGTTAAGGTGGTGCAAGGGATCTTGCCTTGAATGTGTAATGTTGGTGCAGACTTGCCCTAGAGAAAAGGTGAAAATTAGTGGTGTGGGCGAGAGCAGCATATCGGCTACAGCTGAACAAGTTCAGGCAGTGGTGCCGATTGATGTAGTAGCGGGGGATGATAATAGGGATGCAGCAAATGCAGAAGGTCGGGTCGATGAAGAGGAGGAGATCCAACAACTTGTTGATCATTTGGAGTGGGCGGACTGTATGACGATGCAAGATGAAGCTATAATGTTGGAGTGTGATGATGACATCGACGAAGATGAGGAAGGGAGATGATGATGATGAAATGCATGGTAATAGTGGGGCAGCGGATGTACCCATCTCTGACGTATGGAATAGGCAAAACAAAGTTGTTATGGAAGTTTTTGTGGGGACATGAGTCACGTTGGGAGTATGGTACCAATGCCATTCGGCTAAATCAAATATTCTCAAACAATTCTGAATTGAAGTTGGTAGCGAGGCTGCGGGCACAGTTGCAGTAGAGAAAGTTCTGAATTGTCTTGTCTAGGCTAGATAGGTACACAGTGAAGTGCAGAACCAAAGGATATGAATTCTGAGTTCATGCATATAAGCCGAAGTGTGAGACATATTGGATTGCATCACGAGTGGAGGAGTACATGTGCAAACTAGAAAATGTTCTGATGAAACATCACAACTTGAATGCAGCTCTAATTGCTAGCGTGATGTTCAATGAGATCATCGAGAAGTGGAACATTGAGTGTTCGCATATTCAAAAAGCAATCCTAAGAATATTTAAGTACTAGATAAGTTACTTGATGGCCTGGCATGCGAAGCAAAAAGCATTAGAGAAGAGGTTTGGTACATACGATGATTCATATTGCAACCTACCTCATGTGCTTGATGTCTTGAAGCAAACAAACCCTGGCACGTACACCGCTTTCAAAGACAGTGAAGCAAATGGTAATGGGATCTCGACATTTCATCGTGCTTTTTTCATTGGGTCCTTGCATTGCGTCATTCAGGTATTGCTATCCATTGCTTTGTTCGATGGTATATTTTCGACTGGGAAATACATGGGGCAGATTCTAATAGCTATTGCAGTTGATGCGAACAACCACATACTTCCATTGGCCTTTGCATTTGTTGAGGGTGAGAATCGGGATAGCTAGCTATGGTTTTTCAGACATTTGAAATTCGGGGTAGTTGGTGATCGGCCCAACGTGTGTATCATTTATGATCATTACAAATGTATCCTTTCGGCAATTAAGACTCTACAGGAGGACCTTGATGAGTCTTTCCTATGGCGTGACTTGCAGAATAGGTGGTGCATGAGATATTTGGGAGCAAATGTTTTCAGGCAGTTCAAGAATAAGAAACTGATGAACTTATTTAAGAGGTTATGTAAGCAGAATCAGGCACATAAGTTCAATGCGCTATTGGCCGAGTTGGATAAGCACACAACTGCACATATTGAAGAGTGAAGAAGCAACCACTTGTGCGAACAATTGCCCACCCAAAAGGCTATCACCCCTTAGGGAGCTCGATCCTCCTAATCTAAGAAGACAATCGTTAAGGAACATAAAGTGTTTCTCGCACTGGATAGAGGCGAAGCCTCTGGAGAATTGGGCATTACTCCATGACACTTGAGGCACCAGGTTAATATACTAAATTAAGATATTTACGATAGTTGAATAAATAGGATTTTTGTACTAACTAATATGTGTTGAAAAAGTTTGGTTTTATGACAACGAATATAGCCGAGGTTTACAATTGGGTCATTAGAGGCATCCGTTCGCTACCACTTATGGCCATCCTAGAAGGCATATTGCACGGCATCATTGCCTACTTCCAGAAAAGGCATGCGGAGGCTGTACTTCATGCCACGACATTGCAAACACCATATTGTTGGTGGATGATGACCTACTTAGAGGAATGAGCCATTAAAGCTTAGCGGCATATGGTGCGAAGCTTCGAAATCACTGAGTACCGCTTCAAAGTGACTCTTTGATGCAAATGGGGATTGGGAACCAACACAATGATTATTACACACGAGATTAATCTAGGCCAAGAGGCCATTAGATGTTCACTAAAACAATTTGACAGAAACTGTCAAACAGGGTCACAAACATATCCTTAATAAGCATTTGCTTCTAGCCTTGAACTATGCTGTTGACCAAGGATTGAAATCTTGGTTTCGTTCTAAATATCGTTCGTGGCTGGAGAACGAAATCTTGATGAGATCTCACTATTTCAAACAAATTTCGGACAAATTGTAAAAACAAAATTTAAATTCCGGATTTTAAAACCGAAATCTCGGTCGCTTTTGCCGAGATCTCCGCAAAATTGCACTAAGCGAAAATGGCTCAAATGATGTTGAAAAATTTTGAAATTTTTTAAAGGTTTCTGACATATCAACTATATTCCCATAAAAATTTCAGATGATTATCAAATCTGTGGAATTTTTAAAAATTCAAACATTGCTACTGTCTTGATAAAACGTTGACCGACAAGTTTGAACCGAATGAAAAATGAAACAAACAAAATTTTAAAATTTTAAATTTTTTTTGCATGGTTATAAAGCATCAATAATATTCTCATAAAATTTTCAAGTAATGATTATGCTTGATGAATTTTTAAAAATTCAGAAAGTGCTCCTATCCCGATAAAAGCTTTACTCGCAAAATTCAACGAAATGAAAAAAATGGTACAAACCAAGTTAGAAAATTTTGACAATTTTTGTCAATTGTCCTGATGTATCATCAATGTTTTTGTAAAATTTTCATATAATTACCAAGTTTCAAGAAGTTCCAGAAATTCTGACAGTTCTACATCCTCAAAAAAGCCTGATGATCAATACATAGATTTTCTTCAGCAATAAAAAATATTTAAAATTTTTGAAATTTTGCAGAAGGGTTCTAAGGAAATTATTAAAATCTCATAATAATTTTGAATCATAATCACACTGCAGTAAATTTATAAAATTCTTACAAATGCAGTGTACCATTTATGTTCTTTTTGTTTTTGATTTTTGAAATATAACAAATGAAGTTCAATGCATACATAGATTTGATTAGGCAAACAAAAAAAGTTGAAATTTTTTGAAAATTTTATAGAATGGTAATGAGTCAATTATTAAGATTTCATAAAAATTTTGGATCATTATTAAAATCGAGAAAATTTATAAAATTCTGACAAAGTTACTATCCCAATTATGTTCATTCGGTTTTTGATTTTTTAAAGATAACAAATGAATTTAAATTATTTTTAATATTTTTCAGTATGATCCTACACTTCCCAGGATGGTACTATAAATTTTTTACATCATGATAAAGCATGTATAATTTTATAAAAATCCAACAGTGTTCCTACCGTTTTTAAAAAATGTTTCAAAAATTCGGTTTTTCATCAAATTTTCATAGAAGATGACTTTCTTAAGGATTATTGGACTAAATATGGTAAAAAAAGTCAAATTCCGGTCAAAAATGCCGAGATCTCGTCGAGATTTCTGTAGCAATTTAATTTTTTTTTACTCCGACTAGCATTTCAAAATTTGTCCACATCCGAAAACCGAGATCTCACGAAATTTCGGCGAGATTTGGATCCTTGCTGTTGACCATTATTTATACTCGTCATCAATGCACACTATCATGCAATTATTCGAAACAAATGAGGATGGCAAGATTATCCTTATACAAGGTGATATCTTGGCAGATACCAAGTATGTTACTTCAATATACCTATGTCGATGAATTTTCCAACTTTGTATAAGCAAATTTATGTTGAGAAAACCAAATTTATTTTGGAACACTATAGATGGGCCCATCTTACTTAGACATAATCATGTATGAACAGACTTCAATCTTGTTTGAATGCACTGATGTAATGTTATATGTTTGGAGATTTTGATGCCTGTAGACTTCGAGAGGAACCTCAAATTGCTCTTTTTATTGTAAGACTATGCATAGGGCTTTTCAGAATTTGTGCTATCATTCAGCAAACTACACAATGATGTAAATGAAAATAAGCTAGGCAAACTGCAATTGCAAGCAAATGATAATGGAAGAAGTGGCTATGCACTTGTTTATACACTGATTTTGTGGCGCTTGTATCTTTTTGACGGGGTAATTTTTTTTTTTGGTCTTGCACTTTCTGTTTAGAAGAGTACATTCAAATACTTAATTCACTTATAGTGCATTTGCTTTGTTCGTTTAGCCCTTGAGCATTTGTCGTAATGAAGTTTTTGAACCATTCAATTGAAGAAAAAGTGATAAACTGTAGAGATTCACAGATTTGGGGCTAGGCATATTACATGTAAACAAATAAATGAACACTGCATATCTTGGGATGGAATTCCTTTTCCTCCATTTTCCCTATGAATAAGAAAGAACGTGTTTCATTTCATGGTTCATTTCTGCTTGAAATTCCATTTACATCTATTCTTTAACTTCATATATTATATTTGTTAGACTACCATACATGGCCTGTCCATATATGGATAGGCGCCTAATCAGGCTTGCGCCATATCCTCCCTCGCCATATTTGGCTTGTGCATGCATTGTATCTGGGCAACGTATCCTGTGCACACAGGCCTTCCCGTGTACACACCGTGCACACCAACTAACAAAAGTCACGAAAAATTCTGAAAAAATTGTAGATGTACTTCATAGATTGCCCTACCTATGTATGAAATTTCAAGATAAAATTCATTATATATCAAGTTTAAACTTGTCAGAATTTTCTCTTTTTTGTAACTCTTGATATATAATCACTACTACAAAACAGCACATAGGTGATGCCCTATTTGTGGCGGTTCTTTTGGAACCGTCACAAATACATGTATCAGTGGCGGTTCTAAATGGAAATTGGCGGGAGGACCATTTCTGGCGGTTTTAGTTGAACCGCCACGATAATATATTATCTGTGGCGGTTCTTATTTGGAACCGTCACTGATAACGACGAAACTATCTGTGGCGGTTATGAGCTGGAACCGCCACAGATAATCTTTTATCTGTGGCGATTCTTCTTTGGAACCGCTACTGATAACACCGGGACTATCTGTGGCGGTTTGTTTCTGGAACCACCACAGATAATTAATTATCTGTGGCGGTTTGTCTTTGGAACCGCCACTGATACAATTATCTGTGGCAATTTTAATTTAAAACCACCACAAATAATATTTCCTATAAATAGCCCCTGTTGCTTGTCGCTGGTCATCTTCCTCCCTGAGAAGAAAAAGTAGCTTTTTGATTTCAGATTTCGTTTGGCCAAGATCTTGTGTTTCTACTTCCTAGAATTGTTCCAAGGTGTGTAAAATATGTCTCCTCTTTTCATTTGTACTATAAAATTGCAATTAAAGGTTTATTCCTAGCTTAATTAAGGTTTAGATGCAAGGTCTACATTTAGTTTGTTTTTTATTTACCTAGCAATTTGTAGATGATGAATTTATTACCTTACTGTATTAGATTAAGTTGTCTACCTTATTTAGATGATGAATTTTTTGTCAAGCATATATCAATTTTATGTAATTACGATTATTGGATGTTAATGAAAAATAAATTATAGTTAATATGATAGATGCTTGATCATGAAGTTAATTGCCTTGCATTTTGAGATGAGGAATTTATTATGTTGCTCTTCCGAGGATATATTTAAGTTTGGCTAGGTACGAGTTTGTATAAAAATTGCGTGGTTGATATTTTTTCTTAGTTACCATTATTTTTTTCGTTAGCATGTGCATATACATCTTGCTCCATTAGTGGGTATTGTTAGTGAATTTTTATGAAGCATATAAACCCAATTTATGTAATTAAGATTGTTGGATGAATGATAAATAAATTTTAGTTAATATGGTAGTTGGGTGATCATGAAATTTTGAGATGAGGAATTTATTATGTTGATCTTCCGGAGGATATATATAATTTTTGGTTATGTATGAGTATATATTAAAATTAATTAATTAAGTTTGCAACATTTACTTAGCATTAATGTTGTCCCGTTAGTGGATATTGTTGAATATTAGAATAACAATTTATTTTAATTAAGATTTTTGGATATTAATAATTGCTTAAATTAATGAACTGTAGATGGACCGGAGATGGATGTACGATGCGAACTGCTGTAGCCAAGAATATATCGACGTATATCTGTTTTTCTAAGGGCAAATGAGGAGAACAAATTGCAAAAGAAGACGGAGTACATACACTATCCATGCATTGATTGCAAGAATGAGAAGATGTTTTAACAAAAAGCATATCCATTTGCACTTGATCCGGAGGGTTTTGTACCGGCTATACAAGTTGGACAAGGCACGGGAAGAGGAGATCATACTTCAACGTGATAACGCCGACGCATTTACGGAGCCGCAATGTGGCAATGACATCGCTTATGGATCCGATGAGGATAGGTTGGTCGCCAATGACGACAATAACTGCTCAAATGTTACGCGATGCGAAGAGAACTACACTAGTCATGAGAGTTTAATCAATTCAAGGGTTTGATGGAGGATTCGGAGAAACCTTTGTTCCCGGGTTGTAAGGAGCAATACACAAAGTTGCACACGGTGCTCTCGCTGCTGAAATTGAAGGCAGGCAATGGTTGGTCCGACAAGAGTTTCACGGCGTTGTTACATCTCTTAGCGGACATACTGCCTGAGGGAAACGTCTTGCCTAAAACCACGTATCTAGCTAATAAGGTTGTATGTCCCTTGGGATCACTACTATAGAAATGATTTTCCTAGACACCAAGGATTTGTTTCCACAGGCGGATTAAAAGGTGAGCCGCCTCCAAAGATCAATGGGCGGTCCTTGGGGCTAAGAACCGCCGTGGAAAGGTATATTCACAATGTTTCTTTAAGACACCGCCTGTGAAAATATTGATCTTTTCACAAAGCGCGCTTTACATGCCGCCGCGATGAAATCGCTATCTTCACAGCGGCTTTCTTAATGAACCGCCGGGTAATTATGATTTATACAAAGCGGCTTTCTTCGGCCGCATGAGGAAATTGCGCTTCTCAAAGCAGACGTTAAGCAAGCCGCCTTTAGTTAATTATATTGACGGGCTAATTAATTAACGAACCTCCCGTGGTGATGTTCAAGTCTTTAAAGGCGAGTTCTTAAACAAACCGCCTGCACAAATTTTTTAAATGCTTATCTGCAAATTTTGTGATGAAGGAGACGCCGGTATGCTTTTTCGTGTACGTAATGCATCGGATCATCCTTTATTCTACAATACCGCAAAACACGAAATCCAACGTCCAAACAATACTCCCAGACGCTGCTTTCATTGACGCATCGGATCATCCTTTGTGTTGCAACCTGCTACTACCGAGAAATCCAACGCCCGTAAAATACTGTATGGTTTTTTTTTCGCTGACGGATCATCCGCAATACTGCTTTTGCTTCATCGTATTATTTTCTGCGCAGTTGTTGTCTTAGGGAGCCGCCAGGAAACTTCGCTTAAAACTCCGAACCGCTTCTCTCTCATAGTTTCTAGGCGGCCCCAAAATTGTGAAAATAAGGGGGGGAGGTTTTGAACTTGAAATCCTTGGAATAGACGTTAACTCTCTAAGGTAAGAGCATCTCATTCCTAACATTTGTAGAGGTTTCATACATGTTTAAATTGTGTAATTTCGGTTTATATCTAGTGGAGAGGAATATGTAGTGTATAGAGAATGTGCATGGGAGAGGGGGATGAGGCCCTCACCTTCTAGATCTATAGACAGATCTTGTATCCCTCCCTCTCTCTAGATCTAGAGGGAGAGAACCCGGCCTCCCCTCTCTAGAGGGAGAGGACCTTACATTCTTTCATGATTTTAATAAAATCATTTTATAGTATTTAACTTAGGGTTCTCTTGATAAAGTTCTATCTAAATAATTGACATTTCGATCTGATTTTCTGTTTCAGGTTCAAGATGGAAAGGGCATGGATGTACAATGCCCCAAGAAATAAGGGTGTATTCCTCAAAGAGCTCGAAACTTTTATTAAAGCCGCTTGGAAGGACACTGACTAAGAAGGAAAAGGAAATACTTTGTCCATGCAATGACCGAAGAACAATGTAGGGTGGAGATTTAAGTGTAATCGTAACACACCGATCATGAGAGGTTTTATAGAGGATTACACATGTTGGTCCAAACATGGCGAGTAACGACATCGCAAACAACCGATGATGTTGATCCCGATCTCGTGGATGATCGGCGCCGAGGCGACATTGACGGTTTGGGAGATGACGCTCATGTGCATGCTCGCTTGTTAGATGATGGTCGATCGCTAATGTAGAGGAAATGTTGTGCCATGCCGAACCGCAGTTTTTAAAGGAGATGACAGTTTAGATAATGTCGATGCATTACGTAAAGCAAAGAATGATCTGTTATATGAGGAATCCAAGGGTTGTCCTCCGTAGTTTACTGTGTTGCATACGTGTTGATGCTTCTAAGGTTGAAGGCTAGCAATGGATGGTCGGACAAGAGTTTCACCGATCTCTGGGCGTAAGTATTCGAAGGCTAATGGATTGCCCACCTTGCCGACGAGCACTTATTTCGCGAAGAAGCTTATCACTCGATGTCATTGGATGTGCAAAAGATACACGCGTGTCCGAACCATCGATCCTCTTCCGTAAAGATTACGCGGACTTGGATCAATGCCCGCAGTGGCGAGGCGATAAGAAGAATGATGACTCCCACGACGATGATGATTCTTCAGCCAGCACTAAGAAGAATAAGAAGAACAAGAATAGTACTACTAGTAATGACAAAGAAGACACTTCTTCAGGCACGAACAAGAAGAAAAGAATCTCTGCATTGGTGATGTGGTACTTGCCAGTTATTGACCGCTTGAAACGTTTGTACTCGAATGAGAGGGACTCCGAACTAATGGGTTGGCATTCCGACAAGCGCATAAAAGATGGAAAGATTCGACACCCCGCCGATGGTAGACAATGGAGAAATTTTGATCACATGTATCCAGATTTTGGCAACGAACCCAGGAATGTAAGGTTCGCGCTGAGTACCGTTGGTATGAATCCTTTCGGTGAATGGAACGCCACACATAGCACTTGGCCAGTAGTCCTGTCCATCTACAACCTTCCTCCATGGTTATGTATGAAGAGAAGGTACCTAATGTTGTCCATTCTTATCCAAGGTCCGAGACACCGAGTAGATATTGATGTGTTTCTAACCATCGATGGAAGATATGGCCATGTTGTGGCACGATGGGGTCCGTGGGATCGCCCAACGACAAGACTTCACACTAAAAGCCATTATTTTCGTTACCATCGCTGATTACCCCGCTCATTGGCCCTATCGGGTCGATTAAAGGGAAGACAATTGTGTAGTATGCAAGGATGAAATGCGGTCGACGCTCCTTCCATGCTCACGTAGTTAGTGTACATGCGGCACCGCTGCTTACTCAAACTCACAAATACCGAAGATGGACAAGTATTTTGACAATACGGTTGAGGAAGGTGTGGCTCCAAAGCGGCAGAAGGGAAAAAGTGTTTGAAATGGTCCGTAACATCAAGGTGGTTTTCGGAAGAAGCCGCAGGCCAAAATAGGGGTCGAAAGAGGAAGAATACCGATGAGGAGGTTCCACCGTTGTCCTATTCAAAATATGTCAATTTTCTACAAGTATTTGCCCCATCGAAGGACTTGGAAATTCGCCATAGCATCGATGCCATGCATGTCATAAAGAATGTCTCGGAAAGCGCATAGGTCTCTTGTTGGACATTCAAGACAAGACAAAGGATGGTCTTAAAGCTCAGAAGACATGGTAGTACTTAAAATCGAAAGAACTACACCTCAAGAAAGACCAAGTGGAAGTATTACCTTCCCCAAAGAAGCTACCGACGCTTGAGGAGAAAAGATCAGTGCAAGTGCTTACGGGGTCGAGTCCTCGTTCGGTTATTCATCGAACATCAAAAACCTAGTATCGATGAAAGATTTAAAGATAAGTGGTATGAAGTCTCACGATCGCCACGCCATGATGACACAAATGCTCCCAATTGCAATCGGGGTATCAACTCAACATTTGTAAAGGTAGCCATCACACTACCGTGTCATTTCGCAATGCGATTTCACGTAGGTAATCGATGATGAACAAATTTCAAAGAATCAGCAGAACTACATAGTGGAGACTATAAACCAACTTGAGATGTGCTTCCTCCATCCTTTTTCGATATCATGCCGCACCTCTTGGTTCACCTTGTCGAGGAGGTAAAGGTATCGGGACCAAGATTCTTACATCGGATGTTTCCATTTGAGAGGTGGATGGGCTTGCTTAAGAGCTACAACGGAATCGCGGCTTACCTGAGAGGGTTCCATTATTGAGGGCTACAATATCGAGGAAGTCATTGAGTGTTGCACGGATTACTTCATGCCCACGAAAAGGCCGATTGGTGTGCCTGCCCTCGACATGAGGGGAGGTTGACTGTAAAGGGACTAAGGGAAAGAAAAGATTCATCGACCATGAGTACAAGAATGTGGACCAAGCACATTTCACCGCCTTGCAACAGCCTAAAGATAGTGGAGCCGTATATGGAGCAACACCGAAGAGCTTGAAAGAGAAAATCCAGACGCCAAGTTGATTGGATCCTCGAAGAGAATAAGCGATGTTTACCACATGGTTCAAGAACCAAAACATACCAGATGGTGAGGACGAAGAAACGTAAACATTGAAAATGTTGGCTCATGGCCCATCAAGTCCGTAACATCATGGCTAGCGATGACATCAATGGGTACACGCTTTATACCATTCAAAAGGACAAGAAGACGATGGCCCAAAACAGTGGCGTTCGGGTAGAAGCCATAGATGCGATAGGGAGAAGAACACCTACTATGGAATCATTGAAGAAATTTGGGAACTCGACTATGGAAGGGATATGCAGATCCCCAGATTTCACAAGAATCGGGTCAAACATCCTAATGGTGTGGAGGTGGACAACTATGGGTTCACAATCGCCGACCTCAACAATCTTGGACACAAACTCGACCCTTGGATACTAGCTTCAAGTCTCGCAAGTTTTCTACATAGTGACCCCAAGAATAAGAAAAGGAACATAGTTGTTCCCGGAAAATAAAGGATCGTTGAGTTGACAATGTGCACGATTTAGGCGTAATACAATCAGCTCGACGACCTACCGCTTTTCGGAGATCCGGAGAGGATCAAACTTGTAGAGGAAACCCTCGATATTTCAATGATGTCATATATGCGTGATGATTGCGCTTTAAAAGTTGTTAAAGGCAAATATGGACACGCTGTGTAAAAACTTAATATGTAATAGAACTTATATTTTTATTGATTTGAGTAAAACTCATGCGTGAAAGTGTAGGATGGTACGGTAGGTAATTCGCTATTAGGCCGGATCATCCTCAGAATTGAAGCCAACAAAGGTCAAGGAAGCTAAGCACTATTCATCCAACAATAATCCGCAGACGGTTGTTTCTCGACTTAACGGAATGTCCAGTATGTGAATCTTAGCTTCGAGGCCTCCGCCGTCCGCATTCGAGAGCGCCTTTATCTTTTCCTATATGGATCGTCCGGCTTCGTATTGTCCGCCTCACCGTTATCGTGATTCGCTAGTGCCGCACACCGCTAGACAAGATGATCCGATTCTTTTTTCCTCAGTAGGCCGGACCATCCTGCCACCGAGTCAAACAGAGGCATCGATCTGGTCAAGTGATGTTTCCGATAACGGATCATCCGGTATGATGATCTTAACCTTATCCAAAACACGCCAGACATTTAGAGGACCGCCAGGACCTCAGATATCAACCGCACCTAACTACTCCTCTCTCCACGCCGCCTTGCGTTGTAGCCTGCTTCGTGCTCTTGCGACGCCAGACTCAATCCTCCACTCCGGCGCGCGCGCCATTACGCCAAGCCATAGGCCACCTGCTTTGTCGCCACGACAAATCCGAGCCCGCGGTCAAGTAATCCACTCTCCTTCACTTTGTAAGCGGTGGATCCACATCCTCTCGTTTCTTTGGACTCCATTCAAATGCATATGAATACGATGCAAGTTCTTGACATTCAACCGCAACTTGCGTATGGCGTGAAAAGGAAGGAAAAGAAGTTGTTGTGCGAAATGAGAAGGCTAAGAAGTCCAAGTTACATAAGGCAGCAGAGCGAGCTGAGATGGCTGCAGATGCGAACTTGGCTCAGGCATGCGGGCGTGGCCGCCAATTGCAGATTAGAGACACACAGAGTCAGCAGCAGAGGGGTCAGAGAGGGAGGGGGGACTCAATTCACAGAGGGTGGTGCGGCACCTCCTCGCTGCTCTAGCTGCAGGCGCACTCGTGGTGGTTCGACATCTTCCTGTGTGTGCTCGCCCCAACATAGTTCCGCATCGAGGAGATCAAGGATGAAAAGGAAGAGGACGAGGAGTACCATGTGCCACATCCTCGACCCCGAGATAAGACTTAGAGACCTTCGAACCTCTCATCCCGGAGGGTAAAGACCCTTCGCTTTCTCGATATCAATGTCCTGTTTCCGCAAGCCGAGAATTTGGAGTTAATAGGAGGTTCTGGATTGTTCTTCAACAGAGCTTTTTGTTACGCACAGAGAGCTGGGTCCAGCTTGAGCATGCACAGACGCCAACTTCGCTTTTGCAGAGGGTCATGGTGGGTGGACGCTCAGAGGCACTTCACCATTTCAAGGTCTTACCAGTCGCTGATGAGTTCGACACTCAGAGTGGAAAAGTGGGTCGAGACTTCTACACTACAGCTTGGATCGACCTGCAGCACGATACATTCAATTCATGCACGACGGAGAACCCCAGAGGGTGTACAGTCCACTTTGCTTGAGTTGTTTGGTTTTGAGGAGGAGTCCCTAACTTTGCATCGTGGTGTATGCAGACAAAGACACTACCTCGCCGTGCTAAGGCCGGAGGGTGTTTCCCGACAGATGACCAGATTCGCTTATTCCAAAGCAGCTGCCTCGCTGATCCCTTCGCCATGAAGACCGCCTCACCCTCGAGGCAAAGGCGGTTCACATGGCTTTGAGGAAGTCATCATGCCGAGGATTGGGAATGCCGAGACGATCACTAGTTTGCAAAGAAGGGTTACTTTATTCGATCCTATCTCACGAGCCGCTCGACATTCTCGACTTTTATCATTTGTGAGATTGAAGATGCTATTGCAGATGCTATGAGTTTGGCTGCACAACAACCATTTGCGCATATAATTTCTTACATATGCAAGACCTTCGCCTCCAGACGAGCACCGGAGGAGTACCGAAGGGCGAAGTTCGCTCTTCACAAGACATGCCTCCATCTCTTGACGCATGCACGCAGAGGACAACGCTCCATGAGGAGGGCTCAGAGCAGATACCGAGGAACCGAGAGAGACCGCCAAGGGAGGACCAGCACTAGCAGAGGCCGAGGAGCATGCCGGGTTGGTGCGGATCATTGATATTGACCGGATGACGATGACAATGAGGAGGAAGACCCTCGAGTACTTTCCAAAGAAGACGAGCCCACGACCACGAGGCAGTGGATCAGCTCAGACCGAGGACCGAGACGACTCACCGCACCGCCGCCAGCTCCCGACGTGACACCGATGACTCCGCTTTCTTTCTCAAATTTCACCGAAGCTTACTCACGATTTTGCTTCGATTGTTGAGTTGCGTGTCTCGTGCAGCTTCAATTGCCCAACAATGGGAAACATGCACTCCAATTACTAGAGGAGATGAGGTTGCATCAGCAGCGACCACCTGTGCAACTTTGGTACACTGGCCGATGCAAATGGCTCAGATATTCACTTTCTTCTCAGTCGCTTTGTCGGGCTTGTACAATGCAGCTTGGTCTTGCACACCTCACCGCCACTCTAGTTCCACCTCCCGCCACCGCATTGTCGCCCCACTTGCTTCGCTGGGGGCTTCGCCCACCCCCGTGTCCACGCTCCCACCACTCCTATGGTCTTGACAGGATGTTCTCCGCATCACCGATGATAAGGCATCCGCCCGCTGTCCACTACTCCACCTACTTTAGCGGATGCACCCACATCGACCATGCTCGCCTGCTCGATTGAGACCGAACATACGTCCGCATGCCGACATGACCGACGAGATGGCTGCTCAGAGTGTAGTATCGCTGAGTTCCGTGACCTATCGAAGCGGTGCCGACTCTCAAGTTGACGACGATCCAATATTGCCTCCGAGTGTGCTCCTCGTGAGTTCACCTACACCCCGAGGCCCTCGATGAGGATAACACTACGCCAACATGTACGTAACATCGCCTCCTGACTCAACACACATTGCTGTGATTGCTCAAATCACGAGAATATTGCTGATACGGTGTTGTGGATCCGACCAACCTAACAAAGGCGGCACGACAGCCCATCGCACTTCTTGCCGCGCACTGCGATTGTTCGACCCCTTCACCAACAGTTCACAGCCCCTCATGAGGAGATTAAAGCTACAAAGTCCCAGGAGGAGAACCTCGACGAGCCCGACGCCGATGGTGTTGAGCGAGGCTAATAGGAAGACTCCACTGCCCGATCTTTTGGTACTAGTCCAAGCACGGACGAGTAGTTCTTTGCTTAATGCGCCACTTGTCTTTTCGGTTGTTATGCACTCTAACTTGCTTGATATGTCGATTTCGATTTCACCGTGTTAGCCTAGATTGGAACGATGCATTTCATGACAATTTTATTTAACTTTGTACTCTTTCATGACAATCAGACCAAAGCTTTTTGCCAGTAGGATGGTCCGATACATATATTTACACATACCGATCATCCTGATTTGTAGTTCCATTGTAGCCCACGCGAAAGTTGTACGATAGGGATGATCCGCATGTTATCCTAACCTTGGGTGGATCGCTCGTCTGGTAATCGCCCCGTGCTTGAGGAGAGCACCTAGCAAGACAACAGTGTAGAGCTTTGGTCTCCTACCAATCACTTTCTCGCCACGATTGCTACGATCACAGAGAATAAGGTCATATCTATCGATATCGAAGGAACAAGATCATCAATCAAGACTGACTGGGAATGCCTGGCAGAGGAATGTTTGATTGAATGGTGACTCTTGACCATTGACCGATAGGTGTGCAAAGGCTGGAGTTAGCCACCAGCACTAACAGGCCCACCTCTGACCCCGCTAGCGCGCAGACAACTCCCAAAGACCCCAAGCCCATGACCCATAGCTCGCTTCCTACAACGCCACCTCTAGCCCATCAACCGATGGTGACGAGTAAGGACCATTTCAATATCATGACCTCCACGATCCTCGCCAATGACTCTAGCAGAGCGCGAGCCCGATCCAACTCCGGCCGATCTTTACATTCCCACCGAGAACGATGGACACGCTTGTGCCGAGTTGATTTTAGTGGTGTTAGCTCTGTCGATCTTCATGTAAGCACGAAGTTATCTCAATGTTGTGCCACTCAGAGTTGTTCCTTTCGTGTCATCGGCCGATCCATGTGAAATGTAGTGTCCCCGCGAATGATGTGAACATTTAGGACCGTGCGGGTGACTAATTACTTCAACACTAAATCTGCACTGCTCGACTCATCGAATGGTATGGCCATTTTACATTGCACTCTTTTCGCCAGGAGTTCGTGGCACGCAAGTTTACTTCGGCTTTTTGTCGAACCGATGGTCCCAGAACACATATTAACCGACACGGATCATCCTTTCTTAGTTGTTCTACTATAGATGACGACAAAGTTCTACGCAGAAAGGAGGATCCGATGCACATATTTACATAGACAGATAATCCTCAGATTTGCTTTTCTACCACCGGACGATCTGGTATGCTAGACGCTACGCGCCCTTCGCCTTCCGCTGTTTATATTAACCACCGGGGAGCACGCCCATTCGTGTTCACAACTTCCCAAATTCCCTAATCCATTCCTCCTCCTCGCAATGTTCACTTCATCGCCCTCATCCTCCTCCGCCCAATGTCGGCTCAGATGGAGTCCGCCCGAAGTGGGCGCGACCGGCCGCTGCCGCCACCCGATTGCCGACGTCAGGAACGGGTCCCCAAGACGGGCAGAGGAGGAGGAGGAGGAGCCGAGCGGGTGGAGGAGGCCATCACGGCAGCCGAGGCGGCAAGAAGGGCAAGGGTAACCACGACTCGAGGAGAGGCCTGCCGAGGGGAGGAGGAGGTGGAGGAGGAGGAGGAGCGGAAATGGGCAGCGGGAGCGACGATGACGGCAAGAAGCGAGGAGGACTCGACAACTACATCCCCATCATGTACCGCTTGACACCTCCTCCTCCTCCGCCTCCTCCCAAGAACGCCAAGCTCTCGCTTGACGAAGACGCATTTATTTACGATTTATTTCGGATGTAGATAGAGTATCTTATCTAGGTATCTAGTTGGCGATAATTATGATGTACCATCGGGCGCCTTTTGGATGTACATTTTGTGTGTTACATAACTTAATGTATCTGTTTTGGAAATGTTAATAGAATTGAAATTTCAGAAAATGACACTCAATTCTCCCTCAATTCAAGGGTCTCCCCAAACCGTCATAAGTCAAATTTAACTAGACAGATCATCCTCTTTGTACTATTGGGAGAGGTTGTATTTCAAAGGCTTTTTTGTCGGAACAATGGTCCGTGTACACTTGAGCCAATGAAATATGGGACCGTATGAGTCAATGTAATGTAGGTCCAGGGCAATTTTATGGTTTATATGTTTAAAGTGCCAAATAACCAAATCTCTCCCCAAACTATGGACGGACCATCCGTATGTGGAATCGCCTACCGATGTACGACGCCATCAGAGAAATCGTTGAACCGCATGTGGAAATCTTGTGCACCACCTGTGGAAATTCCTAACCCTTGTAAATTCTAGGCGGAGATCGAGTGCCTCGTCCAAAGCGTAAAGCCACCTCTGCCGACGCTTATGCCGCCGCCGGTGACATCCTCAGCTTGTGCTCGCGATAACTGCTCGGCGCGGTGACCTTCCATGAAGCCAAGGCCCGATTACCGTCCGCCGCGCTTATCGCCTTCTTCGCCCACGCCGCTTGTCGGTGACCTCTCCGTGGCCTCGCCTCCGATTTAACTTTCCGCTGGCCCAACTACCGGGCTCACTGCCGACGCGACGCCACCGACGCCGCCTGGTAATCCGACTTACTTTCCGATTCAAGAATCAAGAAAACAACAAGGAACAAGAACAGTAAAACATAGCAATGCAAGAGAAAACCGAATATAGATTGATAAGCAAGAATATGAACTTGCGACTCAAGTCTTTCTTCACTTGTGAGCCTTTGATCTTCATACCGCTCGACATCGAAATAAAACCATCCCGCCTTTGATTCGATTCAACTCTCCCAATTCCTAGCATGTGCATAAGCTTCCACCAATGTTCTAGGATTAAGGGACTTCATGGTACTCGATATAATTCTTCGCCGATATGAAGTGATCCAAGTAATACTCCTATGTAAGCTCATGTGGAAGAATTGAGGCCAAGAAAGGGTACTAGTATCAATTCTATTACCGCTAATCCATCGGTCTCGCTTCTCGCCAGAAATAAACCTCAAGAATAGCTACTTTCGCTTCTTCGAGTCCTTCCTAATTCAAAGCATTTTTCCGCTTTTCGATCCAAGCATCGTGATGATTTCCATCGAATTTTGGAAACTCTACTTTAGGACCTTGCTAAAGTTCCCATCCGAATGAGCCCCGCCATCTCCAAAGCAGCCCATCATTCCTTCCATTGCTCTAGGCCATTGATAACCCCAGCTATAATCGACCTTACTTGTTATACAAATATATATTTATGAACCGAAAGGGTTGATCTCGAGGCCTATAAGCTGGTACATAAGGAGGAGTGAAAGTACTAAACTAAGGTGCAAATGCTCCAAGAGCTAATGTGGGTGGATACACACTAACACCGTAAGTTCTACTTGTCAAGCTTCAGATTTTGTAATGGCATTTGTCTCATCATAGGGAAAGTAGTAGCAATTTGCAAAATGCTAAAAGGAATCGAGGTAGTTCTTGAGTAAAATGGTTAGAGGCATAAGATTGTCCACTACCGGGTCTCAAACATATTCACCGCTGAACTGCCCTTCTCATATTAGCTCGCTAGTTGTTTCTCTTCCTCCTTCCGATTTCCTTCATTACTCTAAC
Organism: Guadua angustifolia; assembly: GCA_036346375.1. Classification (NCBI taxonomy): domain Eukaryota; kingdom Viridiplantae; phylum Streptophyta; class Magnoliopsida; order Poales; family Poaceae; genus Guadua; species Guadua angustifolia. The sequence goes on along the minus strand of JAYEVE010001014.1, from coordinate 43,933 downwards.
TTCCCCATGACCAGATTTATCAACTATGGTCTTAAGCATCTCCATGATTTGATCTATTTTCGCAGAGTTACCTTGCATCCGCTCAAGTTGATCCAATATCGCCTAAGGTAATTACTACTTCCAATATCACCTTCGATTGAACAGAAACTTCATCCGCACTTGTGAGCTTTTGGATCTTCATTGCAACTGCTTTGTAGTAAGATGGGAGAAAAGAATTGCCCGCCAAGAAGGTGCGTAAGAGGAGCCTCGCTTGGAGAGCTCGTGGTAATACGCCGCAAGAAGAGGAGGGCGATGCCAAGGCAAGAAGACTTGGGCGAGAAGGATGATGCAGCACGCCGCAGAAAGAACACCGAGCCCATCGCTTTCCTTGGGCAGCGATGGTTCCTCGCCATCGCATAAGAGCCCAAGCCTGGCTTCCATGCCCACGCACCAGAACGGTGACGGGGAAATCGACCACTACGATCCCAATGAAGAGGTATTAAGAAGAGTGAGCTTGTTTTATTTGTAGCTTGGCGTGACATAATTGCATTTCCTTATGTTTATGATTCCTCGTGTTTATTTCTATGAAGAGGCCGAAAGGCGATCACGCCGACTAGCTGCGCTCAAGAGGTAATTGAAGATACCTCCGCATGTTCCCGTGATTCTCTCGCTGCAACAAGCACGACTCACATAAACGAAAACGGGGACCAAGTAGGAACAAGTTACCGCACCACTTGGTATATCACAGAGGTCACCCTTAGAGAGCCCTAGCACCTCGTGAGGCACTATCCAAGTTCAAATAGTCGCGCTATCTTGTCAAGGACAATGTCTCCATCACAATTGATAATCGACAAAGGCGGCCGACGCGACAAAGGCGCACCTTTGGACCGAAATGCAGAAAATCATAAGGTTCCCCACAGAGTATGAGGCCATCGCTAAGAAGAATGCCTTGATGTGATGGGGAAGAGCTGAACCGGAGGTATGAGCTGAACAAGTACTTTGTGAAGACGGAGCGACACCATTCCGTAAATATGGAAAAATCACCGCGAGTGAATGGGCGTAGTTTGTCCCAGAAGACCACAAGCGGCCGTAGCATTGAGCGAGGTGTACAAAGGCCCTCACGAAGAAGAACAAGTACCCCCATCACCGGGCATAGGTGGGTATGCCCCTAAGATTGTTGAGTGGAGGAGTAAAGAAGAAGAGGAAGCCAAGGCCGATAGAGAACCCATTGACGACCAGAGCGAAGCGAGGCGTAATTGGGTCCTAGCTCACCAACCCAAAGAAGAAGAAGGGTCGCAAAGCACGCCGACCTCGCGGTCCCGAAGTTTCGCCAAGCCGCAGAAGATCTCACATGAGCAAGCTGAGGATCTTTCGTACAAACAGGAGAATGACGACCTAACGACGGCGCTGGGGAACCAAGGAACACCTGTGTCGCACTCGTGGCGCCTAAGTCGAGTGGGCTTGTGCATGGGTTCCCTAATATCAAGACCAATACAAGTCGTGGTCAAAGATATAAGAGGACCATGGCCGATACAATAAGACAAATGCCCAACAAGAGTTTTTAAGATCGTGGGAAGAGAAGGAGGCGAAAGGGTGTTACAAGCGCGCCGATGACAACCCGAGCCCGCCCAGATCCGGAGTAGCGCCGGTCCGCGCCACCCCAACGCTCGATATCCTATGGATGATATCACAGAGGCAACCAAGTGCAAGCTCAGGCACATCCGGAGCAAGGGGCTTGGTTGTCGAGCTTGCCGAGGGCGTGGCATATCCGCATCGGATACACAACCAACTCCGTCTCCGATTGGTCACGCAAAGGTGCAAGTGGACATCGTGCTTGTTCCGTGTCTTGGCTTGTGGAAGCTACCATTCAGACCCTTGATGACGAGACCATCCAAGATGCAGCTGGGTCATTTATTGTATGGCCCAAGGAAGATATTGCATTGATACAAGAGAGGTCGAGATGCCAAGAAGAAGTCAAGACGCCCTACCTCTTTCAAAATTGCCTACACCACAAACCGTGATCTTCTATCGGCTGCGCTTTTCACCACAAAGCGATAATAAAATTGCCTATTATCGCAGTGAAGATTGCAAAGACCACTTTGGCACTCATCGATGATAACCTTTGCAATGTGCAAAAGGACATGTGCCGCTCATTCGCCGTGAAGTCATCCATGAGAGAGGTAGTTTTTTACCGTGAAGGTGAAGTGGCGTAAGCATGCTACATTTGTAATTGGGAGATGAGGATAGATGGACCGTGAACACCGATGTATATATATATTTTTTGAAAGACACCAAGGCTGTAATTTATATTAGATAGAGAATATCAGAGGAGTACATGGCGTAGGATACTGCACCTGGAGAGTTTTACAAGGAGAATATCAGAGGAGTATATATATATAACCTTGTGTATATAACCTTGTATATATACATAATGCAATTATAATTTATATGTGCTTTGTATATATAATCCTTGTCATTGTTATGTATGGATTTGTGCTGAACAGTGATGTGATTGATAGAATGTATGCATTTATTAATATTATAATATAATTAACATAACATTATTAAAAAGATTCTTCGATTCAGACAAAGTGACGGCTTAAGCTCGCTACCGTGAAAATGCTTATTTATGCAAAGGGTGCTTAAGCCTCCCGACCCAAGAAACACATTTGTACAGTACTACTTAAGAAACCGCTTGCATAAATAAGCATTTGTGCAAAGGGTTCTTAAGCCATCCGCCAGACAGATTACATTAACCGCCTGATAAATGTGTTTTACAAAGTGCACTTAAAACCCGCAAAGATTAATGCTTATTTGTACAAAGCGGTTTTAAGTAGACCGCCAGATAAATGTGTTTTACAAAGCGCACCTAAAAACGCCTGTGGAAATATAACCGATTTGCATTGATTTTCGCCATAAAGGATGCAAAACGCTCGTGGAAGATGCGCACAACCGCCGCCTGCATAAATGATTTCAGTAGTGGATTGGAAGTAGAAAGAATACATGCTTGTCCAAATGATCAGATACTCTATCGCAAAGACTATGCGTATATTCATGTATGTCCGGTGCAAAGCATCGCGATACAAGCGTAAGGGCGGCGACAAATGGGTTATCGAGGTGAAGAAAGGAGCTCCTGTTAAAGTGGTGTGGTATTTGCTAGTAATACTGCTTGAAGCGCTTATTTGGAAACAAAAACACGCCAAATTGATGCGATGGCACTCTAAGACCGTAAGAGGGATGGAAAATTGAGACATCCCTAATTCGCCCCAAAGGAGAACCATCGATAGACTCTTCAGGAGAACTTCGTAAATGAACCGAGGAATGTAAGGTTTGGCTTGAGTACGGATGGAATGAATCCTTTCGTAACATGAGCAGATTCAAAGCACTTGGCCCGTGACTGCGGTATATACAACCTTCCACCCCGTTGTGTATGAAGCTTAAAGTACATTATGATGTCGCCGCTATCCAAGGGCCGAGACAACCTAGCAACGACATCGATGTATACCTACAACCATTGCCGGAAGATCTTGTGATATCGTGGAACGAAGGTGTACAGTATGGGACGAGTACAAACGAGAGTACCTCACTCTACGCCAAGATTATTGTTCTCGCACCATCAATGATTTTCCGCTTTGGTAACCTCGTCCTGCCGCATTATAAAGGAGCCAAAGCATGCCCCTAGTGCATGGATGAAACCGCTAGTGTGTGGCTCAACAACTCGAGGAAAATAGCAGGTATATGCGCCAACGGAGGTTCCTTCGCAGAATCATCCGCACTGCAATATGAAGAAACAATTCGACGGACAAAGGAGGACGGTTTAGCTCCAAGGCGCTTCATGGGGAAGAGGTGTATGATATGGTTAGGATCTTAATGTTGTATTTGGAAAGGAGTATCGTAATACATCGCGTCCCATACTAAGAAGACCACGGAAGAAGACTTGAAGTTCGACATCGACGACGACGCCATGCATGTAGAGAAGAATGTATGTGACAAATAAGGGTTGGTCTTTTACCGAATATTCCTAGCAAAACAAAGGATGGACTAAGGCACGAAGGATCTCGAAGACATGAAAATCAGAGCCGAGCTACATCCTCAAGACACTAGGAAAGCCCAAATTTTATTTTCCCACAACTTGCTACACTTTGAGCAAGAAAGAGAAAATGTAACTCGCAAGTGCTTGCATGGTGTGAAAGTTCCGTCCCTGTTACTCCGCAAACATCAAGAAACCCAGATCGATGAAAAATTTGAAGTTAACTAGCATGAAGTCTCATGATTGTCATGTGATGATGACACAAATGCTCCCATTGCAATTAGAGGTATTTTGCCCGACAAGGTCCGAGAGGCAATCACGAGGTTGTGTTCTTCTTCAACGTGATTTCACTGTAAGGTCATCGATCCCGCTGGACTTTATGAACTTCAGTCGATGTGGTAAAGACTCGTGCTGCCTTGAGATGTATTTTCCCCATCATTTTTGATATCATGGTTCATCACATTGTTCACCTTGTCAATGAGATAAATATTTGCGTCCCAGATTCCTCGCATCGATGTACCCATTTGAAAGGTATATGGGTGTTCAAGAAATATGTACGAATCGATCTCTACGTAAGGCTCCAATGTAGAAGGTTATGCAACCGAGGAGGTTATTGAGTTCGTGGTCGATTACATGGAGGAGGTCGAACCGTAGGAGTGCTCAGATCTCACAATGAGGGTAGGCTAGGTGGGAAAGGTGTAATAGGAAAGAAATCTACAAATTTACGATAATATTTTGTTCGAACAAGCCCATTTCACAAAGATTGCAACAAATATTGATGTGTACCAGATATGGACATACACAAGGGTAAGCTAAGGAGGGAAAATCGAGGACAATGAGCTTTGATAACAAAAGAGCACAATCGCTTGTTCACTATTGGTTCAGAAGCACATGTCCGTGAAGAAACAAGTGTTACATTGAGGTGGTTGGCAAAAGGGCCTTTAGGTACAATCACGACATGGTAAGGATATGACATCAATGGATATACATTTTACACGAGAGCTCGTGATAGCAAGAGCACTTACTAAAATAAGGGTGTCCGTGATAGATGCCTCACGACAACACAGTAGTACGTAAGAGCAACTACTACGGTTCATAGAGGAGATTTGGGAGCGGACTATCGTGATTTTCAAGATCCCGTGTTTCGACAGTCATTGGGTACAACTCCCGAAGGGTGTTGTTGTATGTGTGAAAACAAGACACGAGAGAGAGAAGGAAAGTTGGCCGTCTTACGGGCCACCGTCCAAAGGAGACAAAGCGACCACACGAGTTTATACAGGTTCGGGCACTTAAGGGAGTGCCCTACTCCTGTCGGCGTGTCCCCTAGGAGGAGTAGGGGGCTCCTAGCTCAGGCTCCCAAGGGACACTCCAGTAGTTCGCATTTTTTATTCAATATGAGTCTAGGTTGCATGTATGGGTTACAACGGGGTTTTATAGGCAGCCAGCCTAATGCACAAAATACCATCCTACCACTACCACCATGGCTTAATGCGTGGGCATCTTGGTCATTCCCGGGTGAAGGCAGTGGGCTCCACGACATCGCTCCATAGGGGTTAGTCTTTGGCTTCGGGGTCCCACGAGGACCTCCCATGGGGTATGCACCGGAGGTACGCCCGCAGACTTCACTGGGTAGGAGGGCGGCTCAGAGACGCCTCAGGATTAGGAGGTCTGCTGCAGACTCTGCTGGGTAGGAGGGTGGCTCCTCAGACGCTCATGAGTAGGAGGTCCCCCGCAAACTCCCACGGGGTAGGAGGGTGGCTCCCGAGAAGCTCATGGAGTAGGAGGTCCCTCGCAGACTCCTGGGCCGGAGGGTGGCTCCCAGAGACGCCGCAGAGTAGGAGGTCCCCAGACTCCCACGGGTTGGAGGGTAGCTCCTGAACGCCTCGCGAGTAGGAGGGTGACTCCCGCAGACTCCCGCGGGGTAGGAGGGTGGCTCCCATAGACGCCCGCGGCGTAGGAGGTCTCCCGCAGACTCCCGTGGGGTAGGAGGGTGACGCCCGTAGACGCACGCAGAGAAGGAGGTCCCCCGCAGACTCCCATGGGGTTGGAGGGTGGCTCCCGTAAACACCCGCGGAGTAGGAGGGTAGACTCCCGCAGGGTAGGAGGGTGACTCCCGTAGACGCCCACGGAGTAGGAGGTCCCCCGCTGACTCCCGCGGGGTTGGAGGGTGGCTCCGGTAGACGCTCGCAGAGTAGGAGGTCCCCCGCAAACTCTCGCGGGGTTGGAGGGTAGCTCCCGTAAACGCCCGTGGAGTAGGAGGGTGACTCCCGCAGACTCTCGCGGGGTAGGAGGGTGGCTCCCGTAGACGCCCGCGGATTAGGAGGTCTCCCGCAGACTCCCGCGGGGTAGGACGGTGACTCCCATAGACGCCCGCGGAGTAGGAGGTCCTCCGCAGACTCCCACGAGGTTGGAGGGTGGCTCCCGAAAACACCCGCGGAGTTGGAGGGTGACTCCCGGAGGGTAGGAGGGTGACTCAGAGACGCCCACAGCAGAGGTCCAACGCAGACTCCCAGGGATGGAGGGTGGCTCTCAGAACGCCCAAGGAGTAGGAGGGTGACTTCCGCAGACTCCCGCGGGGTAAGAGGGTGGCTCCCGTAGACGCCCCCGGAGTAGGAGGTCCCCCGCAGACTCCCACGGGGATGGAGGGTGGCTCCCGTAAACGCCCGTGGAGTAGGAGGGTGACTCTCGCCGACTCCCGCGGGGTAGGAGGGTGGCTCCCGTAGAAGCCCGTGGAGTAGGAGGTCCCCTGCAGACTCCCACGGGGTTGGAGGGTGGCTCCTGCAAATGCCAGCGGAGTAGGAGGGTGACTCCCGCCGACTCCCGCGGGGTAGAAGGGTGGCTCCCGTAGAAGTCCGCGGAGTAGGAGGTCCCCTGCAGACTCCCACGGGGTTGGAGGGTGGCTCCCGTAAACACCCGCGGAGTAGGAGGGTGACTCCCGCTGGGTAGGAGGGTGACTCCCGTAGACACCCGCAGAGTAGGAGGTCCACCGCAGACTCCCGCGGGGTTGGAAGGTGGCTCCGTGAACGCCCATGAGTAGGATGGTGACTCAGAGACTCCCAAGGGTAGGAGGGTGGCTCCCGTAGACGCCCGCGGAGTAGGAGGTCCTCCACAGACTCCCACGGGGTTGGAGGGTGGCTCCCGTAAACGCCCGCGGAGTAGGAGGGTGACTCCCACCGACTCCCACGGGGTAGGAGGGTGGCTCCCGTAGAAGCCCACAGAGTAGGATGTCTCCTGCAGACTCCCGCGAGGTAGGAGGGTGACTCCCGTAGAAGCCCGCGGAGTAGGAGGTCCCCCGCAGACTCCCACGGGGTTGGAGGGTGGCTCCCGTAAACCCGCGCGGAGTAGGAGGGTGACTCCCGCGGGGTAGGAGGGTGGCTCCCACAGGCTCCCGCGGGTATGCTTGCGAGGCATGAGGTGGACAAGGTCTCCCCCTTCGAGAGTTGGTATATTTTCCAACACTAGCCCCCCTGTCCCTCAGACGCTCTTGGAGTCATCTGAGGGGCAGAGAGGAGGAATTTCCTGACCTGGAACCTTGAAGTATGGGGCGATGTTCAATGACTACTGGACCCGGAGTACTCCCTCTAAAGAGCTCACGAGGGACATTAGGGCAGCCCTCCCTGGTGTGCCCACGGGGGGCATGAGAGAGGCTCCTGCAGCACTCTCGAGAAGATGAGGGGGAGCATTCTGCAATTCTCCGCCATGCTCCCGTGAAGGTACGAGGAGATCTCCTGTAGGGCATGAGGAGTCCTTCCTTCAGCGTCGCCCTTGGGGAGTTAAGAGAGTTGTGAAGGGACCCTGCATGATACTGCGATGGCAGGCTACCACGGAGGGTCAACCTTCATCCAGTGTGGAGCATGGAGCCTTCCACGTAGGAGTTAGTGTGTTTTCCCCAACAGGTGTCAAGGTGGACAAGTACGGCTTTACTACTGTGGACATCGAACATGTCGGATACAGAGATTTAACCATTCGCATTTCATGTAATCAAGTAGCACAAGTATTCTACATAATCAACCCAAAGCAGATAAGAAGCGCCATGTAGTTCTCGCAGGAAAAGAAGGATCGTTGGAGTTGAGAATGTCGTGATGATAAAGAGTACAACCAGCTTTGATGAGTTGCCTCTTTCAGAGATGACAAAGATCAGTTCGAGGAAGAAACCACTCAAGAAGTTACCTATCATCGCGATGATCACAACGAAGGCCAAATTGTGAAAGAAAATAATTATTAGGAGTAATGGCAACATGTTGCCATTTATATGAAGTAATGGAAATGTGATGTAAGAAATGTACATTTATGTGGAATTAATAGGAAATAAATATGCATGATTTTGATGAGAAAACTTCAAACTTTGAAATCTCGACGACGCCGATGGTGGAGTCTTGTTCAATTGAATTCAGGTTTCTGTGGCTACTGAGGAAATGTAGTAGGTTGAATAATTCTATTTACTCATTTTTTATGTTCTCTAGGATATAAACATTTAGATGACTTTGGACACTGTTCATGGAAGAAGAATTGCACTCAATAGAGCGAAAGAAAGACACTTTTCACGTAAAAAGAAGGCTCTATTTGGCTTGTGGAAAAAGTTTATGATTTTTGCTGAATTTCTCAATTTTTATATCGCAGATTTCAAAAAAAGGTGTTGAATGGAGCCCTTGAAGATGACCAAACCAGGATATATGTTATATATATGCTTGTAGGACTTATGTTATACATGCTTCATATGTATTAATGTATGGAAGAAAAAAATTATGTATTGTCATATGCAACATGGTTGTAATTTCCTTTTTGTATCATGCTCTTTTGTCGTATGCAACATGGTTGTCATCTCAGATGGCGGGTAGATCAGATCAGGTATAATAATAATAATCACGATAATAGTTATCTGTGGCGGTTATTATTATTAATTACCACAGATAACTATTATCTGTGACGGTTATTATTATTAACCACCACAGATAAGGTCCCCCTACTAATACCTAAATCTAAGTCCGCCTTCTGCACTTCCGAAAATTTGTGTCCTTTGCCTCCTGCCCTCCCGCACAGCGCCCGCATGAAGCCACCGCCACTCCAAGCCGTGCCACCCGCAGCATCGTCCGTGGGGGAGGACTGCAAGCCGTGCCGCCGCCACTCCAAGACACCGCCACTCCAAGCCGTGCCGCCCGTAGCGTCGTCCGTGGGGAGGACTGCAAGCCGTGCCGCCAACACTCCACAGCCTCTGGTCCAACGCCGCCGCCACTCCAACGCCGGTACCTCTTCCCCGAGCTCCTCGCTTTGTTCATTGCAAGGTACAAACTTCTTACCTATTCCCCGAGCTCCTCGCTTTGTAGTGTTGTACCTCCTCACCGAGCTCTCGCTTTGTGCCGCGTTTGTGTAGCCCGTGGTTCGCTCGGGGTAATGCATTGGCTATGGTGGTTAGGGTTTATAGATAGGCACTGGTTACTAACCTCAGTAACGTGGCTTTGTTCAGTTGTAGTTACATGATTTCATAGTGCATTTATAATTCTAGGAGATAATGCAATTTTGTTGGAATTTGTTAGCTTAATTGGATCTCTTGCTTGAACCAGTGTGCTTGTGAAATAATATCGATTAAGTTAGACCAATCCCTTTTATTGGTTTACATCTGATGATCAACAACGTGGAAATCAATAGTCTTTGTGGGTTCTAGCCTGCATTTATGATGTTGGGGGACTTTGTCTGATGTTTGGCCCCTTTTTGTACCTAATACCTTGATGATCTTGTCTGAAATATCTATTACCATAAATCTTGCATATTCTTTCGTGATGACCATTGAGTTCATAGCACGTATCCTGGGAGGATATTAGGAATGAAATAAGGATTTCTGCATCAGAAGCTTTAGGTTCTAAGCTGATATGTAACATGACTAGACATACATTGATAGGATTTGTCATGATTCAGGATATTGTTCTTCATTAGTATCAGAGTTGTTACATGCTAACTGTTTTTAGGAAAACATTAGGGAGCACCCTACTGTATGTAAATTATATTAATAACTATATGAGAGTATATGTACAAGAGGATAAGAAGAGAATGTATGTGCCCGTAAAAAATTAGCAGTAATCTAAATATGTGACTTTTTATGAAAGAAAAGAAAACTAAAGAAAAAAAGCAACTTCCATGATTTGATTATTCGGTTAAAAAATGATTTGACCATTAATTCCATGATTTGATTATCTCATATTTATATATTAGTATTCTCAATTGTCGGTATTCTTATTGCTTCGCTAATTATGCTTCCATTGAGCTTTGAGTGCCGCTTTCCGTAAGTATTTCAGATTGTCGTTGTTGCCTTTGGGTCTGAGATTGGTGTGCTCTATGATGAACTTGGGTATAGGAATGATTAGAACATTTATCCCTATGGTTTAGGCCTTGAACTATAGTCCTAATGCTAGAAAGAATTGCTTGTTTAACTCGCCCAAATTGTACATGACCGATAACTCGTTATCGCTTATTTCGCTTCTATGTCAAGAATTGATATTTTGCTAGCTCTTGCTTGTCAATCAATCACCAATTGTAGGCTAATAGCAGAGTTGATCGTAGAATTTGCATTCACTTGCGATCTGAAAATATTGCCTCGCTTGGTTAGCAAGCCTTAAACTCTTGTTATAAACCGATCTGTATATTCCTTGACAAGAGAATTCTTTATTGTGCATTTTAAGGTGGTAAGAGTTCAAGGCCTAATCCATTGAATAAATTGTTAGCCCATTTGTGATTGAGGTGAAGATTCTTATCTTCATCCATACCCTAAGTTTGAGAGCGCAATAAATAATTCTCTCTTTGAGGTAAAATGCATGTCCTTATAACTTGTTACTAAGCTTTAGAAGTTTTCAGTTTGTGTGACGAGTATGTATTGACTGAAATTACTACTCTTCTACCGAGATAGTAAGTGAAAGAGCCCATGTAGTGAAGAAAAGAAACCTTGAAAGTACTCCTTACCTACAATCTTGAAAGTACTACGAGGAACTTTACGCAAGAAACCTTGCACTGGAGCTGTTGAGTACTCCTTACTTGCAATCTTGAAAGTAGTTTATCACCTCGTGAAACCTGAAATTCTTGAAGTAGTTCTCATCTTCATAGAACATGAAATTTTTCATTGGAAAAGTTGGAGAGGAAGAAGAGATAGCAGCTGTAGCTAGAGACATCCACTCTTAATAACACCACTAGATTTAAAATGAAACATTCATAAGGAACTAATGCTCCCTTTGTAACTACAGATTTAAGTGTTGGGGTGAGGTGTGTGCACTGCGACCTTGCAATGTAACTAGGAAAGTGGCAATGATGTTCACTTTCTTTTTGTACTAGTAAATCGTGCAGTACTATGCCTAGTCTCCTACTCACTCTCTCTGCCTTTATACGCTCATTATCTCGATTGAGAACAATATTTCCATATCCATCCTGAATTACCCGGCAAGGTTCATCACACATTCACACCTCCACCTCCACCATGTTTAAAATTTAATAACCTAGGCAAAACTATTAAGGTAGTCCATGATTGAGTGAAGCAAAATAGTAGGGCTTTTGTCTAGTAAGCAATTGTTAGTCTGTCCTATTCATATATGCTTTTCAAGATGCTTATAGATTGTCAAATTGATTGATTTTCTTTCCCTTTGTAAAATATCTCCCTTTCTATTGAGTAGTTCTAATGGAGCCCGAAACCGAGCCTATAATGGAGGAGAGCCCGAGCAGGTACCTTACCCTCCAGCCAACCACTGAAGGTGCCGAGGCCTCCACCGCTGTTGCAGATGATGCTCCCGCTAAGCAGACGCCGAGGACGAGGGAAAACTAAGAAGCTCAAGGCCGGTACACCATCTCGAGGTCTCGACATCAGGCCCTCTGCACCGAGAAAATCAGCAAAGAAAATACGATCAACATGCGGGTACATCGTAGGGATAAAGTGCCAATCACCTATTCGGATTGGCATAAAGTGCCTCGAGCCACCAAAGAGGATATGTGGACAGAGCTCAAAGAAACCTTCGAATTCCCCGAAGGAGTCGAAGAACTCGTGCATCGCGATGCATTGATGACCATGGATGCGGCGTGGAGAAACTTCAAGGCGAGGTCGAACGTGAATTATGTGAAGCAAAACCGTCACCATCGAGACTACCCAAGATTACAGCCATATCAGCGATGAGTTTGTGGCGATGAAGCAATCAAAGCAAGGAAGTCCAAGTGAGGACCACATTAGCATCGCAAGAAGGAATACTCACCCCACAGACTTGGCACGAGTGGGTACACGGTAAAATTGCTCAATGGGAGAGGCAGAATTAGAAGCGCCCAACAGACGGCACAAGTCCCTTGGTCGGACTACTGACGAGTGAAGCACTACGTATAGCGAGGGCAGATCTCTTGTCTCATCGGGAGTTTATCATTCAAGAGCAAATAAGACGAAGCAATGACGCAAAGAGTTCAAAGCGCTTTACGCCCAAATCAATCAAGGATCTTTCCACCCGCACAGGAGAAAGACGAGCTAACAGCCGCCCTAGGAAACAAAGAGCACCCTTGTCGGACATGAGGCGTCAGGTCAAGGTTCCGTCGAAGATGGGATTCCCTGAGCACGGAGACTCTTATAGGAGTCGGAAGGGAGCTAAAGAAGAGCGGGCTGAGCAGGAAATGGAAAGGATGAAGGAAAGGCTTCTACGAGAATTACAAGGCACCATTGAAGAAAAAGTTGAACGACAAGTACAACAAGCCTTGAGCTAGGCGTAGGCCCACAACGCTCTTCTCCAAATCTACAGCTTCATCGCAGCAGTTAAAGGCCCACGCCATTGCCGTAAGCGACAACAACCATTATCCTGTGGGATTTACATACAGACCCCACACCTCGTCACCAACGTGTCTGTGATGAACATATTTCTACAGTCGCCATAGGGTAGTTTATCCGCGCAAGAAGGGGTGTCCTGCATAATACCTCGATAAGCGCCAGTTATGCAAAGGTCCAGTGGACACCAGACTTGACCAGCTTTGTCGAGATCGGCTAGAAAAACTCGCCAATGACGAGAAACAACTCTAGGAAGTGCCGCCCACTCATTCATCCAAGGGCGCAAGCGTGACATCATCTTGAACCATGCAAAGGCCGCCTCTCTCAAGAAGATAATCCTCAGATCCGTCACCAAAGACATGAAAGTGAAACGGTGAAGAAGCAAGATGAGGTACAAAAGAAATCCATTGAGGACCCTCTAAAGATGGCCACTGTTAGTACTCCAAAACAGAAACCTATAACACCTGGTACTTGAAAGGACAAACCTATAACCTCTCGATCCCAAAAATGGCACATTAGACAAGCCAGATCACCAGATCAAAGCGGCCAGACCGAGTATGATGTCGTGTGACAAAAAAGTAAGGGCAAGGCGAAGTCTGATGACCAAGATAATCAACTAAGATTGAAATTCTAGGTAGGGAAGCCCTTAGTCACCGATTCGAAGTTAAACAGTATAACACCCATGATGCAGCGATTACATGCATGGTACATGGATCGATCCAACCAAGACGTACTCCCGAAGGTGATCACTGCAATTTTCCGTGAGGAACATTTTCACCATTAGGGCGATGGCTACTTCTTAATAGAATTCGATAACTTGCACAACTTGTTCTATCACAACGCCCTCGACATATGTTTTTTGAGATGCTAGACACTGTAAGTGTCTAATATATCAATCTTGGTCTACATTCACGTAATACCGATAAATGTCAGGTCTAACTATTTCGTTATATAGATACGAGATGATTGAACTGCGAAGAACCAAGGGGCCAGTGGGATTCCTTGACCCGGGAATGGTTTGCCACACCGAAATCATGAGAATACCAAAGGAGGTCAAGGAGTACGTATATAAAGCTTTGATTAAACTACAAGACAAGGAGTTTATACTTGTACCATACCATTTTAAGTAAGTTCCTCACTAGCTAGTTAAATTACTCGTTGATTTCGTTATTTACTCTGATGTAAGGATTAATGACTATGGCATCATGCATGTGTATGTAGCTTCCACTGGATTCTCATAATAATTCATCCAGAGAAGAGCAAGATGTCGATCATGGATCCACCGGATAAACCTAAAGAAGACTTTGAAGTGATGACACGCTTAATGAATGACGCGCTCAAAAGATATTATCGGGGGCCATAAACACCGCCCATACAAGAAATCCTTACAACCGCATTAACTTTCCTAAGACGCACGCAAGGAATATTCTTATATCGATTTCATAGTAAATAGCTCCTTCGACGACATCTTAGTTCATTCGATTTTTGCAAAGGTCACAAGCAATGCGAAGGAACAAATTTATGTGGGTACTTCGTGTGCCAAGACATGCGCGAAATCTTAGGTTGCACAATAAAAGACAATGACGTGGAGGTCACCAGGTGACATGACACATCGATTCGCACCACTCAATTTCTATATACTCTCCTAATTTTGTTTTTCATACTTACAACGCCTCAAGTTGTCTACTAGAGGATCGCTTCATTATGAAATCCAAGCCATTCAGTACAACTCGCCAACTTCATCATGAAGGAAGTAATCAACAAAAAGGAGAGTTTTATGATTTAAGACAACAACGATCCACTCCTCCATACTCATGTCTCACATCACGTGTCTCCAACCTCCAAGACCGTGAGGCTTCTAGTTTAGGAAACTAGTTTAGGTTTTTGTTACTTCAATTTTGTTTCATTACAAAGTGTAAATAATTCTTTGTTCCTTTGAAATGGGAACCCTTCTTTCGTCAATGCCACTTCTTTTGTCATGGTTGTGCTAGTGTAGCATGTACGCTTGTCTTCTTCAGAACACACACACATGCGAAAGTGACATGTGTTTGCCTTACATGGTTATTTTTTCATATGAAGTTATTTCATGTGTTTGTAATAGTTTGATAAACTAACCAACTGAAAAAATTACGCCGATGGCCCCTCCCTTCTACCGAGCTAAGTGATCTTCTTCTCCCCATCTCCTTCTCTTTTTTCCTTCCCCGAGCTTATCCCCTTCTCCTTGCCCTAGGCTCCCATCACCCGGTCGGCCTTTGGCTCGGCATCCTCACCGGATCTGGTGGGTGGAGGGGGAAAGCCTGAACTATGCGCAGGGCATGGTGGCTACCTTGTCAGCTTCCTCTACCTCAACTTCGATTCTCCATTGCCTCTCAAGTTTTCAATTCCCACGAGCTAAGTGATCTACTTGACTCATTTCCCTTTTTATTTGTTAGCTTGATGTCTGATTACCTTGATTTTTATGTTTGCTGCACATGCATAAAGAATACCTTATTGTAACGTCCCGAAAATTGCCCAGATTTAATTTTTGGAGTTTTTAAAATTTTTTATGAATTAATCAACCTTTATTTGCATTTAATTGAATTTATCTAATTTTTCTGGGATTTATTGGATTTATTTGGAATTTATTTATATTATCTTCTCTTGAGTAATGAAATATCAGAAAATGTATTTATCAAAAATTAAAACCAATATTTTATTTAGGCTCAAAATGCTTTGAAATATTTTCTAGAATTTTTCTAGAATTTTTCGGGTATTTTTGGTGCCTTAAATAATTACCATGAATTATTGATTTATTTTTATTGTTAAAACCCGGATTATATAGCTACAGATTGGGCCGAGCCCAACACGTGCCGCGCCAAATTAAACCCTAAGCGCCGCCACTGTTCGTTCGATCTTGATCGGACGGTCGCCGCCGAGCCGCTGCCGTCCTTGGCGCTTAAGCCATTGGATCCTCGACGTAGCCGCTGGGATGGCGACGCTGCGGTCTGTCGCCGGCGCTAGTAGCTCGGGTCGCCGGATTTCGATCGAACGGTCACGCCAATACCGCTTCGCCGAACGAGACCTCTCGCTGCTCAAGACTCCACTCCGCCCATTTGCCACTTCTCTCGCCTTGCCATCCCCGTAGCGCAGCGCTTAGTGCTCGCCAGTAGCTACACTCCTTCGCCTCGGTTGCCGCTCGTCGCCGTCCGCCGCTTCCGCCGCCGAGACCTCACCGAAGTTCATCGAGCCAAGGCGCACCCGCTTGGTTACTTTTCACGCCGAGAGGCCCGAATCGCCAAGGCCTTCTTCTTTCTCTCCACGCCCGGCGACAAACGCCGCCGCCTTCGCTGCTTCGCAACGCACCGCCTAACGCCGAGGTAAAGCCACGCATCCTTCCTTTTGAATTTAGGCCGAAGCGGTATGGTTTGATTTGGTCCGTTAGATGGTAATCGTGCAGCTCTCGTTAGGACACGTAGTTGCATGAATAGTAAACCACTCGGTTAACCATGACCGTTGGATTCTCATCCGACCGCTCTGGTTCGCCCACGAGGCGCTGGAATAGGAAACCGCCGGATACCCTCGCACCGCTGATCTGCATCCGACCGCGGCCGGTGTGTCCGCAGAGTCGCACCGCAGCTGCTTGATGAAGGCCGTTAGATCTTGAATATGCGGTCGAGATTAAGCCACGAGGCTTCAGAGCGCAGTATCGCCGTAGCAGCAGTACCGAGGATCCTCATCCGACGGTATGCGCGCCCACGAGCCTCGGGTCGGCGCGGTTGTCAATGGCCATCGGATTCCTGATGGAGGGCCGAGATCTCGCCGCGCGTCGCCTTCGTTGGTCCAAGCATCGTTCGTGGGGCCCACATGTCGCATGTGATGACCCATACCAGGCCGACGCCAAGATGACGTCATCCGCCCACTTGTCGCGGGCGAGAGTGACGTGGTTCACTCGTGCCGCATCGTCGCCAAGTGGAAATTAACCGGATATTCAGTATAAAAATAAATAGGATAAATCGATTATTCTTTATTTGAATTTCAGCAAATTTGTAAATGCTATAACTTTTTCATCTTAACTCGGATTTGGGTGATTCCAGTGCCCAAAAATTTGTAAAAATGTAAAGTATTTAATGGTGATTTTTATTTTATTTTTGGTGATGATCTTGCTATATGTTTTGGTGTATTTATTGTGTGCGCATTGTTCCGAATAGACTCCGAGTTGCCGGAAGTCGCCGGGGAGGGATTCGAAGACCCGTCATAGATCTCGGACCAGGATCAACTGCTTTTCGAAGGCAAGTCATCCTTTGACTATATTGCCCCTAGATTTTAAAATGTATTTCGATTCAATTTAGGCATGCTATATTCATTAAAAATGATATTGCTTGTGATGGGAAAGGTAGCTAAAATGCCATCTTGATTATGCCACCTTGTTAATGTCATGGTATGCCCTGAACACCTTGTCACCCTAAGATTCTAAATTATGTTGGTTGCTATATTAATGCCAACACGGGAGGCTAGACCGTGATTAGTCGCTTAGCCTGCTTGTATGCGTGGAATGACTTTCAAATCACAAAACAATACTGACTAAACAATTATGGAACGCATTTTGGAATAATGCGATGATGTCAGGAAATGGAATTGAGGGTAGCGACCTGTGTGGTTCTACTCGTGCAATGAAGTGGGCATTGGCATGTGTTGCGTAAATGCAAACCAGGGTGGGAAATGATTTGGACCGGGGCAAATGGCAAGAAGGCTTCGTGCCGGGTGGGCCTGTGTGGCAACGGATGTGTGAAAGATTGTGAAGGTCAGTGTGCGGAAGTATAAACGGATGTCTTGCCCGGACAGCTTAAGGACTTTACCTTATGAGCCTTTGAACTGAGTTTCTCAGACAACCACTTGTCCGAATGGGACGGACCTAGTTTAGTAGGTCTCTAATATCTTTCCTTTGATACCTCGGGGCGACTGTTACACAAAAATATAACCGTATGGGGGAGCGTACCTGTGCTGCGGCTTAGTACCCATCTAACGGTATGTGCCGGTTCTAAGCTTTGGCTCTGTGTGAGGGAAGTGTTAGAAAGGCAGTACTCGAGAGGTTCACTGGCTAAGTGTTAGTCTCCGAAAGACTTTGTTGCAATCAATCACCTGTGTGGTGAGCGACTGTATCCTGTGGGAAAAGTGTACAGCCTCTGCAGAGTGTGTGTGTAAATCTATTTGAATAGCCGTGTCCACGGTACTAGACAATGCTCGGTGATTACAGTCAAGGGTTAGATTTTTTCAAATAAAATGTGGAATGGGTGGCTGTGTGCCAAAAGCTGATGAATCAAACTAGGGCTGTGTGCCAAACTCTTGGAAAAGAATTGCGAAATTAATTATTAGTAATATTGGTTTTACCGCTCTTTAATCTAATAGGATTACCTGTTAAAAAGAAATGCCGCTTTATGCAAAATAACCAATTAAGCCTTTCCTTTGGAAGAAGCCATGCATGTAGTACTAGACTTGCATTGTGCAGGACTTGTTGAGTATGTTGTATACTCACCCTTGCATCGACAAAAACCTCAGAAGAAGAAGCCATGCCAGCTTGGGAGGAAGAGTTCACCGAAGGCCAGGAGGATTAGGGGGTTGGGCCGCACTCAGTTGCCTGTGGTTATGAAGGGTTCCTCGTCTTACTTTTGCTTCCGCTGATAAACTTGTGCTACTTTGATATTTATCGCCCTGCGTGGCAAAATTATTGTAAGGTGGCCATAAGGCCGTGCAACTCGCTTATATCCATGTTTGAAGTACTTTATTATTAATTTTCGCTGTGTATGATTGTGGTACTTCAACCTGTTATACTGTGTGCACTAGCGTGGTCCTGGACTAGTGCGAAATACACAGAGTGTCCGAATCCGTAAATTCGGGGCACGACACTTATGAATATGGAGAAATATATATGTGGATTTGTGAATGATGGATGATGCTTGTTAAAATTTTTTATCTATGTGCTTGATTATCAGATTGGAATTTGTGATGTGCTGTGATTAGATAAGAAGTGTAGATTTGTGCTAGGTATCTTTCTATGATTAAATGGTTTAGGGTTTTTGGGTCTAAAAAGTGATAAGCATTCATAGCGTATATTGGATTGTGGAATTTTGGTTAATAAATAAGAATTGCTTGTGTGTGTCATTTTAGAATCTCATGTGCAGAGACATAGCTCTAATTTAGTTAATGGAATACCATATTCTTGTAGACAATTGTGGACTTGCCACGGATGTATTACCAACCATATACTTGGGTATCCTATTGGATTGTGGAGGATTTAATGTGCAACTGTTCTTGCATTTTTTTGAAATAGTGGAATTGATCTTTGTGTCTGGTTATGTTTAGGATATTCATGTTGATATTTTTGATATTTAGATTCAGGAGATAGTGTATGTATGTAGTTGAGTGCTGAACATTCATGCTTTAGGGCATAAGAGGTTTGGTCACTAATGACTGTTATCACTTATGAACTGAGCTAATTGTGTTGTTCATGTTTTACATCAAAAAGTGTGCTAGAGTCAATTCTGACATAACCATTTGATTATGTATTAGGTCCCAAATCAATGTGTTGGAGTTTGATTTCTCTTGTGAATATGTGTGTGTTTTATCTGCCCTGGCCCATGATTGTGTTATGCAATTGTGTCCTTGGGTGTGGTGGTTGCTGAAATATTTGTTTTGCAATGCTAAGTCGAAAAGCTTGCAGGTTCAGAGGTTATATTGTTACTTGTCGTTTGTCTAAATGCATCCTAAGGCATAAAGGCTAGTTTAGGAAACTAGTTCTGGCTGGTTCATATTGCTCATAGGGCATGGCTAGCACTGCCTGAGGCTAGCCACAAATGCCAGTTTTTTATTTTCCTGTGTGGGATTATCATTAGTCGGTTTTGGTTAGAATCGTCATCGATAATCGAATACTGATGATGGTTCTATCCAAAAACCGCCACTGATAGTACTAGTATCTCTGGCGGTTGTTGGTTAGAACCGTCATCGATATTTGGTTATCGCGATTTGTTCTAACCAACAACCGCCACGATATTAGTACTATCGGGCGGTTTTGGATAGAACCGTCATCGGTATTCGATTATCGCGATTTGGTTCTAACTAAAACCACCACGATAATGTTATCTGTGGCGGTTCTAGAACTGCCACCGATAATCCTCGATTATCAGTAGCACTAAATCTGTGGCGGTTCAAAAACCGTCACTAATGACAGTTATGAACCGCCACTGATGACCTTTTTCAAGGTAGTGAATGAATTTGAACCTACAATTTTATACATAGGTAGAGCAATCTATTAAGTACATCTACAATTTTTTCAGAATTTTTCGTGACTTTTGTTAGTTGGTGTGCACGGTGTGTACACGGGAAGGCCTGTGTGCACAGTATATGTTGCCTTGTATCTATTAGTACTAAATTAGAGGATAGTTTCTATATTTAGAGATAGACTACCATAGCTAAGGATAGCATCTGCCTATATGAATGTAAACTCCCCTATCAATGATAATTCAATTCTTCCAAACATTTCCTTCTCTCATGGTATTAAAGCAGTAGGCGTCCATGGCCAATGCTCCTCTCCCTCCTGGCGATGGCGCCCTGGCTGCAGCCACTAATGCCATACCACACAACCCCATTGCCGACGCCCTTATCCCAGCCGCTGCTGGCATTCCTCCACCTTTTAATCCTGCTTCACACTATCCACAATCAACGTAAAAACCAACATACCCTTCTCCCTCGAACTTGATCCACCAAATAACTCTCGATGGGAGAGTTGTTCGAGATCCTCGTCGGCAAGTTTGGCACCATTGATCACCTGCTCGCAGCAGTGCCAGCGGTGCCTGACGCCACGTGGACGACTACCAACTTCGCCGTGAAGTCCCTCCTCTACGCGTCTTTGTCTGAGATCCTCGGCATCGTGCTTCATCGCGGTGCTTCCACCTGCGACATCTAGGAGAGCGTGGAGGTGCTCTTCCGAAACAATCGCACATCGTGAGCTCTGGCCCCAGAAGCCGAGTTTCGCACCTTGGCATAAGGTGATCTTTCCATTCTTGCCTACTCCCAGCCAGTGTTCAAGAGTTCGCTCGGCGGATTCATTGCGGTTAGGTACCGCTAAGCGCCAAGGTCAGATTTATGCGCAATTATGGTCTCGGCTTTTGGCCTCGTGCCGAGAATTAATATAATTCATATATATTATTGATTTTATTATGAATAAAAATTTTAGTTTTTTTTCTAGTTATTTGCAAATTGCAAGACATCAAATATTAAAGTAGAATATTAAACTAAAATACTTGAACAAATACTACTCAATTAATCAAGTAATAAACTAAGTAGTAAGTACTATGTTAGTGACTTAGTGTACCTTATTTTGAGAGCGACGACGTGAATCTTTCAATTATGGTCATTAGGTCATGTAAACAATAGATCAAAATGGTCTCTCTCATAGTTTTGTGCCAGTCGCCAAGGACCGCAATTTCGGCCTAGCCGCCAAACAAGCCGTCAAGGGCTGAATTCATTGCGTTTATAGCCGCCAACCGCAATATCGCCGCCAAGTACCGAATTTTCGAACACTGCTCCCAGCGCCGCAAGTCCTATGCTGACTCCCTCGCCGATGTCGAGCACCCTGTTCGAGATGACACCCTCGTTCTCACTCTCCTCCAAGGGTTGAGCAAGACCTACCGCCACATTGCAGCCATCATCAAGACCAAGGAGCCTCTCCCTTCATTCCTGGCAGTGTGATCCATGCTTCTTCTCGAAGAGGCTGAGATCAAGAACAACAAGGCAGTCGGCGCCACTGCCCTCCTCACCGGTGCTGCTGGGCAATCCCTCTCCTCCACCAGCGGCAACAACAATAAGGGGACCAAAAACTCAAAGCACAAAGGCAAGGGGAAGGGCCGCAACTCCTCCAGTCAGGGTGGCTACAATATTTCCTCCGGCTAGGGCGGCAACAACTTCTACGGCGCCCGTTCTCTGGCCCTGCCTTTTGGTGCTCATGTAGATTTCAGCCCCTAGGCTGGGAGCTTCCAGTTCTGGCCACCCGCCACCTACTCACCAGGGATCCTTGGTCCACGGCCTCCGTAGTAGGCTTTCTTCACGCCGGTTTTACAGCAGCCGGTGCCTCTGCCACTGCGGCAGATCTTCCCCACGCCGACGCCCCTTCCAGCACCCTTTGTAGCACCTTCGGTAGAACCATATGGTAGCGACCAGTACCCCTCCTGGGACCAAGCCTCCCTCGTTCAGGTGATGAACGCAATGACACTACAACAGCCCAATCCGACAGCTTGGTACTGAACTTCGGAGCTTCGTCTCACCTTACCACAGACTCCGGTAACCTTACCACTCTCCACTCCACACCTTCTTTATCTACACACATCATTGTCGGAAATGGTTCCTCTCTCCCTGCGATCACCACCGGGGTCAGCCGCCTTCCCACCACCACTCTTCCTCTCCATTTATCCAACGTTCTTGTCTCTCCTAATATCATCGCTAACCTTATTTTCGTTCACAAATTTACTAAAGATAATCATTGCTCTATCAAATTTGATCCCTTTGGTTTTTCTAGTGAAGGACCTCCGCACTCGAGCCGTGATTCAGAGGTGCAATAGTTCGAGTGACCTCTATTCATTCCGTGCTGCTAACAACCCAGACGCCTTTGTTGCTACCTCCTCCAATCAGATCTCTTGGCACCATCGTTTGGGACATCTTGGCGATCAAGCACTGTCCCATCTCACCGACTCTTTAGCTATGTCAAATAAAATTGTGCCACACATGTCATGCATGACAATTAGACAAACATGTTCATCTTTCGTTCTCTACTTCTGTGTCGCACACAAGTAAACCTTTTGAGCTTATTCATTGTGACTTGTGGACGTCACCTATTCCCAACCTGTCTAGTTTTAAATATTATTTAGTCTGTCTTGATGATTTTACTCATTACCTCTGGACCTTTCCTCTAAAGTTCAAGTTAAACACTTTTTCCATATTGTGCCACTTTCACGCCTATGTCTCCACTCAGTTCTCTATAGCCATTCAAACCATTCAGTGTGATAATAGACATAAATTCAACAACAATGCTACCAGAACCTTCTTCCTTGTAGCCGGCATACACCTACGCCTCTCCTGCCCCTACACCTCCCAACAAAATGGCATCTAGACTTGGCCACCAACCGCATCATCACCTCGTGGCATGTTATTTTTTATGAGCTTACCTTTCCTTTTGCCAGGACATTGTCCCCTGTCCCCTCGGCATACTCTTGGATGCAGGTCATGACGATACCGTTTCAAATGCCATGCTCGCAGTCTATGCACCACCTACGGCTGCTGGCGTGTTAGGCGTGCGTGATGCACCTGCCGCGCTTGCGACCGGCCTCCAGGAGCTCCGACCAGTGCGCCTACCATATCTGATGCGACTATGGGTAGCCCTGGTCCTGACGGTGCTGGTGTAGGCACTGCGGCCGCCAGGCCCTTTCCCACTCCCGTCCTGCGCCATGTCTTCACTCGTCGTCCTCGATCCTCTGCACTAGAGTTGTCCACTAGTGCTACTCCTGACTGCGGCGAGGCTGCTACTGACTTGATGGTGGGGCACCGGGCTGAGGGTGCTGCGCCGTCAGTCTCTTCCCATCCAATGGTGACAAGAAGCAAGGATGTCACCCTACCTCCTCTTTACCAGCTCCACACCACCACTGACAGTGAACTCTCTCCCGAATCGAAGACTTACCGTGGTGCCCTCCACGATCCTCATTGGCAGGTAGCCATGATCGATGAGTACACCGCCCTTGTCATTAATAACACGTGGGACTTGGTGGCGCCTCCTCCCCACGCCAACATCGTCTCCAGCAAGTGGATCTACAAGAACAAGTTGAACTCCGACGGCTCCCTCACCCGCTATAAAGCGCGTTGGGTCCTCCGTGGCTTCTCCCAATAGCCTGGCGTCGACTACGACGAGACGTTCCGTCTGGTGGTTAAGCCCGCTACCATTCGGACTGTTCTCTCCATTGCTGGCAACAATGCCTGGCCCGTTCACCAGCTCGACGTCAAGAACACCTTCCTCGACGGCAACCTCATCTAGACGGTCTATGCACAACAATCGTCCGGCTTCGTTGACCCTAATCGGCCTCATCATGTTTGCCGTCTCAACAAGTCATTGTACGGCCTAAAACAGGCCCCTAGAGACTGGTACAGTTGTTTTCACGCCTTCATCACCGCCGCTGGCTTCATCAACTCCAAGTTCGACTCTTCGTTGTTCATCTACCACTTTGGCGTTGACACCGTTTACCTCCTACTGTACATCGACGACATCATCCTCACTGCCTTGGCACCAGCTCTTCTTTAGCGTTTCATCGACAACCTCAAGCAAGAGTTCGCCATGAGCGATCTCGGTGATCTCCACTACTTCCTGGGCATTGCAGCTTCCCGCTCTGCGCATAGCCTCGTCTTGTCGCAGTGCAAGTATGCGGCAGAGATTCTGCAACACGTCGGCATGTCGGATTGCCATTCTTGTGCTACTCCCATTGAAGCCCGCACCAAGCTCTCAGCTGATGGAGGACAGCCTGTCGCCAACCCCACCCTTTATAGGAGTATCTCTGGTACCCTGCAGTACCTGACCTTTACCAGGCCGGACATCTCCCATGCCGTTCAACAAGCGTGTCTCCACATGCACGGCCCGCGAGATCATCACTTTCAGCTAATCAAGTGTATCCTCAACTACCTCAAGGGCACCCTTCACTACAGCATTCAATTCACTTGAGGCGGTCCTCATGACCTCACTGTCTACACCGACGCAAACTAGGCCTGGTGTGCTGATACTCGGCGCTCTACTTTCAGATATTGTGCCTTCCTCGGTCCAAATCTCATCTCTTGGTCCTCAAAGCGACAACACACTATATCCCGCTCAAGTGCTGAGGCCGAGTATTAAGGGGTTGCAAATGGTGTAGCCAAAGCCTGTTGGCTCCATCAACTTCTCCTCTAACTACGACAACCTCTTCGCCGAGCTACCGTCATCTACTGTGACAATGTCATTACTGTCTACCTCTCCACCAATCTGGTCCAGCACTAGCATACTAAGCATGTGGAGATCGACCTTCACTTCGTCCGCGAGCATGTTGCCCTTGGCGACGTTCGCGTTCTACATGTGCCTACGTCTCATCAATACGCTGACATCTTCACCAAGGGTCTTCCATCCTCTGTCTTCCAGGAGTTCAGGACCAATCTCAACGTCCGCGACACTCCCAGCTGAGATTGCGGGGGGATGTTAGACTACCATACATGACCTGTCCATATATGGACAGACGCCTAATCAGGCCTGCGCCATATCCTCCCTCGCCATACTTGGCTTGCGCATGCGTTGTATCTGGTTGTACTAAATTAGAGGATAGTTTCTATTTTTAGAGATAGACTACTATAGCTAAGGATAGCATCTGCCTATATAAATGTAAACTCCCCTATCAATGATAATTCAATTCTTCCAAACCTTTGCTTCTCTCAATATTATCAATGTATGAACACAATGCCAAGCACTATTGGATTTTTGTATTGAAGAGAATGCGTGCGATGTATCATGTAACTGCATGTATGTTATGTGGAACATATATTTGACAATACCCCTGTTAATAATCTCTGTTGATCTACTGGTCAGATATGGGTATGGAGAGGTGCGTCCGCTTGGATGGCCTGAAAAGCCCAGATTGACAAGAAGCTGGAGGAGCTGGCCAAGGCAGGAGAGTCGCTTACAGCTTAATAATGTTGGGCCACAGGGCCAGCTAAGTTTTCTTGCGTTATATCTTCCCAACTAAGAGAAACGATAACAGGGGATGTTCTGCTGTCACGATTTCAGTACTATGACTGTAGAAGTAGTTGTGAAATTTGTACAACTGATTGCTGAGAGGACAACTGTTGCTCTCTCGTTCTTTGCAACTGTCTTTTTTCTTCGAGCATCCATCTATAATGCGTGCTATACTAGGAAATAAATCTAAAGGATGGTTTGGAGGAGCATTCGTCTCAAGTTATATCCAACCTAATTATTTGTTGATTGTTGAACTTGAGCAAGTGAACTTAGTTTTCTTGTCTGATAAATAATAATGCTGAGTTTTCTTGTCTGATAAATAATAATGCTGAGCTTAAACTGGTTCAGTGTTCTTGTTCGGTAGACAATATGAACCAAACTCGTTAGTACTGGACCGGATGTTACATTGGTTTGGCTCTTGGAATGATATGTTTCGGTACCGGTCTATACTAGCATACCGTTTCGGGTTTAGTATAATAACATATATTTATAAGTGTACACATGTTTAATTATATGTACACTAAAGTTCACTTGTAATATTACTTCAAATACATAGTAGTACTACCAAATATAACATATAATTCAATAGATTATATTACCAATTCTACCGACATGACCGGTATTGATAGGTATTGAAGCTGGTATAGCCAGTAGTGACTGGTATCAAACTAATATCACCGGTATCAAGATTGGTATGGTGCATAGGGCTACTTTCACCACTACAGAACATCACATCACTGCCGGTTCCAAATTAGCATCACTGCCGGATATTGGAACCGACAGTGCGTGATTGGCAGTGATAGTCAGACTATCACTGTTAGTTCTAAAACCAGTAGTGATAATCTGTATCACTGCCGATTCTATTTAGAACCGGCAGTAATAGTCTGTATCACTAGTGTAAATCCAAAAATCACTCGGTAAAATCAAAAAATAAATTTATTTGCACCTAGACCGGCCAGTATTTACTACTACGCACATGGTCAAAGGCACAAGTCACGCGATTTTTCGTGCGAAAAGTAGCTGCTAGGATTCAACTCAGGACTGCTGCTTCGCGTGAACACCCCTTACCATCTCACCTAACACTCACTTCTCAACTACTATAAGATATATTTTCCTTTTATCCTTTCGCATCTGAAAGTTTCAATGATTATTTGGATATCTAAATGACTTCAAATAAAAAATTTGTCATTACAAAGTTGTAGATCTCATCGAGAGCTACAATTTTCATATAAATTTTGTTTCCATTCGACTCGTATGCAAAAGTTATGATTTTTTCAAAAATATTATGATCTGCCGGTTCAAATCTGAACCGGCAGTGATACTATTATCACTGCCGGTTCTTGTTGAGAACCGGCAGTGATAATACACCGACAGTTCGGATTCTGAACAGGCAGTGATAATATTTAAAAATCATAACTTTTATATGATGGAGACAAAATTTATATGAAAATTGTAGCTCGATGAGATCTACAACTTTGTAGTTGAAATTTTTTATTTGAAGTAATTTAGACTTCCAAATAATCGTTGACAACTTTTATCCTTCATATCCTAAAGTTTCAATGATTATTTGGACATCTAAATGATTTCAAATAAAAAGTTGTCAACTACAAAGTTGTAGATTTCATCGAGAGTTACAATTTTCATATAAATTTTGTCTCCATCCGACTCCGTATGTAAAAGTTATGATTTTTTTAAAATATATGACTTCAAATAAAAAAGTTGTCAACTACAAAGTTGTAGATCTCATTGAGAGCTACAATTTTCATATAAATTTTGTCTCCATCCGACTCCGTATGCAAAGTTATGATTTTTTCAAAAAATATTATCACTGCCGGTTCGATTCCGAACCGGTAGTGATATTATCACTGCCGGTTCTTGTTAAGAACTGGCAGTAATAGTATCATTGCCGATTTAGCTTATGAACCGACAGTAAAAGTGTTCTCACTGTCGGTTCTAGCCGAACTGATAGTGATAGATCGGTAAGAAAGAGATTTTTTGTAGTAGTGTTTGTATTGATTTAAATGCCGAAATGATATATATCAGTTATACCGATTGGTATGTACCGGTATTGATAACTATGATAGAAACCTTGTTGACGGACAGAGTTATGTTAGCGTGACCTTTTATTTGTTAC
The DNA here is from genome assembly GCA_036346375.1 of Guadua angustifolia. NCBI lineage: Eukaryota > Viridiplantae > Streptophyta > Magnoliopsida > Poales > Poaceae > Guadua > Guadua angustifolia. Next base: position 16,251 of record JAYEVE010001014.1, on the reverse strand, counting down.
TAAAGAAAATCAGTTACAGTTTCCAACCGAATGGCACCAAGCACATACGTGACTCAAAATAACAACAGGTACAACTATGCAGGGATTAAAATCTTGCCGAAATTTCATGAGATCTTGTTTACTGGAGGTGAATGAGTTTTGAAATACCAGCCAGAGTAACAAAATTTAAAAAAATTGCAACAATAATCTTAGAAATCTCGACGAGTTCTCGGGATTTTTAACCGGTTTTTGACTTTTTTGACCAGAAATTAATCAATAACCCTTAAAAAAGTCATCTCCTATGAAAATATATTGAAAAATCAAATTTTTGAGGCATTTTTTAAAAACTACAGAAACACTGATGGATTTTTTTAAAATTGTACATGCTTTATCATGATGTGAAAAATTTATAGTACCATCCTAAGAAGTGTAGGATCATACATAAATATTTTTAAAATAATTGAACTTCATTTGTTATCTTCAAAAAATAAAAAACCAAATGAACATAATTGGGATAGTAACCTTGTCAGAATTTTATAAATTTTCTTGAGTGTGATCATGATCCAAAATTTTTATGAGAGCTTAAGAATTGCCTCAGTACCATTATATAAAATTTTTAAAAGTTTTAAGATTTTTGTGTTTTCTCAATCAAATCTATGTATGCATTGAATTTCATTTGTTATATTTAAAAAATCAAAAACAGAAAGAACATAAGTGGTACAGTGCACTTATAAAAATTTTATCAATTCACTGGATTGGAGTGTGATAATGATTCAAAATTTTTATAAGATCTTAAGCATTTCCTGAGAACCCTTCTGTAAAATTTTCAAAAATTTTAAACTTTTTTTATTATTAAAGAAAATTTATGTATTGATCATGAGACTTTTATCAAAACATAACATTGTCAGAATTTTTGAAACTTCTTGAAGTTTGATCATCATATTAAAATTTTACAAAAATATTAATGACACATCAGGAACATCCACAAAAATTTTCAAAATTTTCTAACATGGTTTGTACTATTTTTCATTTGGTTGAAGTTTGCTGGTATGGCTTTTATCAGGACAGTAGTACTTTCTGAATTTATTTAAAATTCATGAAGCTTGATCATCATCTGAATATTTTATGGGAACATTAATGATGCATCATAATCATGCACAAAAAATTTCAAAATTTTATAACGTGGTTTGTTTCATTTTTCATTCGGTTCAAACTTGCCGGTTAGCGTTTTATTAGGACAGTTGCAATGTTTGAATTTTTTAAAATTTCTTAGATTTGATAATCATCTGAAATTTGTATGGGAACGTAAATGATCTGTTAGGAACTTTCACAAAAAATTTAAAAAAAATTCAATGTTGTTTGTGCCATTTTTTGCTTGGTACAATTTTGCTATGATCTCAGCAAATCTCGCCGAGATCTCGGTTTTCTCGGTAGAAAAAAAATCCGGATTTGAAAATCTTTTTTTGTGGTTCATCCGAAATTTATCCGAAATTTCTAAATCTTGATGCTGCATGAGAACCCTCCCCCAAGTTATGAGCCATCGGCCCATCGCTGACTGACAACTAGCAGCTCTTGTACGCTACAACGGCTGCATCTCTTCACCATTCCATGGAGTAGCATGGCATTTGTTTGACATTTCCGTTCGCAAAGACTGCAATGCGATCTCCACTTGCTTCTTCACAGCAGGTCTTTCTTCACCTCGGGGCCTCAAGCACATCTCCGCAAAAGTGGCAACATTGTTATTCTTTTCCTCAGTTGTTTCCTCAGGTACCTGGGCTTTCGCTCCTCAATAAAGTAATTAGCCAAGTTCTGCCTTGTACCAGATGCACAAAGTTGTTTGTTGCCCTGTCACCCGCATTTTCATCCGATGATGTCAATGGTTCTTTCTGGAATTTTTTTCTGCAGTGTTGCTTCTGTATGTCTCTTCTCCATCTAGGGATGAGAAATGTCCCACTTAGCCAAGAAGTACAAACTCCGAAACCACCAGCGCCAACCCCAATGATAATACCTACAACAATGAATGATAACTAGTACGCAAAGGGTCTGCATGTAGTTGCGGGCGTAAGGAATCGCCGACATAGGTAGAGATTCTAATAGAGAAAGGAAATCTTTCTTGGAAACACAAAAAAAGAAACCAAATCCGAAACCACCAGCGCCAACCCCAATGATAATACCTACAACAATGAATGATAACTAGTACGTAAAGGGTCTGCATGTAGTTGCGGGCGTAAGGAATCACCGACATAGGTAGAGATTCTAATAGAGAAAGGAAATCTTTCTTGGAAACACAAAAAAAGAAACCAAATTGTTGCAATTTTTAAAAATCGCAAAAGATTGATCACGATCTGATTTTTTTTATGATAGCTCAGGCACGCTCTTAGGACCCTGTCTAACAAATTTTAAAGAATTTACAAATTTAGTAGCTCAACCAAATCAGTGAACTTGTTTTAAGTGGATCAGTAGCATTGTGAGATGTTTTAAAAATCGCAAAGTTTTGATCATGATTTGAAATTTTTATGGTAATGCAAGCATGCTCTGATGACCCTTGTCAAAAATTTTCAAGAATTTACAAATTTAGCAGCTCAATTATATCAGCAAAGTTGTTTTAAATACATTAGTAGTATTGATAGAATTTTTTAAAATCGCACAAATTTGATCATGATCTGAATTTTTTATAGTGGGTTAGGTATGCTTTGAGAAAATTCTTAAAAAGTTCTAAAAATTCACAACATGATTTAGTAGCTCAATCAAATCAGCGAAGCCTATTATCTTAGGGAAGTATACGGTGAAAGTAGATATATGGTAAAATCATGAAAATAGTTAAATATGGGTGTTGAATCAAACTTGAATGGTTCAGATTTAGGTGAAATCCCACCTCCTCACTTAAACACATAACTCCCTAGAAAAATTATAAAATTTCTCCACTTAAGTGGAAGAGGTGAGATTCCACCTAGATCTGAACTATTCAAGTTTAATTCAACGTCCCTGATTATCTACTTTCATGATTTCATGACTATTTTCACCGTATACTTCCCCTATTATCTTCTCTACTTTCCAAAAGCAATATTATCTTCTCTGCTTTCCAAAAGCACTGTAGATGCTACAGTATAGTAAGTACACTTTTCAATGATGCTACAGTGACATGCGCCTCCTAGAGGCAACCTAGAGACCTCACGCACGGGCGAAAAATCTTTTGCTGGCCGAGCCAAGCGGGCTTCGTAAAGAACGACGCGCAACAATTCTTTGAGTCTGATGAAATCTAGTGTAGGATCTACAGGGGAATGTTGAAGTATATGTGAATTGTCCACCTTTCCTCATCAGCTTAAGCTTTTGGGTGAACTGGTTGGTGCATGCAACTTAATATGGTATCAGAGCCAAGAGGTCTCGAGTTCAAAACCCGGTTGACGCAATTAAAAAATAATAATTGCAGCCCACTTCTATTCCACGTCCTAAGGCCTAAGAGAGCCTGTACGTGAGGGGGAGTGTTGAAGTATATGTGAATTGTCCACCTTTCCTCATCAGCTTAAACTTTTGGGTGAACTGGTTGGTGCATGCAACTTAATAGGGAATAGTGCGATGTGGCGGTGTGGGCGGAAGTGTACCGTACCTCTCCGAGAATATAGGTTTATATAGAAATAACTACAACAATGAATCATTATGTAAATACCGACGATGAATAGTTATGTTCTTTAGTTTTTTTAATCTCTTCGTCTTTTATAGTGTTCATCGTGAAATTTAATGGAGCATAGAACATTAGAACTCACCCAACACAAGATTTTGCCTTTTACCTGTGAATTGTTGAAGTATATAGCTATAGTTTTTTTTTGGTTGCAAAACTAACTTCCATATGAAAAATTTGCAAATCTAGCCCACTAATAAGCACAGAAGAACCAGCAGAGGACACTTGTCCTTTGCCGCACTATGCAACCGCGGTAGGGAGGTGGTATTGTAGGAGACCTGCCGTGGTAGGGTAGCGCGGGAGCTCCTGCCACAACAGGGAAGTGCGGCAGGTTTAGCCTAACGTCGTAAGGAAAAGCTAGAGCGCTTGCTTACCAGGGCAGCAAAAGGTATCGCTTTTCCGTGCCGTGGTGGGTCTCCTTCTCCCGCGTCACCTCCCTACTGCGGTTTTATAGCGCGATAGGATCTATCCCGTGTCAGCTCTTTCGCACTCACTCAAGCGACTAGATTTGTAAATATTTTCGTATAAAAGCTGGATTTGCAAATATTTTTATATAAAAGCTAGATTTATATTTTCGTACCATACTCTGTTTAGCCAGGGCACTAGGTGCAAGAGAAATTTCCTATGGTGTTAAGGCATAATCCTCTACAATAGTATGGTATTTCGCACTCATTAACATCTGCAACACTCTTAGAGCCTGTTTGGTAGAGCTCTAAATCCTAACTTCACCTGAGATCTGAAACTTGTAGGCTAAAATAAAATGAATTAAGTTTATATTTTTGGTCTAAAATACAAATAAGATGATCCATCTAAACACTTTTAATGCACTCATAGGTTTAGCTCCACAGATATGGTGGAGTTAGGAATACCCAGCTCCACCAGATTTACAGATCTGATGGAGTTAGAGCCCTGCCAAATACACCCTTAATGTATTTACAACTCCAGATCCAATGGAACTACGAATACCCAGTTTCACCAGATCCAAGGATCTGGTGGAGCTGAAACTCTACGAAACACACTCTAAATGTGGATGGGTTCTGACTCAGGGAGTCCATCCACGTCATCGCTTCACACAAAAGCCTTTCAAAAGTTTTCAAACTATACATTTAGGTCCTTTTATTGGTTTTTTTTTGCAAAAAGGCCATTCATAGATTCCAAAATTTTGTTTAGGATCCTACATAAATTCTGTAAAGATGTGTTTAAGTCTCCCCACCAGTTCTTTCACAAAAGACCCCTTTGATAAATCTGAAAATATGTTTAGATCTTTCGACTATCTGTTTTGAAAAAAAAACCATAGTTCCACAAGTTCCAGTTAATTTTACTATTAGAGAGAAACCTACCAAAAAGAGCACGCATAATACTGTACGTATTATGCAATATGTAGCGTATGCATTCTCGAATTTGTTCTTTAATAATACATTTTTTATTCAAATTGTAAAAATATACCTCGAAAAAAATTTGCAAAAATATACATCTGGTGCCATATGGTTGGGCGATATATTCTAAAACCCAGAAAAAGCTGAGTCAGCCGCTCACATGCCCCTCTATCGGCAAGTTTGGCTCTCTATTGCCGAATCATCAGGCGACAAAAATATGTCGCCATTTCATGTGGCGATATATTCCTATCGCCCGATGGTTGGGCGATAGAGAGTCATACCATTTAAATCCCAAAAATCATTAAATTTTTTGGGAGGAAACTAAATTTATGAGGAATAGTTTTTCACTAATTTCATTCAAAAATTCGATGTAACTTGTGAGCATTAATTATTAGAAGTCAATGTTATTTCAACAGTAGCTAGAATTTTAGAATTCAAACCAGAGTTCAATAAAAGGAGATAAATTCATATTTCCCAGCGATAATTCATGTAGTATTTTACAAAATTATTATTCAGTGTCTTTTGGTTGACAAAAAATTCAAATTTCGTTGTTCTTCATTCTCTTTCAGTGTGCGACAAATTTTATGATAAATCATAGTAAAACATTGAATGAAACATTTATATTACAAAATGTAATAAGTATAACAACTACAGTAGTATGGCATGTACGTGAACAATACCAAAGATATAGAAAGAATTCATAAAACTAGAATACAACATAGATACATGTCACAGAATCATACATTTTATGGCCATGGATCTCGGAATAGGGAATTCAAACGGTCAATTGGATGTCACAGAACCATACATTCTATAGCCTAGGTGGCATGAAATCATCGTTATCATCATTTATAAGGTTAGGAGGTACTCGTCCTTCAATTCTGATAGTGCTTGAACATTAAGGTCTAAGTGACATGAAATCGTTATCATCATCGCCATCGCCATAGTTCCTAGAACAGTCTGTTGTAGTAGTGTTTGAACGGACAGTTGTTGTAGTGCTTGAACATCGAGGTGGAGGTGACATGAAATCGTCATCATCATCGTCATCTTCACAGTTCTTGGAACGGCCTGTTGTAGTACTGCATTAGTACGGGATATTTTAAATAATAGTATTCCATAACCACATACAATAGTTTGTATAATATATCTGAAACTCTAAGTACAGAAGATAAAAGGTACTAACAATTCAAAATATAAGAAACTACGGCCGGCCCCATTTCTGGGTGGCTCGTCGCAGGTGGGCAGGCCTCCTCTGAATTTGTACCTGTGAGTACGTCAACTGCGTTGACGCGCAGTGGGCCCTCTGTGGTCTAACTAGATCTAAAAATTTTTCTACCCTACCATGATTTATTGCTAAACAAAATCTATCCGTAACCTCTAAATTTAACTAGTTCTAATATTTTTTCTACCCTATTATGATTTATTGCTAAATAAAATTAATATAAAATAATTTTACCTACACAAATATTGCACGGCTACAAATCTTCTCCTTTTTTTCCTCTTCTCTCCCTCCCTCTCCTCTTTTCTGCTTTTGCTCGGTTGAAATGGGCTAGCTCGTGTGCTACAGTGCACGTGGGGCGATTATATAGGAACCTCTATCACTCGTTGGTTGGGCGACAAAGACGCGCGATCCTACTATCGCCCAACCAACAGTCGATTTACTATCTATTGTCCGTTCGTTAGGCGACAGAGGGAGGTGAATAGTTAATTCTCTTACGTGGCATTCACGTGGTTTCTAGTCGCCCATTCGATGGGTGACACATGCCTCTGTCGCACGTTCAAAGGGCAACATTTCGCTCTCGCTTACTGAAAAAGCATAGAGGTATATTTTTGTAATTTTTTTAGGTTTATTTTTTGCAATTTGAATAAAAAAATGTATTATTAAAAAAATTCATGCATTCTCTGTGTGGGGCCGTGTGGGTGAGAAAACCTTGACGGCCATTTGGGGGACACGGATTTTCTTCAAAGCCTGGCATGTATTTGCATCGTTAATCAATATATAGGCTTCCGTTGAGTTGACGCCTAAGCATGTGCTGTTGATACTGACACATGCATATTCTGTGATTTCTTCTGGGCCTCTTGGCATGTCTGATTAGCAACGGCCCACTGCAAATCTTCAAATATGGCAGGACCAAACACCGCTACAGAATACGTGTTTACTGTCAGGTCCACATCGGTATCACTGTCGGATATGGACCCGGTACTACCTAAGTGACAATGATAATCGAGGACTATCACTGCCGGATGTAAACTGGCAGTGATAATCACTATCACTGCCAGTTCATGCTATCCAATCGACAGTGATAATAATTATCACTGCCGGTTATCGCTCATAGCCAGTAGTGATAAGTAATTATCACTGCCGTATTTTTATAAATATCCGGCAGTGATAATAATTATCACTGCTGGTTATCTTCTGAGGTCTTAAGAGATTTTAGTTAGATTCTTTTGAAAAAAAAAATTGTTGTTTGAACATTTTTCCTCTCTAATCGTTATTTTCGATCCTTCACTTTGTCTGCTTCAATGAATCGTCCTGTATATTCTCCTCTTTTCACTTAGAAAAAAAATGGTGGCCGGATCAATGGTCAACCAGACCTACCCGTCATTGAGAAGGCAATGGCATCGCACAGCAAAACAAACACTGTTTATCATCATGGCGACCTGTTCTTTATTAACTTCAAATGATCAAATCAGATGGCAGTTTAGAATACTTTCATTTCAGAGTTTGCTCCTGTTGTCGATGCTCTTCTTTGGCCTAGTAGAGGTCATCCACTGCCCTCCCTACCGCTATTTGCTCGCCGGATTCCATCTTCCGCACTTCCACCACGGCGGCTGTTAGCTTCCCCTTCCGGCCCACCACCCGCCCGTCCATCTCAACCTCCTCCTGTACATGATTCACCGTGCTTGCTGTCACAGCCTGCCATCTCATCATGTGTAGTTACCGAAAAATGAGGGGGAAATGATGCGAACACAAGCGTACGGTGTGCCCGACGGGCGAGAAGTAGGACAAGGCGCAGTGGACGGTGAACGTGGGCGTGCCCTCCACCGTGAAGATGGCCGCCGAGCACATGTTGTCCACCGCCGCCGCGATCGCCCCCGCGTGCCACCTCCCGTCCGCGTCCTGCGCGCGCAACCAACGCAAGAGCAAAGAACAGCGCGTTGAGATCCGATCGGGATGTACACAAACGCTTGACGAGGAGGAGGGGATCAGCCATATGCATGCGCACGCGCGCGAGCATCCAGAAATAGATATGCAGGGGACGCACGGTGAGCTGCCGGGGCACGCGGAGGGAGCAGACCACGCGCGCTCCGGCCAGCACCAGCGAGCTGAGCACGTGGCCCGTGTTGGCGCCCGCGTCCTCGCCGTCGTACCGCACCCGGGGGTTCTCCAGCCACTTCCTGGCGACGGCGGCCAGCCGCAGCGCCTTCCCGTCGCCCATGATTGTCTTGTGCCTGCGTCGTGTCTGGATGCTTCCTAGTACTACCTATTTAGCAAGGTGCTTTGTTCTAACCGCAGCACTACCGGCGACTTAATTTCTCAATTGTTTATGGGAGTGCTTCTGTGCTTCGTTGATGCTCCTCGCATTTTTTATTGAGGACCTGAAGAGTTGTGTGAAGTTGCAAGGTGCAGTAGGTTCTGTAGCTAGCGATTGATTCTATTTCTATAAACATGCTGTGATTAGACCTGGTCATTGGACCGGGCTTTTTCTGGTTAGTCTGTGGCATATCACAAATAACAGGGTCATGTCGGGTCTCATGATTGGCCACATTGGACGACACGATATAGCACACCTGCATGGTTCATGTTTGGGTCGGCACAACACGAAACAAGCCCAACGGTTTTGAACAGGGACAACACGCGGTAGGGCGCCCTTCCATGGTACTGCAACATATTGTGGCTCGCCCTACTGCAGGCACCATTGCGATCCTCATATATAGAGAAAGGGAGACAATAAAGATACCGTAAGGTGGTGAATAGAGATTGGAGAGTATCGATCTGTTCACCGATATTGAGCGTGCGCATCGGGTCGACACTCCTCCATACAGCTCACCGAGTGCACCAGTGACGTCATGCATGGTTGTCTCCTGCTTGTCTCGCACGGTATCAATGCCACCACAACGGTGGTAGTGCCGTCGCTTCCACGCTTGCCACTTGAGCAGCCGTCGTCACACAGATCTAGAGAGTTGGGAGGCCACTACGTTTTTCACCTCATGCTACAACTTACCACTGTCCAACACTGAATTTGCCGCGCAAGACAGATCCCCACCGATTGGAGGCGGTGGGGAAGGCGAAGAGGGAGAGGTAGTAGGGGTGAGAACATGGTTCAAAAAACCGAGGGGAAACCGAATTTCAAAAAGCACAAAAACCGCTTGAAAACCGTCAGAAACCGAATAGTTAAGAAATAAAAAAAATTGAAAAAAATAAAAAAAATGAAAGCCATTCAGTTTTTGGGGAGAAACTGCAGTTTTTCGCGAAAAACAACAGGCCAATTGAATGTTTTTAAAAACGGTTTTCAGCGAAAATCGCGGTTTTTCAACGATTTTCGAGCGGTTTTCAACGCAAAATTTTTTTCAAAATTTTTGAATTTTTTTAATTAAATTGGTTTATTGAGTGGTTTTTGATTTCGAACCGCAGTGGTATGCTAAAAAAACTACAATTTTTGAGTGATTTTTGCCGGTTTTGTGAACTCTGGAGGAGAAGGAAGGCCAGACAGACTGCGAAAAGGGATCTAGATTCTAGAGAGAGAGAGAGGGGAAGGGAGACAGAGAAGAGTGACGGAGGGAGAGGGATATAAAAGGACATGTGGCTCGTGTCTGGGCTACAGTGCACACGGGCAAAACTTACCAAAGGAAAAGTGTGCCGTGTCGATACGGTATGGTCTGTCGGCCATGCTAGGCTACCACAACACGATCCTAACCTAACCCAATATCTAGGTCCAGCTGTAATTGATGAGACAACATATCGTTTTCAGATGAAATATGATAACGCAGAAAGATAGGGGGCAAAGGAATTACAGCCCAACTTGGCCCAGTTATGTGCTTAGTGCTACCGAACTGATCAATGGAGAGGATCAGCAGAAGAAAGCGAGGCCTTTTTTTAGCCCATCCGCGTCTTCGTCGAGCCCGTCGCAGAGGGGCTACAAACCAAACAGGACAGTAATGCTAATCAGAGAAATGAATTTGCCCGACAAATCACAAGATGTAAAACTCATTCTAGTTACAGTAAGCTGACTGTACCTCGCAGTCAACAATTACGCCGTGCTGCGGCTGATTTACTCAAAGGAATACAGCACAAAAGATTATTAGCATACATCATAGCTTGCATCAGCCTTCCTCTCAGGTCCTCCACCCTCCCGTCCAGCTCAACTTCCTCCTGAACAATTCAACAAATTTTACTTTAGCCGTCCCAGAGATGGTTCAAATTTCAACCCCTGGAAAAACTTGTGCGACGATGAAAGTGGCACTTATACTATCTAAATTCTGAAAGTGAGAATCGCAGTGAGCATAACTTGAGAGGTACAAATAGCTTGAATTGTGCAATGAAAAAGCATTTGGAATTTTGGATGCCGAAATGCTTAGTTTAGGCCCTGATCAGAATATGCTCTTAAAGCGCAATGTGCTAAAACTAAAATTGTTCCGGCCTTAACTTGTTTGGAAATCTTCTATCGAGGGTTAACATAACCGCTACCCTGCCAGGTAACGGAGTGGCATGTCCTATTCCTACACCAAGCAACCGAAATTGCATTAGCAGAAAGGAAAGAAAACTATGCAACCTTGATCAAGAAGTCATCAGTACATGTCTCTTGCCTATCTACTCAAAGAATGAAAAGGCCAAAAGGTCTGCAAATAAAGCATATATAGATGCTCTACTGAAACTTAACAAAGCACTTGGTCAGAAAGAATATTTAACCAAATGCCTTGTGCTCAGAAAGCGGCTTTATTGAAACGAGCACGCTCGCCTAATTTGACAATCCAATTTGACATACGGGGCCGCTACAACTGATTGATGTAGAACTATAAAATGTACTTGCGTGAATGAAGCACGATCATTCGTACGGATCAATTTCTGACCTAATGTCCCTTTCCCTTGTAGCCTCCCTTCATAGCGAGATATGGGCACACCAATCGGTTTGAGATCCATGTAATTGATGTAGAACTTGATGACCTCCTCGGTTCTCCAACCTTCGGCAATGCACCCTTCCGGTCGATGTCGATTACGAACATATTTCTTTATAACCCCCATGAACCTCTCGAAAGGGTACATCTGATGCAGAAACACAAAGCCAAGAAACTATATCTCTTTCACAATATGAACAATGAGATGGACCATAATATCGAAGAAAGATGGAGGGAAGCACATCTCAAACCGGCATAGAGTGTGGATCACGTCTTGCTGCAGCTTATCCAGTTTCAACGGATCGATGAACTTCTGTGAAATCACTTTGAAGAATGAACACAGCTTTATAATTGGATCTCGCGCTTTCTTTGGCAGAACACCCCTAATTGCAACAGGAATTATCTGTATCATCATCACGTGGCAATCATGAGACTTCATACTAATTAATTTCAAGTCTTTCATTGAGATTAGCCTCTTTATGTTGGCAGAATAACTGGCCGGAACTTTGATTCCGTGCAAGCACTCACACACGCTAATTTTCTCATTCTTGCTTAGAGTGTAGCAAACTGCGGGAAGGTACTTTTTTTCCTTGACCCAGGTTTTCGTGACGCAGCTCCTTTCTAAGTTTCATATCTTTCAGGTCCATCCGTGCGTTGAGTGTATCTTTTGTTGTGCCAAGTATATCTAATAAAATACCAAGCAAGCTGTCACACCATTCTTCTCTACGTGCATGACATCGATCGCATGTCGAACATCCAAGTGCTACCAATTAGGTAAGTCCATAAATACTGATCTCTTTTTCCACAAAGGAACTGTATCATCAGAACTCGGGACTGATGTACTTCCGGCTCCCTTTCCATAGATAATTTTAATATCCTTTATGGCCGCAAATATCTCTTTGCAGTTACGATGTTGTGGAGCTGAAGCAGTCTCCTTTGTACCGTCAAAAGCTCTCTTGTTATTACGATATGGATGGTCCTTGCAAAGGAACCTACGATGCCGCATGTAACATATTTTTCGGCAGTATTTTAGCCACCGGCTATCTGTATCACTCATGCAATGGACGCATCCATTGAATCCTTTTATAGTCTGGCCCGAAAGATTGCCAAGAGTAGGGTAATCATTGATGGTTACGAACAACAACGCGTGTAGCATGAAGTTCTCTCTTTTATACTCATCCCATACCCGTACACCGTCGTTCCACAATACCAGAAGATCTTCAACCAGTGGTTTGAGAAACACATCAATATCGTTGCCAGGTTGCCTCGGCCCTTGGATTAGAGTGGCATCATAATATACTTCCGCTTCATACAAAGCCAAGGATGAAGGTTGTAGATACATAAAGTCACCGGCCAAGTGCAATGACAACTACTCATGTTGCCGAAAGGATTCATCCCATCCGTACTGAGTCCGAACCTTAGATTCCTCATATCATATGCAAAGTGTTTCTTGTATTTTCTATCGATATTCCTCCACTACGCAGAGTCAGCAGGGTGTCTAAGCATTCCATCCTTCTTATGCTCTTCGGCGTGCCATTGCAGCAATTGAGCGTGTCTTTTGTTCGCAAACAGACGCTTCAGACGGGGGATTATAGGGAAATACCACACCACCTTGGTCGGGGGTCTTTTCTTCTTACGCTGTGCCTCGATGTCATCATCGCTGCGCTTATACCGAGATGCCTTGCAAATAGGATACGCATCCAAATTTGCAAACTCATTGCGATACAATATGCAATCGTTTGGATATGTGTGTATTTTCTGTACTTCCAGTCCCAACGGGCAAACAACCTGCTTGGCCGGGTACGTGGTTGCTGGCAACACGTTACTCTCTGGAAGGACATCTCCGAAGAAACCTAACAGCTCTGTGAAACTCTTATCGGACCAACCATTACTTGCCTTCAACTATAGCAGCGTAAGCACAACATGCAGCTTTTTTAGCTCCTTCTTGTAGCCTGGGTACAAGGGTGTTGTAGAATCCTCTGCCATACGCTAAAACTTCTGAAAATCCCTTTCACTCGTGAGGTCCTCCTTCCCATCATGTAACATCTGTTCTAGATCATCTTCATAGTTATCGATGAACGTGTCTTCATGGGTAGCGACGAACATATTTTCGACCGCAGTCGAGTGTTGTCTTCATCATCATCAATCAGATGCCATTCACGTACAATCTCATTTTTACCGTGCTCGGTCCAACAGGTATAGGCAAGCTTGAAACCCCTTCGAAGCAAGTGTACACGGATTGCCTCAAAGCTAGAAAATTGCTTCTCATTCTTATAATCGACACACGGGCAACAAATATAATCCATTAGCTTATTTGACTTGTACGTCGCAGTCGCGCTCAGAAAACTAGTTACACCATTAAAGTACTCTCTATTGCGACGGTCCGCTTCATACATCCATCTTCGGTCCATCTACAAATATTTATAACAAATAAAATCTCAGTAAATCAATAAGTGCTCAAAAATTATTTTATTCATTTAATTTGTTATGTAGTGCTAATTAATCTAGAAATTTTCATTACTTATAAATTTATATCCAAATCTCGATTGTAAAATCAATTAAATAATTGCTATTAGTTATACATAATGGTTCGTCCAGCAAGTTTACATTACTTACAGAAGTATTAAATTAACATACACGAAATAAAGAAACAATTTTAAGTAATTAGATTAAACAATAGTTAATTATGAAGTGCTACCACATTTAAATTCAACCAACATATTAAATGCAATCACTAATTTAGTCCTCTAAATACTTAAATTCAACCTACATCATAATCTCACCAATCACTATACATATAAAAGTTGGTAATTTCAAATCTAGCCTCTAGATTAGAGCTCTAATTATGTTGACTATGCAATCAATAATTCTCACAACCTACAACAATATAGAACGTAATATCCAACTAAATAAACTACCAAAGAAATGTACATCAAGATACGAACCTTAGATCACGAGTCAGAAACGAATTCCACCAAATTTGAGAGCAAAAATTCGCCCCCTCTCCATCCTAACTGACCAAGAACAGAGCTCCTCTCTGTTCTGGACAGGTTGGAGAAGGAAGCCAGGATATATATAGTGCCACATTATCACTGCCGACTTTTGCTCTAGAACCGACAATAATATATCACTATCACTTCTATCTCTAAATCCGGTAGTGATATCGCTGCCGTTTCCCTCGCAAATCACTTTATCACTGCCGGTTATACTGCTGAACCGGCAGTAATACATCACTGCTGGTTCTATCTCTAAATCCAGCAGTGATATTGCTGCCTTTCGCGTGTAGAAATTATACTGTTCTTATCACTGCTGGTTGAATTTAGAACTGGCAGTGATAATATTATCACTGTCGACTCGGGCCTACCCGACAGTGATGGGAGGTCACGAATGAAGCAGTCTGTATTAGTGAAAGTAAAAGTCACCTGCAGAAAGTGGTTGACTCAGAACTAAAATTTAGAATATACATTAGTCTTTTTTACCATCAATCTTCATGGTCTATATTTGTAACACCATATACACGGATATGTGGGTGTTATGGGATATCCATGGTATCACTGACAGTCGAGTAAGTGCCAGCCCCACTAGACGCACTGTTATATCCGCCTCTGTTTAAAAAGGAAGCAGCAACAAGTGTATCTGAGGGACGTTTTATGCCCATGATTCCTCGCTGATATTTATGTAGGACACCTGAACATAGTAGTCTCTAATGAACTCGAGGCTGGAGGACGTCGTGCTTGTGGTGCAGCTGAGATGAAGTTCCTCCCGTAAAACAAGGATTATATCCCCTGTTGTCAGTGGAAGATTCATGATATTAGTTTAGCCATTACGAAACTAACAAATGCAGTATATTTATACGAGCAAACAGAATTACCTTTGTCACACGGGAGCAGCCGTCCAGTATATACGGACTGCCTCTATAACCACTATCGCACTGGCACTGGTAACCTACAGTATATATGTATGTAGTTTTGGGGGAAATCGTGTGTGCCCTGTTAGATGTCACATCTTTTATTTATTGCGAGGATTATAACACTACTACATATATGACTATCAGTACCGGTTGGCAACAGCTATTAGTACCGGTTTTTGAACCGGTACAGAGCATCCGGGACTGATGTCCATTGGACATCAGTACCGGTTCCACCAACCGGTACTAATAGGACTAGAAATGTTTCAAAATATGTCGAATGTGTATGGAAGAAACGGAACTCGAACCCACAACCTCGTGAACCCACCCACCATCCCGTACTGATATACATAGAATATGCATTCCTTTTGAACTTTCCTCAAACTACCGGTTCGTAACACGAACCGGTACTGAAGCCCTCACATCAATACCGGTTCGTGTTACGAACTGGTACTAATATACCCCGCCTTTAGTACCGGTTCGTAACACGAACCGGTACTGATGTGAGCCCACGACAGTCCTGTAGCCAATAAACCGGTACTGAAGCCCTCATCAGTACGGGTTCAAATCCAACCGGGATTGATGGACCGGTATGGAAGGTCTGATCTGTAGTAGTGTAACTGTAATTGACTCAAACTCTATCTTTAACTTCCTAATTTATCTATATCTTAACTAGTTCAATTCAAGATCGACATCCTCGCAGTGGATGTAGCCACAGGTGTAGTTTTTCCTGTTACCAAAGGTGTCTGCGCATGTCGTTTGATCCACGACACTCCATTGGAATCTCAGGAAACTGTCACAAGTTACGTTGATACTATCTCACAGGAAGCTTTTGTTAGGTTTTGTTTGGGAAATTCAAAATCGGAACCCATCCGCGATAGATATGCTGGGATTTTTGACATTCTAAATAACCCCTTAGGATGCTGCGCTTCACCCGTCTATATGGATGAGCTGGGATTTTTGACTTCGTAAACAAGCCCTTAGGGTGCTGCACTTCTGCTTTCCGGCGGCTGTCCTAGACAATGGAGCTCAAGGGCAGGACGACTCAGAACCAGTGGCGAATCTAAGATATAGTTTAAAAGTATCGCTATCGGTTTATTTTTAAAACTAATACAGATTAGTAGAGTAGCACTATCAATTTATATTAAAAAACGACACAGATGAGTATAGTGTCACTATCGGTTTATA
This sequence comes from Guadua angustifolia, assembly GCA_036346375.1. Taxonomy (NCBI): domain Eukaryota; kingdom Viridiplantae; phylum Streptophyta; class Magnoliopsida; order Poales; family Poaceae; genus Guadua; species Guadua angustifolia. Next base: position 5 of record JAYEVE010001014.1, on the reverse strand, counting down.
TTAAA